>VWYP01016308.1:177462-193630 GCA_013400435.1 Pycnonotus jocosus
AAGGAGGCGCTCGGGGCCACCGGGAGCCGGAGCTCGGTGCCCGGGGCTGCCGCGGGGAGTGGCGCTCGTTGCCGTCGGGGGAAGCGGAGCTCGGTGCCGGGGGAGCCGGAGGAGCCGGGCCTCGGCCCAGCGGAGGGGTGCACAAGGCGGCCGCGCTCCTGCCGCTGTTCTGCGAGAGCTTTTTGACCGTTTTGCAAATTTTTCTCGGTTTCCTGTTTCTTGAAAGTCGGGCCCCCCCCTCCGGGGCGGATCTGGGTGCATCACCGCAAAGCGCTGCGTGACCGCCGGGGGCAGCGGGTCGGGGCACGGGAAAAGAGCCCCTAAAGCGGCTGGGGGTGCGGGACGGAGAGGGGGGCAGCCAATCCCGGGGGCTCGGGACCCTGCAGTGCCCCCCTGTCCCACGACCGAGCTAGTAGCCCCCTCCGGCGAGCCTTGAGAGGATTTTAGGGAGCGAAGGCAGCGGTGCTGCTCCCACAACAGGCCTGGGAGGCGTCGGAGGCGAAGTTTACAGAAAGTTGTGCCCGGCCGGAGCGGCCCCCAGCACCCCGGTCGGTCTGCCGTGGAACAGGGAGCCCCAGCGGGGTGTCCCCGGGCTGCGTGGGCTGGGCACCCGTCCAGGGCAGGCTCTGGGTTGTGGTGGTGGTGGCGGTGCGAAGCTGCAGTCGCTCAATGTGAAACTGCCCCGGCTGCACACGCGTGTCGCAGAACCAGTTACCGTGAAGAGCGAGCGGGCAGAGAAGGGGAAGAGCGAGCCGGGGTGGAAATCGGAAGCGATTCTGGTACTTTTCAGCGAGTTGCTGTGGTAACTCTGCAGAATTTGGCTCTGAGGGCCAGACAATGAAACCTTTACTCATAGCAAGTTATGACGGGGCGACTCATTTCGTTACCGAGCTCACGGTAACTAATGGGCCGCGGGCTGGATGTTTTTTCCCAAATGGCATTTGTCAATCAAGGGCCTGATCTGGGGTTTCTCTCTGTCAGTCCTCCTGCTGGAGGAGCAGGCACAGCCTACCCTCAAACCCACCCTGGGTTTATTTTTAGGTGAGCCTCTCAGCACAGAGGCCACACAGTCCCTGCTCTGTCCATCACCCTGCGGGGTGGACCCCACCTCACCAGGCTGGGCAGGCACCGGGGGTCTGGGGCTCTCAGCGAGCCTGTCCCCAGCCCGGGTGACACCAGGGGACGCAGCCCCCCTGCTGCCACCAGGGCCCTGAGCTGTGGCTAACGCTGTCCCTCTTTTTACAGGTTTACGGTGCTCGCAGCTTGCCGAATCCTGCCTCAACGGGGGCAAGTGCGAAACTTTTCCCAACGGGACAGAGGTGTGCCAGTAAGTATGGAGCAGCCAGAGGATTTTCATCTCCCCCGACCAAAGTTATTGACATGCATGTTGACTTTGCTTTGAAGGCTCTGGATTTAATAGGGCAAGATGCGCTTTCTTTCCTTGAGTGGCAAGAATAACCTGCTTGTGTAGGAGTCACCGCGAGTTTGGCAGGATTGGGCTTTGTTCCTGGCTGGGTGGAAAAACATGGGCAAAGGGCCATGTTTTGCTGGTGTTAGCCTATGCAGACTGCCCTGCTGATGGAGCAGGAGGTAGGGCCAGCCCGCGGCGCTCCTTGGACCGTCGGGTGGGGACGGAGGCTGTCTGTCTGTCTGTTTTCCAGCTACTCCCTCCTGGCCCTGAAGCGTTGCCTTTCAGTCCCTTGCACACTAGGGTGACCGGTACATCTCCAATAAACACTCCAGAGAGGTTCCATGGCGTGGCTCTGGCCGCTGGGGCTGCCCCAGTGGTGTCCGTGGGCTGATGAGGCATCGCCAGGGGAGCGGGGCACCTCCTCCTGCAGCCCTGCCGGTGCTGGTGCCAAGCTGTGGTCTAGCCTGGCATTCCTGGTGGGACCTGGCACCCAGGCTGGGTCTTTCTCCAAGCTGATTGTGGGGAAACGGATGTGTAAAGCATTGGGACTCTTTGAAGGACCAACCGACCCACCGCAGCGATGGCCGATTCACTGCAGGCTCCCAGGGAACAATAACCAAGAGAAATGAATAAGACTCCAGCTCCCTTTTTAAAACTATTCCATAAAAGAAATGTGAATGGGCAAGGCTCTGTTTTCCGGCCAGATTTCCCCTCTGCCTGTTGAACATGGCCTGAGCTGCGAGCAGGCGGGGAGACGTTCCCACCCACCCCAAATTTCCAAATAGGAAGTCCTCGGCGGAGGAACCTGAAGGCATTTCCAATCCCAACCTGTTGAATGGCAGTTTCCCTTGACAATGTGCGTTGCTTTTTTTTTGCAAATCCGCCTGGGTGCCGTTACTCTGCCCAGTAGCCGGGCACCTCCCGCCCCCTTCTCCAAGCTGAGCCCCCCAACCCTTTGGTGCAAATAAATCAGCAAATCAATCAGGCACATGAGCAATTTAATGGACAAAGGCTGGGTCCCTTTGTGAGGCACTAATGAATGCACGCCACTTTTTTTTGCACAGAAGCCCTTACCAACGCTTGACGCTCTAAATCTTGTTTTCTTTCATTCAAAGAGCGACAGCTGGGATTCGGTCGAAATTCGGCAGCTATTGTTAAGGGAGGCAGATTAATGCTGTGTGACTAATCATGTATGGCTTCCCAGAATGCCCAACCCTCCACCCCCTCCCCAACCTTACACCCCTCCTTTTCCTTGTGGTCATTCTTTCCTTTTTTTCTTAAGTCTCTGCAACTCCTGATTTACATTTCATGTGCAGATGGTGATGGAATCTAATTAGGTCTGATGTGTGCGAGCTCTATTTGGAAAAGCCTCCAAAGTAGGCTCAGGGTGGGTTGTATTTTTTTTATTATTTTTTAAGAGGAAAAGTTAACTTTAAAGAAGTTTTTGGTTGCTGGCTGTGAAAAACCACTTCTCTCTTGGCTGCAGATGCTTCGTGAGTGTGTGTGAGCACAAGGTGTGTGTGCTCTGGGTGTGTTAAAGCTCTTGTCCCATGCAGGGCGATGGGGGCAGATATTGGAGCTACAGCCAGACTGAAGGAGGTGCAACTTCCCAAGTTACCTGATAGCAACTCGCAAAATCGTGGTTTTTTTCACTTTGTTTGAATATCTCTTGACGAGGAACTTTGCTTCCAAGCGTCTTAAACAAAGCAGAGCCAAGAGCACAAGATAGCAGACGCAGAAAAGCTTGGCACTGCCCTTTGGCGCCTGCGTGAAATGCACCATTTTGGCTGCTGGCCACATCTCTGCTCGGCCTGGCACTTAACAAAGTTTGGCCATAAAGCCCCTTTGTGCTGCCCCCACAAATCCAATTAGAAAAGTGGAGTGAAATAAATAGCGTACGAGGGGGACGCTGCTCCAGAGGATGAGTGTCCCTGCGCTTGTGGCGGGACAGAGCTCGTTGGGTTACGTGGAGCCGACTCTGATAACTCCAAGCCCGGGTTATCAGCCCTGGTACGGAAAGGGAACCGCCGGTGCGACACCAGGAGCTCTCTCTGCCTTTTATTATTTTACAGGGGTACTTTGTAAAGCTCCAGGTGCCTTATCTTGCTTGTCCCTTTGCCAGGCGGAGCAGGGCACGCAGGGCTTTGATTGAATGGAGGGAACCAAGTGTTGGATTGGAGGGCTTGAGACTGAAGCGCCCTAATTAGGCTCCTTCGGAGCTGCTTTCCATCTTGGCAGGATTATCCGGGTCTTTCAGCACAGG
This sequence comes from Pycnonotus jocosus, assembly GCA_013400435.1. Taxonomy (NCBI): domain Eukaryota; kingdom Metazoa; phylum Chordata; class Aves; order Passeriformes; family Pycnonotidae; genus Pycnonotus; species Pycnonotus jocosus. Next base: position 181,137 of record VWYP01016308.1, read on the forward strand.
AAGAGCAGCAGCAGTTTTGTGGGTCTTGCACAGACCCCAGCTGAAGGCTCTGGGTGTTTTTGTGCCAGAGTTGGAGTTTCAAAAGGTCCAGGCTGGAGTTGGTGGCTGCTGCAGGGCTTGGCGTGAGGTTCCATGGTGCTGAGCAGCTGTGGCATTCCAGAAAAGGCACTCGCCTTGGACTAAGGCATTTTCCCAGACTAAATGAGAAGGTTTTTCCAAGAGGTCATTTTTGACTTCTAGTGATAGCTCCTAATTAGACTGTTGGATAACCCTAGTTTTGACTGGCATCCCTGCAAATGAGTCGGGCTGATTTTAGCTCCCTGTGCCATGTGACATTTATTCCCAGGACCTCCCTTGCTCCATTAGTTAAAAGCAGATGGCATTCAAAGAGGGCTGAGCTTCCAGCCCTGCTCCACCAGCCTCTCACCATTAAAGCCAGAGGAGCTGTGCCTGGGCTCTCCTCTCGCTCAGAGAAGCAAAAGAGACGGTGGAGGGAAAGAATAAGTTAAATTAATCACCGGGTTTGTGCTGAAAAGGGGGAAGAGTCAGTTTGCTAAAGTACTTCCTCTGTTTATGAATCAGCACAGCGTTGTCGTTCAGCCAGGGCAGTGGCTCCTGAGCTGGTGCCCGTTGCCACCACCAGCTTCCACGGGCAGCGGGCCAGAAACATGGGAAGAAACATTCTGAGGGGGACTGCAGTGGGAAGAGGTGATTATTTTAGCTCAGAACTCTTTCAGGAGACAACCAGGAAGGCAGAGGAGTGATGTGAGCCCCGCGAGTTTCTGTGCCCTTCAAGTTATTCAGCTGCTCAGTCATTGTTATCTCATTGTAAAGGGCGGAAGTTTCCTTCTGGTTTGGTTTTTCTCATGTGCTTTAACCCAACGTTATTTCCATGAAATAATAACAAAGAAAAAATGCAGTCTGGGTGCTGGAGAGGAAGAGGGTGGAGTGTTGAACAATCAACCAGAGGAAGCCCTTAAAGAAGTAGACGAGCAGTGATTCAGCCATGTTGAGAAGTCTTGATGGCTCTGTCGAGTCTGATCTCATTCTCGGAAAGAACAAGGTGGAAATGGGTAAGAGGGGAGATTAAAAATACCAAAGTGTCACCTGTTACGGATTCCAGTGGAAGAGAAACTGAAGGCCAGCTGCTGAGGTCATTGGAAGAGCAGTGGGGCTTTTAGCTCTTGACTGAAAGGTTCTGTTTGTGTCTTTGCTCTCTGCGAGGTGTCTCCATGGTTATTGGTTGTCTCAGGTGGTCCCAGTCAGTCCTGCTCTGTGTCCTTGGGATTTTATTGCTTGAGCTGAGGTTTTTTGCTTGGTTTTTCTCTTGGCTTGGATACCTGTGGTGGCCAGAGGGTTGTCCTGTGTGAGGAGCATGGGGGATGTTGGAGAGGAGATATCTCTGTAGGTCCCTCAGCAGCACCCACAGCACAGAGATGAGCAGGAGAGATGCAGAGGGCATCAGGAACCATTCAGGGCCATTCCCCACCAGGTCCTCAAAGCTGTGTGCTCACAGAATGGTTTGGGTTGGAAAGGACTTTTAAAAGTCATCTGCAATGAGCAGAGGCATCTTCAATTTCCACAGTCTCGTGGTGTGAAGGAGTGCACAGGGCTCTGCTCCCTGGGGCTGGAGGTCACTCACTCCATGGTGTGGGCTATGTTTTATGCCACCAAAATCTGTTCCATCTCAACACCTGACTCGCTGTCTTCCTTGCTGCTGGCAGCCACAACACGTCCATTTGTTCCAGCTGATCCCTCACACCTGGCCTCACCTCCCAGGCTATTATGGTTTATTGTATGTAGCATGAGGGTGACACGTATAAGTCACTGCAAGACCAGGCTATTCACCAATTAAGGGCTCGCACAACATAATCAGGAGGCTGTTAGCAAGTTTTAAAATAACATTGTTTGGAAATTAACCTGCTTTTTTCCAGGCCTGGAGGTGTGGTGACCCTCGTGTTGCTCCTGTTGGTCGGTGTCCCGAGTGGTGGTGGCGTGTGTACATGAGTGGAATGTGAAATTTATAGAGCATCAGCGTGTTTAACGAGGGAGTAGCCCCAGGGTGCACTTAGGGAGAGCTGGTGAGCTCTGGATCTGGATGGAGACCTCTCTGTGCTGCCAGGTGAAGGTTTGGCACCATGTGTTGGGGCTGCAGAGTGGTAGAGCCCCTGGGATACAACTTAAACCCCCCATGGAAAGCAGACCTGCTGTGGGGTCTTGGTTGAGTCCTGTCGTCTTCCCAGTGGCTAAAAAGGTGTTCAGGGTCCCCTGCTCCACTCAGGGCTGTGTGCAGCCGTCCTTGAGGACCTGCCAGGCTCCTTCTGCTGCCTGGGATGGGGCAGCACCAAGGGGCACTTGGGCAGCTCACTCACCACACCCCAAAGCCGGGCAATTCCTGCAGCTCTGCTTTGTGTTCAGGGTTAGAAAGGTCAGCAGTCTGGAGAGGTGATGGTTTGGGATGATGGCAGTTTCTTCCCAAATGGTGTTTTCATCTCTTTACATGCCCATGGCACATGGTGCTGAGCCCCATGCCTGAAGGATGGTGCTGCATCCACCCATCCCAGCAGCTGTGCCCAAATCCCATCCGTCCCTGATGCTGCCTTGCTGCATGGTGCCCTCATGAGCCCAGATTTGTTGCCTCCAGAGTTCTGGAATGAGGACAGGAATGCTGCTCTGGTGTCAGGGGGGCATGCAGGATTTTTGATTTCTTGGGTATCTGGATGTGGAGGCACCAGGAGCAGAGAGCTGTGAGGGTCAGGCCCTGCTGGCTGGACTTTATAGCAGAGCTCCTGTGTGTGATGTTGGGAAGCCTTTGCAGCACCTTGCTGGTCCCAGTGACACCAGACCCTGGCAGCTCCCCAGGACAGTTAGAGATGCTCACCTGGGAACTCCCCAGTGTTTAACACCTGAATCTTGCTGGTAGAGCAGCTCAGTGCTGCTTCCAGCTGTGGCCAGGTGTGAGGGTGCCTGTTCACACCTGGGCACCCACATCTGGACTCTGCCTTCCTCTCATGCACGTCTGGTGGGTCAGGTCCTCTCCTGTCACCTCCTCATGCTGGCAGGTCCCCCAAGGGCAGGGTCTGTGGTACAGGACAGTGTTGGGGTTTCCACACATCTCAAGCAATTTGCTGATGGTTAATAGAGTGATCACGGAACTGTGGAATAGTTTGGGTTGAAAAGGTCCTTAAAGATCTCATTCCACCCCCTGCCATGGGCAGGGAACACCTTCCACTAGCCCAGGTTGCTCCAAACCCTGTCCTTGGACAATTTCAGAGATGGGGCAGCCACAGCTTCTCTGGGCACCCCAAGGGTGCTGGAGGTTCCCATTGGTAAATGCAGTGCTTGGTGTGAGAGATGCAGGAATGAAACCTCTGTGAGGTGTTGGGCATGGGGGAGAGATGTTTGGCTGGGCTGTATGGGGAGCTCTGCCCTCAGAAATAATATTTTCAGTTGGAAGGAACCTACAATCTCATTGAGTCCAACTCGTGCCTACCGCCTCATGGGCAGCAGAATTCATGCTGTGCTTAAAGCCAGCCATACCCAAAATCTGCTCTGTTGGGAATCACAGAATACCCTGAGCTGATCCCACGAGGATCATTGAGTCCAACTCTTGGCCCTGTACAGAACAAGCCCCAAAATCCCAGCATGTGCCATGGGAGCAGGATGCTGGTGGGAAGCGAGCTCAGGGTGTGCCTCCCTCGCACGGCAGTAATTAATGTCTGCTTTAAGCTCTCACCCATCACGTCCTCCCCTTCCCCCCATGGCAGCCTGGAGTTAATATTGGAAAAGCCAGTTAAACAGTTAATGTTTAGGCCATGGTTATTAGGCTCTTGCACATTTCCAGCAAAGGGAGCCGAGTCGCATTTTAATGGGAAACTTTCATGCTCAGTCAAGTCGCAAAAATTTATTTGCGGCAAAGTCATTTTCTTTTAACAAGTTTTCACCCTAATTCCCTTCCCCAAAACCTGGATTTAATGGTATTTATATGGGAAATGGATTTATTAAGTTTTAATGATGCTATAACGTTGCCCTTATTTAATAGAAGGGGCACCCTGCAGGCAAGTGGCCTGGTGGTGGTGGGCTGGGGGGGGCTGGGTGCCACAGGGGCACCCAGGGGTGGGGAACCTGTTGCTTTGGGCTTGTTTTAAAGTCACCATGGCTGAGAGTGGCAGTGCCAGCTTTGCTTCTACCCTCTGGGCTGTTGTCAGGAGGGAGTTTGGCATCCTGCTGCCAATTCCTCCTCATCCTCTCAGGTGATGCTACCTGTGCCTGTCACACCTGTCCCCAAGGGGAGCCTTTGGCACTGTGGCTTTTGGCTTTGTCAGCTGCTCTGCCCCATGTCAGTGGGGTGCTGGGGACCCCCAAGGGCCACAGGCTCCCTGCTGGCATCGCTGCCTGGGGATCGAGCATTTGTGAAATGTCCCGTGGTTGATTTGAAGGAATTTTCTGTGGTCAATGAGCGGATACAGAGGAGAGCACTCCTGCCCCATTGGAGCATCCCTGCTTTGGGGGGAACAGGAGGAGCACGGAGGAGAGCACTCCTGCCCCATTGGAGCATCCCTGCTTTGGGGGGAACAGGAGGAGCCCCTCCCAAAGGCACTCCTGGCTGGGTAACCCATGGGATGCAGGTGGAGGAATGTGTCAGTCCGCTGGGATGTGCAGCTCCGGAGCTTTGGGGCGGGCTGGGAGAGTGACCCCGCTGGGGAGCAGCCCGGGAGGAGGGAGGGGGGGACCTATCCCCGGCCCCCAGCCCCTATTAAAATGTTAGACACAGACCTCCAAGTCAAAAGGCAGGGCGACAGACGGCCCTTTCACAGGGCCTGCTGCTCCCCACAAAAGGGGGGTTTCCAGGGGACGGGGGGCAGGAATGCGGGCTGCGGCCGGAGGGCAGAGCCGCCACCATTGTCCCCGCTCCCTCGGCGAGGGCGTCATGTTGACACAGGGATTTCTGCCGGCAAAAGGTGTCGGAGGCAGAGGCTTCCCTCCCTCTCTCTCGCCCGTTTCCTTGGTTAAACTCGGCAGCAGCAGAAATCCCGGGATACAGATCCCAGGAGCTGATACCCGGTGTTTTACGTCCTTGAGCACATGGTTTCCAAGCGGGCAAGAGTTTTGTTGCTAATGACTATTTCTGGGAGTTTTGCTTGCAAAGGGAGACCAGCAGCTCCATCCTGTGAGGTTGAGGGGAGCTGGATCCATCCCTGCCTGGCCATTGCCAGCTTTGCCCACTCCCCATCCCACTGAAACATCCCCAGCAGGAATTTCTCTGGCTTTCGGTTGGCTTCGTGCCACGGGGCACCCGTGTGCTCTGCAAAACCCCCCCCATCTCCTCCTTGTTTATAAATATCAGGGCTAAATTTAGCTTGTTTAAACTTTTGGTGGCTGTTCAGATCCTAATCGTAGGTTTTAAGTTCAGGATTAGACGAGTGGGGTGGTGGGGTCACGAGTGGGAGTTTTCCATATTTGGCTGTGGGGCAGCACGGTGTTTAGCCAAAACTCGGTTTGAGGGGGAAAAGGGGGAAAAAAAGGAGTCCATCATCACTTGGTGAGATGGTGACACTGGGGCTGTGTGTGCCAGAGCTCTGAGAGCACAGTAAATCCAACCTGCATGGGCAACAAGTGCTGGGTCCAGAGTTGGGGAGAGCCAGCAGTTACCCCAAAAGGGGTGGGGAGGGAAAAGTGACCTCAGGCACCAGCAATGCTGGGCTGGCAGGCAGCCTGTGGAGGTAGAAATTCTTCATCTCCCCCAATTTCTGCCTTTTTATTCTGCTAGCTTAAAGAATAAAACACTTTCAGAGGACAAAAGCAGGGAGCAGTTCTGTTCTCAGATGCCACAGGGGCTGGGTGCCATTCCAGATGGGCCCCGTGGGTGCTTTTTGGGGGAAGCTGCCCCAGGAAAGTCACACGGGTGGGGGTGATGGGACCATGTGCCAGCCTCAGGCCGGGCTGTGTTCCCTGGGGATCCTCTGCTGGAAGCACATCCTTCGTGGTCACCCCATAAATGGGCTCCTGCAAGAGAAGGAACAGGGGCCAGGGTGAGCAGAGTGAGTGGGGCTCCCACAAACAATGGGGCAGCTCAGCTTTACACCGGCAGAGGATATAAAAAAAAAAAAAAACATCGACTGGGGAAAACAAATATTTCATAGCAGCCATTGTTGAGGGTGGGAATGGGGCGAGTTTTGTCTTGGGCTCTTCCTTCGACATCTTTCATGTTTGTTGTGAATGAAGGTCCATTGAAAGGCAGCTCCTTCCCAGGTAGCCAGTTACCACCCGGGAATAGCCTGGCCACTCTGCTTAGTAATGGGATTATATTGTTTTTCATTACAATGGGAACTTTGATTCCCAAACTGTCCTGACTAATGTCTGCTTAAGAAACAAAGCCTTTTTTACTTCATAGGAGGAACAGGGCTCTAGCATGTTTTTTCCCCACTCCTGTCCACGAGTGTGTGCAGCTTTGGGAATTCCTTTAGTTTCTCTCCAGATGAAAGTCTCAATTAGATGACTTGGGCTAGGTGAAAAATGAAATGGAACAAGGAAAAAAAAAAAAAACACATCAAAGACTTGGGATTGCAGTTTGCTTTTTTAATTAAACAAGAATGGAGATCTGCTCTTGCTTTATTAACCTGATGTCACTTGGAGTAACCTGCTGCTTTGCCAACCACCTCCCTGTGTGAAACTCTGCTTTTTTCCCAGGCTGGTGTCCCAGAGTGTTTAATAAAAGCAGGACCTGGATGAGACTTCTTAAAAAACCACCACTTAGGTCTTGCTCTGGGTTTTGGTCCTGGGAGCTCCGTCGTGGCTGCTGGAGGTTTCTGTGGGGCTGTGCTGGCGCCGGGGGAGCTTTAGGGTGCATCACCCAGTCGAGGTGCCCCACATGGGTGAGGGCAGCTGGGCAGCTCTGCCTTCGTGCCTGGGCTCTGCTGGGAGCTGTGGTGAAGCCTTTGGTTCCTTAACAGCCACAGGTGCCAGGAGGCACCGAGCAAAGCTGCGGGTGAGGCGTGGTGAGCCTGGCTGTGCCCGCTGCCAGAGGGGGCTCCAGCAGCCCCCCCAGCCCCTGGCTGCCAGGGAACAGGGAGCATCCACAGCCCCATGTGCTCCAGGGAGCTCAGGGCAGCCTCCAAAAGTTTCTCTGCATCCATTTCCTTCTGTGTGCTCCTGGTGATGCTGGGCGAGGAGGTGGGGGGTCCTGAGCTCTGATTCCCCAGCAGGATCGTGTTCCAGACCTCCCTGCCTCTCCCTGGCTCCAGAGTGTGCTCCTGTGTCTGCAGGATGTTTCCAAGGCAGGAAGCCATCCTGGAGACCACGGTGTGCACCTGTTGCTCCATGCATCACGGGAGGGGTTCTTGGGGAGGATGAATGGAATAAGATGGAGTAAAAAAGCAGGCTTCATCTCTCAGGGACATGGAGACATATCCCCAAGCACTGGCCTTTTCCTCTGGCCACACTGGAGCCAGGGAAGATCAGGGCTGGCAGTGAGCAAACGTGTCTTATGGGGAAGGGTGGAACTTCAGCAGAGAGCTGGGCTGTTGTGCCAGCACTGGCACGACTGGAAAGGTGACTCTGTGCTGATGGAAAGCAGGCTCCCCCCTTGCCTGGGCTCTGCAGCTGCTGGGGGGCAGGGGAAGCTGTGGGGCAGGAGGTTTGGTTCTCATTGTCAGCCTGAGGATGACGGTTACCCCGAGAGGTGTGGGGACAGCCGTGTCACTGCTCTGCACCTGCGAGCAGCCTGCAGTGCTTCTGGGCTGGTCTGCAGCCCAAGGGAGGCTCTCCTGGGGGTTGTTTCTCCTTCCCTCAGCTGTTGCCAGCAAACATGTGAAACCTGAGTGTGCTGCTCACGTTCGGCCGCTTGCTGCGCTCCATGGGGTCCCGAGCACGCTGGCACAGCCACCCACAGGTCACACAGCACATTTGCTGCTGCACAGGGCTCTGGGGGTGTGAAAATCCCTCGGGAAGACCCTCTGCACCGCTCAAGGTCACAGCTGTGGTCCTGAACCCTCTCTGTGCTGGGGTGGGACTCTGGGGCTCATCTGAGGGGGCTGTTCTGAGCCACAAGTACCATGGAGCAGAGAATGGAATCCTTCAGCCCAACCTGTCGGGGTGGGGGCCTCTCCCCATGGTGGGAGACCCTACCCCCAGCACCAGGGAGTGTCCTGGTCCCTCAGATGTCCCCAAAATGGTGCTGGAGTAAAGACCAGAGCCTGCTCTGCTCAGCTTTCCCACGCTGCTGATACCTTGGGGAAAACAACCACGGCCGTTGATGCTTCCAGCAGTTGAGGGTGAGGAAGAGGCCAGATGATAGCAGAGCTGATAAGAGGCAGCCTGGATGTGGGGCCAGGATGGGGCTCCCTGGCAGCCCCCCGTGCCCTCCTGCAGTGTGGGGCTGCCCCCTGAACCTCCCCCTCCATAGGATGGCCATGGGGGGGACAGCCCGTGCACGTGCTCCACTTTACACCTGGTTTCCACTTTGCTTGTGGGGGTTTTTTTTGCACATTTTAAGCCCAGAGTGGGTTTTACCTCCAGCCCTGCCTCATTCTCAGCATCCTTTGGGAAGACACGCTGCAGCCAGGCAGGAGAGCAGTGGGTGATGTGAGCTGAGATGTGAACTGAGGGGTGATGCAGGCTGAGATGTGAACTGAGGGGTGATGCAGGCTGAGATGTGAACTGAGGGATGATGCAGGCTGAGATGTGAACTGAGGGGGGATGCAGGCTGAGATGTGAACTGAGGGGTGATGCAGGCTGAGATGTGAGCTCAGGGGTGATGCAGGCTGAGATGTGAGCTGAGGGGTGATGCAGGCTGAGCCCCAACATCCAGCACATCCCCGGTGCAGCCAGCACCTCTGAGGCACACCCTGCCCCCGGGCTGTGCTTGTGCCGGGCTGAACATCCCGAATTTAAACAAAGCCCCCCGTGCTGCCCTGCGGGAGCGCCTGGGTGTCATCTGTGCCGGCAGTGGCAGATGGCAGCTTAAGTGCAGAAAGGAAAACATTAGTCTTGGGTCAGAGGTCGCAGAAACATCTGCCTCGGGATGCTTTCAGTGCCCGCATTGCTGCGGAGGGACAAAACCTGTTGCTGGTGGGATGGAGGAAAAGCCTCGCAGGGACAGAGTGAACAAAGGGCTGGCAGCACCAGAGCCATACAGGGGAGCACCCAGAGCAGAAACCACAGACTGGAGGGGCTGGCATGGGCACCCCAACTCTGCCAGCACTGCTGGAGGTGCTGGAAGCTGTGGCAGCCCAGCAAGCAGAGGGGCAGAGCAGAGCTGAGGCAGCAGCGTGGCAGAGTTGGCTCTGATGCTCATTCATGCTTTTGGTGATCTGATCTGCTGGGCTCTCCTGGAGCTTTGCTGGAATAGCTGCAGCGTTGGGCTGGTGGTTGTAACTCCTTGAGGATGTGCAGCAGACACAACAAATGCACATGTCCGTGCTGAGCAGATCCAGATTTGGCCCAGGCTTGGTGCTGGGAGCAGAGTGGGAATTTGGGGCTGCTATTGCTGTTCCCAGGCTGTCCCCAGGGACTGCTGTCTGACCTTGGACAAGGCCTTCTCCATCACCCTTCACACTGGCCATGAATCATGCAGATTTATGGGCCGGCAGCTCGGTGCATTATTAATCTTGTCCCCCCTCACCACAGTTTGCACTCGGATGCTCATTCCGAGGGGGAAGACACATCCCAGCCTGGTGCTGTGGGAATCCAGCTCCCAGCCTCTGCCTGACCCTCAGAAACAAAAAAAAAAGCCACCAGGGATGGCCCCAGACACCCAGGGGGGTGTAAATCAGTGTGCTCACCCCTGCAAGGAGCACCCTCATCCACAGGGAGGGGGACTGGCTGCTGTCCCTGTCCTGCCTTGGTGGAACACACCCCAGGAGTGTAGAGCTGTGAGATTGTCTGCTGGAATGGGGCTGGGAGAGGGAGCCTTGTGTGATGGAGCAGGGCTTGGCCATCCCTGGGATGGGGATTGGGGTTGGGGTTGGGCTGGGGGTTCATCACCCTCTGTCAGTGGCTATAATGGAGCGTTTGAATCCTCCTCAGCACGTTAATGAGTCAATGGAAACAATGAGGGAGGCACACTGGTATTTTTAGCCATTCCTGCCTGGTTTGGGAACGGGGTGCTCGTCCTGCCTGGAGCTGGGACTGTGACCACAGCAGCCTCACTGAGGCTTTCACAGAGGCTCCTCAGGACCCCGGGCAGCTTGGCCACATTTCACCTCCTCCAAGCCGCTTTCTAATGGCCCTGCTGAGCTGTTTTGATCCTGCAGCACCCGCCCTGTCCTCTGCCAACACGTATATCTGTAATTAAAGGCGAGCTTTAATGTCTCCTATGCTAATTTCCATGAGCTGCTTGGGGTTTGGTTTGGGTAGCCCTGGCTTGGGAAATGCCAAAGGAAAAACCACAGGGTGATCTTCACCCGGCTGAGCCCACGGGGATGTCGCATCCTCCCCGTCTGCTCACCTGGAATCCTTGATAGCACCTCATGGGTTTTTTTAAAGAAAATAAAGCTCAGCTCCCTGGGCTGAGCTTTAGGAGAGGTTTTTAGTCCCTGCAGAAATAGGTGGCTGCATGGTGAGGTTGTGGCATAGCTGGGAGTTGAACTTAGCTCTGCTGAAGCCAGCCTTTCCAGACTTGGAAAAGTTCAAAAATAACTACAACTTGGATTGCCCTGATTCTTCACCTGGTTTTTGATCTCTTGCTTTGCATGTGAGACTTGTCTCCAGGCTTTGCTCTGCAGCCAGGACTCTCTGAATCTGCTGAGGTCGCTGGGCTTTGAAATGCAGCTCCAGTCTCTGTCTGTGAGTGAGCTCCAGGACGCATGAGGGGAGGGAAGAGTGAAATTCATCCTGTGGCTTCATCCATAGCTGGGAACCTGCTCCTCCCTGCTTGCCTCAGACCTGCTGTGGCAGAGAGGGCAGGAACAGCCTCGCTCTGTGCTGAAGCATCTACAGAAGATGCAGGAGCAGTGTGGAAGCTGCCAGGTGGGAGGGAGGAGGATGTCCTGGGCACGAAGAAACCAGCTTAGAAACCATGGAAGGATTTGGGAGGTTCCCTGTGCTGGGAGCTGGTGTGTGAGCTGGTGGGAGGTTGGGAGTTGCTGGGCACAGACAGAGGGTCTGTGCTGCACAGCCCCACGTGGCACGGTAGAAACTCCTCCTTGGGTGACAGCAGTGACTGCTGGATTGGAAGGGTGCCTGTGCTGTGTTGCTTTTTTCCTGAAGATTTGCTGGGAATGCCCCTTTCTGGGAGGAGAAATATGGAGTATGAGTGTACCCTGGACTTGATGGCCCACGTGTGCCCATCTCAGCCCTTCCAAGCTGAACTCTTCCCTGCTGTCTGCTGCACTTCTGGAGCTGATTGTGGCCATAAATCAGCTCTCAACACAAACAAATAGAGATTAATTTTAAATTAATCTACCAACTCCATGAAACTTGAGGGGTTTCCTGAAGCACAAGCCTGGAAAGCACCTGAGCAGCCCAGCCAGGCTTGAGGCAGCCCCCAACCCAGGCACTGCCAGTGACCCCAACCCGCCCTGTGCCTTCAGGCAGGGACTTCCCTGTCCCTTAGGGCTCTTCTACCAATCACTAATTAACCTCCTGGCTAATAACCATGCCCAGATTCAGACTGGAATTTACTTTGCTTTCCCATCCATGTGTTCAAACCTCCACTTGCCTGTGCTGGAATCAGAATCAGTCCAAATATTAATTGGGTGGGATGGCATTGGGCTGTGTGCCCCTTTTCCCAACCTCACAGCGCAGGAACCCCAATTCCAGAGAGCCTTGCTGGCCTCCTGGGATGCCGAGCATCCCCTCCTGGTCCCCCGGCATCGTGTCCCTCTCCCACGGTGGCACCAGCGCGCTCAGCGCTTCCCGCGCTGCCACCGGCGCTCTTTGTCCAGCATCATTTTTTTTTTTCCTTCTCCTCATTCCCCCCCTTTTTTATTTTTTTTTTCCCTCATTCCCCTCCCATCGGAGACTCCTCCAGCCAGCGCGGGGAGAGAGGAGGGGGAGGATTGTTTTAAGAAAAAAAGCGTGTGCGGTGCGGCGAGGCGGCGGCGGGGGCGCGCACGGATGGGGAGGGGGGGTTTTTTTTGCCAGATGACTGCACAGCCCAGCGGCGTGCCTGTGCTTTCTCCTGTCCCCGCGCTTGTGCCTGTGCCCAGCCCCGCACAAAGATCCCTTCTCAGGCGGCCTCGACCTCCGCATCCCCCCGCGCAGCCACCCAGAAGCGCCGTCTCCCCGCGGCCGAGGCGCCCGGGGCTCGGAGCCGCCGGCGAGCCGGGCACGGTCCGCGGGCGCCGGCAGCTGCTCAGCCTCATTAGGATGCACACCTGCTCCCCGCCGCCCTTTGTGTGCCGAGCAGATGCCCTGATTTATTATTATACACATTTTCTTTTTCATTTGGCCCGGATAATGCCGTCTCATTAACTCAAAATGTCTCCGAATGCTGACAAATTCTCACACAATCCCCTCCCGACAATGAAATCAGAATTGGGTTAAAAAAAAAA
>VWYP01016308.1:193696-212063 GCA_013400435.1 Pycnonotus jocosus
AAAAAAAAAAAAAAGAAGGAAAAAAAAATAAAAAAGTAGGGGAAGAGGGGGAGAGGGGCTGGAACGTCATCTTGCCGCCGGCAAAGCGCCGTGGCTCCGGGCTGGGCTGGCTGAGGGTGGGGTTTGCTGGTTGTGCTTCTCCAGGGGAGCACAGGACATCCCTCTTTGGAAGAACTTTAATGTGAGCAGAGCTGGTTGGGGACAAAACCTGTGCTGGCATCGCGTGTTGCAGGCGGGAGGCAAGAGATGCCACCCGGGAGGGTTTGTGCCTCGTCCCTGGGGGTTTTTTTTGTGTCAGGTGCACGGCTTTCCTCATCTTCCCCACTCTGCAGGGTCCTGCCAGCCACACATCCTGCCCAGGATGGCTGGTGAGATTTGCCCTCAGGTGCCAGCTCCACTCCTGCTCCAGCCCAGGTGGCCAATGGTGACAGATGGTGAAGCTGGTGGTGGCATCAGGGGTTCTTTTCTCAGGGCCCTCATGCTGAGGGATGCAGCAGCCAGGGCTGCTCACTCTCCTTGTGCAGGGTTTGGCTTTGGGGAGGCTCTCAGCTGACTGCGAGGCACAGGAACTTGTCCCACCTGTTGCCAGCCAATGCTGAGCCCCTCCTTAATTGTGTTTGAGTGATTTAGGACAGAGGGAGGATAAAAATAGCCCTGCTGAAGCAGAGACTCCAGCGTGGGCAGGGAGCAGGGCTGTCCCCATTCTGCCTGGCCCTGTGCATTTGCTGTGGCTATGGGGGTTCTCCTCTTGCCCCCACGATGTCCCCTGTGCCTCGATTTCCTCTTCAGCAGGGAGGGGAGGGAGAAGAACCTCCCTGCCATGAGACGCAGGATGTCAGCGCTGCGGCTGCGGTTCTGCGAGTCAGCACAGGCCCCTCCATGGGGGCCGCCTTTGTTCCCAGCACCTCTTTCATCTTCCTCTTCCCAGCCCGGAACAGCCGGGGCAGAACCTCAGCGCTGCCAAACCCGACGTGCCAGGCTGGGCCGGCCCCGGGGGGGGGTACCCGGTGCCCTGCGGCCGCTGACGGCGCGTCTCACCCCTGCCAGGTGTAGCGGTGCCTACGTGGGCGAGCGGTGCCAGCTGCCCAACCCGTGCCTGAGCTCCCCGTGCAAGAACGCGGGCACCTGCACGGCCGTGGTGCGCGGCAGCACCGTGGATTACACCTGCGCCTGCCGCCTGGGCTTCACCGACGAGCTGTGCCTGACGCCCCGCGACAACGCCTGCCTCAGCAACCCCTGCCGCAACGGAGGCACCTGCGACCTGCTGACGCTCAGCGAGTACAAGTGCCGCTGTCCACCTGGCTGGTCAGGTGAGGGTGGCACCTTGGGGACACAGCCAGCTTGGAGAGGGGTGGCTATGGACAGGGGTGGAGAGCTGCCTATGATTTTGGTTTTGGAGAGGTGGGGTGGGTGGATCCCAGCTGAGGGAGCTGTGACCCTCCTGCACAGTGAGGGTTTGAGGTGGGGGAATCAGTTACAAGCAGTCCCAGATCCAGATGTGCAGCCTGGTGTGGATCACAACCACCAAGAGCTGAGCTGCTGTTTGCATCCTCACCCTCCCTCCCTGCCTTCCTCCAGGCAAAACGTGCCAGCAGGCCGACCCCTGTGCCTCCAACCCCTGTGCCAACGGGGGCCAGTGCGTGCCCTTCGAGGCGCACTACATCTGCCGCTGCACCGCCGGCTTCCACGGCGCCAACTGCAAGCAGGACGTCAACGAGTGCAACATCTCCCCGCCTGTCTGCAAGAACGGGGGCAGCTGCACCAACGAGGTGGGCACCTACCAGTGCTCCTGCAAGCCAGCCTACACCGGGCAGAACTGCGAGCACCTCTACGTGCCCTGCAACCCCTCGCCCTGCCAGAACGGGGGCACCTGCCGCCAGATTGGGGACACCACCTACGACTGCACCTGCCTGCCAGGTAGGGAGGGAAAGGTGTGGGGCAGCACCTCCAGTCCACCCTAAATGGGTAATGCATGAATTTCCTGTAGGTTGGGACTGTGGGAGGGACAAAACCTTCTGGCTGTGGCCTCATTGGGAAGTGCTTTAGGGAAGAGGTTGGGCAGCGATGCCCGAGGAGGAGAGTTCATCTGGGGGCTTTATAGACTTTGTGCTTCACCAAAATAGCTCTTCCAAAACAACTGTTTGAGCAGAGGCCCCTGTGCGGATGCTCATATTCCAGAACAAGAGTGCCTTTTTCCGCTTTAGCCTAATCCACTTCCAGAAAGGAATAATTAGCCCAGAATAGCTATTTTGGAAAGTTTCCGAGTGCTAATGGAGTTGGGGAAGGAAGACCCTCTCTGTGCTCGCTGCTGCTCCCTCCGGCAAGCTCTGGAGCAGCCTGGCAGGATTGCAGCCTCTGGCATGGAGAGCTCCTGTGGAGGGGCCTGGTGGGGGCTGTCCTGGGAGCTCAGCACCCTGGAAGCAATCTTGACACCCTGAAAAGGAGCGCGGCACCCTGCAAACCCTAGAGAAGAACAGCAGCTGTGAAAGGGCCCCCTGACCCCAGCAAGCCCTTTCACTTCTGCCCTCGGGTCTGCAGTGCAGTAAGGGCAGGGAGTGGAAGAGACTGAGCAGCTCCACGCTCCCCTCATCCCTGGGTCAGCTGGAGAAATGAAACTGGAGTTTCAGCCCAGAGCCACGCTCAGACCTGGTTGTGTTTCCTGGGATGAGTGCTGCTCCTCACCCGAGCCAGCCACACTGGCCAGCTGTGGCAGATGTGGAGGGGATGCACCCACCCTGTCCCTGGGAAGGAAGCTGTGGGCAGCCCTGCACTGCCTGAGGAGTCTCTTGTGGGCTTGGTTTGATCCTCTGGTCACCCATAGCCCAGCAGTGGCCAGAGTAGGATGAGGGTTGGGTGGCTGCTTCTCTGCATCTGGGCAGGGCTGGGCTGTGGGGGCTCCAGCTTCCCTCCCTGTAGCTCCTGCCCCATCTCTGCTGGGGATGTGGCATCAGGGTGGGGATGGGGTCTCCCAGATGGCACAGACCCCCTCACCCTGCTGCCAGCCCAGCCCAGCTCAGGGGAAGATAAGTGATTCCTGTGAGCTGTGAGGGGATCTTGTCTTGCTGTCTGACACAGGTTCAGAGGTTCCATCCCCTTGCCAAAGCTTTGGGCTGCAGTACCTCAGGAATGTCATTAACTTTCCAGGGCCCTGCAGGATCTCCTGCCTCACCTCCACCACAGCTCACCCAGGCTGGAGCAAAGCTCCTGTCCTTAGGGACAGGGGGGTGTGGGGCTGGCCGGGCGAGCAGTGCCAGGAAGGAAGCCTTTCCTTCCAGGATGAGCCCCCGGGGGCGACGCTCCGTGTGAGCAGCTCTGATCCCTGTCCCGCAGGGATGGGCAGGTGGAGGTGGCAGGAGGAGGAGCTGTGCTGGCCCTGCCCTGCCATTCTGCTGACGAGGCACTTTCACTGAGCAGTCAGGCACAGCCCTGGGGGAGAGCCCTGCTCCCGGCAGGATCAGAGCTGTCACACCCAGCTGCGGCTCCGTGCGCTGCTTCCAGGAGATTTGCATCCTGCAGGAGCTGGTTCACCTCCCGTGGGGTGGCACAGCCCCTGCTCCTGGGAACAGGAGGGTCCCTCAGCATCTCCTTCATCCCACACGATGGAGGAGCTGCACCAGCAGCAGAGGCAGAGGGACAGGGGGCTGTTCCTGGTGATAAGGGGGTGATTGATATGCTGGTATGTGGCACAGCAAACATGGAACAATGTCCCCTTTTCATTCCTGGAGAGGCCTGGCTGTGCCGGGTTTCTTCAAGTTAAACTAATCTTGGCTGTTTTATCGTGCCATCGCTGCAGAATGTAACCCTGAGTTTAAAGTAATTGCCGTACTAATTACTCATTTGGATGGTTCAAAATGAGTTAATCCTGGTATCTGGGACATTGTGAGTTATTGCTGCTCAGCCTCAGCCCTGCTGCTTAAAAATGAGGTGCAGATCAATGTTATCTGCTCTGGACTCCTACCAAAAATCATAAAAAGCTGTGGCTGCCCCCCATGTGATGGGGCTGGGGAGAGGAAAATGTGGAGAGAGTGAGGGGAAAGCTCCCAGCTGGGCCAGGGTCTGGGGTCCAACAGAGGATGAGTCTGGACACTTGGTCCTTTGCCTGTGGAGGTTGACATTTTTTGCTGCCTGGGTAAGGAGCAGCCTGGTCTGGAGCTGCAGAATGCCCTGGGGAGTTTGAGGCAGCTGCAGATGGACATTGGCATTGCCATCCCAAACCCCAAGCAGTTGGGTCAAGAGCCTTGAGGGTCGTACAGTAAACGCAGCTTTGAACACAAATGTCAGTCAGAGGTGGCTTGGCAGATGTCCTGAGAAGGGGCTGGCTGCTGTGCTGCTGCTGGAGAGGCTGGGGGTGGCAAGGTTTCTCTGCCATCAGCTGAAGATGATAACAAACCCGAGCAGGAGGTGGGCTGGGATGAGCCCAGCTCAGTGTGGGATGGTGGCTCGCCCTGGCAGGGACTTGGATCCCCCTCAGGGGCAAGCGCTGCTGCTGAGGCTCTTTTACAAGTGAAATTAAACACCGGTGATTCAGCACTGGGTGCCACAAGCCTTCATGGGAGCAGCCCTGCTTCGTTCTGGCTTGTGAGGAGTCAGATCCTCCAGGGCTCGGGGCAAGCATCTGCAGAGCTGGAGGCTCTGGCAGCAGGGACACCCTGCCCTGTGCAGAGGAAGGGCTGGGGATGAAGATGAAACCAGGCAGCTGCTTCAGAGGCACCGGGCACACGCTCAGCACCTGACAATGAACAGCCTGCTGGAGGTGGGGGGTGGCGAGGGGCAAGGTGGTGACACAGCTGGGTGGGTTGGCATCATGGCAGGTGTCTCCTCTGTGCAGGGTTCACGGGTCAGAACTGTGAGGAGAACATCAACGACTGTCCAGGCAACAACTGCAAGAATGGGGGCACCTGCGTGGACGGCGTCAACACCTACAACTGCCAGTGCCCACCTGAGTGGACAGGTAGTGCCAGGAATGAGGGTGGCACAGGGCTGGGCTGGGTCCTGCCCGGGGGGATGTTGGGCACAGCGTGGGCAGAGCTGTCCTGCATCACATCAGGAGTGGTCAGTGCCAGCTTCATGCAGGTGTTCTGACCCCTGGCAGGTCAGTACTGCACTGAGGACGTGGACGAGTGCCAGCTGATGCCCAACGCCTGCCAGAACGGTGGCACCTGCCACAACAACCACGGGGGCTACAACTGTGTCTGTGTCAATGGCTGGACGGGCGAGGACTGCAGTGAGAACATCGATGACTGCGCCATGGCTGCCTGCTTCCAGGGGGCCACCTGCCATGACCGGGTGGCCTCCTTCTACTGCGAGTGCCCCCACGGCCGCACAGGTGAGGGGGACCCTGTCCCACCTTGTCCCCTGCCCTGCATGTCCCCTGGCTCCTTGCTGCGGTCGTGACTCGTGTGCCCATCATCCTTGACGTGCACACCTGCCCTTTGCTGCCCAGGTTTGCTGTGCCACCTGGATGATGCCTGCATCAGCAACCCCTGCAACGAGGGCTCCAACTGTGACACCAACCCCGTCAATGGCAAAGCCATCTGCACATGTCCCTCAGGGTACATGGGGCCAGCCTGCAACCAGGATGTGGATGAGTGCTCTCTGGGTGAGCTCACAGGGGTGACAGCAGCACGGCTGGGGGAGGCTCTGGCACAGCCAGGAGCGAGTTCTGAGGGCTGTGCTTGTGTTTTACAGGAGCCAACCCATGTGAGCATGCTGGAAAGTGCATCAACACCCAAGGGTCCTTCCAGTGCCAGTGTCTGCAGGGCTACTCAGGCCCTCGCTGCGAGATTGATGTCAATGAGTGCCTCTCCAACCCCTGCCAGAATGATGCCACCTGCCTGGACCAGATCGGGGAGTTCCAGTGCATCTGCATGCCCGGTGTGTGGGCAGCCCTGTGGACTCAGCCTTAGTGCTGGGGGTGGGCAGGGAGAGGGCTTGAAACACCCCTGAGCTTCAGCAGGGTTGGGTCAACAGCTGCTGTGTGCCTGGGGACAGCACCAAAAAGGAAGAGCTCAGTAAAGGTTGGGTGGTGGGAGGGACAAGAAGTGAGGTTTGGGCACCATCAGCCCCAAACTGAGCTCCTCCTCTTGCCAGCCTTGCTGGCTCGGATCGAGCCAAAACCTGTTGATCCAAGGAGCAGCTTGTGCATCAAATCCCACCACGTGCAGAACAGCTCCTCAGCTGCCTTTTAAAGATGGGGGGACCAGGTGTGCCCGGGTGTAACGCACCTGCTGTGGGGTTGTGCCAGCCCTGTGCCAGGGTGCTGACAGTGCTGGCTCTCTCGGCAGGCTACGAGGGGGTTTACTGCGAGATCAACACGGACGAGTGCGCCAGCAGCCCCTGCCTGCACAACGGCAACTGCCTGGACAAGATCAACGAGTTCCACTGCGAGTGCCCCACTGGTACGTGGCACCCCTCCCACTGCCACTGTGGTGGAAACAAAGCCAGCATGCATCCATTAATGAGCCAAGAACGGGCTCCTTAAATTTCATAGCCCTCCGAAATAGGGGAGAGCTCCTCTTGGTGCTTTGGAAGGGGCTTCTCCAACTGCAGTGAGGGGCTGGGTCCCGTGCAGGCAATGCTGCTCCAGCTCCGGCCCATGGGAGAGGGGAAGGAGGATTAAACCCCACGGCTTTGCACTTGAAAAGGCCCCTCTTTGGGAAGGAGGGCTGGGGGACTGGGGGGGGCCGCACCAGCGGCTTTGAATGCGGTGTCAAAGTCACGGGGTGGAGCAGAGAATGGGGAGACGGTTAATCTGTGAAAGGAGGTTTTGAAGTTCAGAGACTTTGCTCCTCTAGAGATGTAAATAAGATGCTCTCAATGGTGGGTCGCAGCCCGGCATTCAGGGCCCCCAGCAGCCGTCCCCATGGAAACCCGGCGCCCCAGCCGGGATGCGGGGGGCCGGCAGAGCGGGGCAGGGGGGCCGGCGGCAGGGAGGGGAGCCTGGCGGGTCCTGCCGTGCTCAGGGACGTGACTTCTCCCTCCGTTCCAGGCTTCAACGGGCACCTGTGCCAGTTTGACATCGACGAGTGCGCCAGCACGCCCTGCAAGAACGGTGCCAAGTGCGTGGATGGCCCCAACACCTACAGCTGCGAGTGCACTGAAGGTGAGGGGGTCCTGGGGGGCTGCGGGGGTCCTGCCCCGTGATGTGCCATAAAACCCCATTGACAAATCATTTAGTGCCCACCTCTCCAAGCGCCTGCTGTGGAAGGTGTCCCCAAACCGTCCATCAGTGCTGATGTGACTCCCGTGGGACAGGATGTCCCTTTCCCTGGTGTTGGCCCAACAAGTCGAGCTCTGGAGCCTGCTGGCCCCGGAGCCAGGTGTGTGGGGCCTGGCACTCCTTAGGTGTGGCCCCGCAGCAGCCGTCCCACCGTGCTCCCACCCGCCAGAGCGGCAGCGAGGGGGAAGGCAGGAAGGAAGGAATAAAGCTGCCTCTATGGGGATGCAAGGTGCAGGACCGCGGGGGCTCTCCGACCGAAACCCAAGGAGCAGTTGCACAAAATGATGACTTGAGCCCTGGTGGCAAACAGTGGCTCTTTTGTGGAGCAGCTCCCGCCAGAAATCTTCCAGCTGAATGGCCTCTAATTAGTGTCTTGCTAATGCCAAGCCCCGATGAAAAGCTGCTATGTGGGCTTGGCGGGGTCTAGTCAAAGCTGTACTTTGTCCTCGGCTCTCCACCCCCAAACCCGGCGGGGAGGGAGCGGGCCAGGAGAATAGGAGCTGCCGGGGGGGGTTATTATTCGGGGGTGCTTGCGGCCGGCCCCCCCTCCCCATGCGCTCCGGGACGGGGACGAGCCGCGGGGCCCCGCTCCGCAGCCCAGGCGGCTTTAATGCAGGTCATTGTGCACCCCGGCACAAAACCCCCCGGGCTGGGCTCTGACCAGCCCCACTGCCAGCACATCGGGGTGCTCCCTGCCTGCACCCCACTCCTCGGGGTCCCACAGCTCACGCTGGGGCAGGTAAAGCCACCCCAGTGCACTGCCCCACAGCTGGGCAGGGTGGGAAGGAGTGTCCCCCATGCCCACCCCATGTCCCTTATCCTCACCGTGTGTCTCCCCTGCTGGTGGCAGGTTTCACAGGTGCTCACTGCGAGATCGACATCGATGAGTGTGACCCTGACCCGTGTCACTACGGGACCTGCAAGGATGGCATTGCCTCCTTCACCTGCCTCTGCCAGCCCGGCTACACGGGCCACCGCTGCGACATCAACATCAACGAGTGCCAGAGCCAGCCCTGCAAAAATGGGGGGACCTGCCAGGACAGGAACAACGCCTACAACTGCATCTGCCTCAAAGGGACCACGGGTGAGCAGGAGGGAACCCCTGGGGGCTGCACATGGGTTGGCAGTGCTGGTGCAGCATCCCACTCCCATCTCCATCCCGGGGCAGGTTGGCCCTGGGCCACCACCAGCAGCTGCCCCAGTCTGGGGCATCCTGGGTGAGGACAAGTTCTCCCGGTTTGATGCTCAGCTCTGGCAGGAGCCACACCCCAGCTGGGAGCTGCTCATGCTGGAGGTGCTTTGTTGTGGGGTGGTGGTGGCAGTTGGTGCCAGCAGGCTTCATTTTACTGCTTTGATGGGGCTGGGGACCTCTTAATTACACCCCTCTCCTTTTGGGGACCCCCTAACAACCCCCCTCTCCTCCCCAGGCCCCAACTGTGAGATCAATTTGGATGACTGTGCCAGCAATCCCTGTGACTATGGCAAATGCATCGACAAGATCAATGGCTACGAGTGCACCTGTGAGCCGGGGTACACAGGTGAGAGCAGGGCCTCACACCCTGGGGACCTGCAGCTGCTGGTGCCTCACAAAACCAGGATGAGGGTGCAATAAGGAGGGGGGATGCTGCCATCCTGCTTGTGGGAGGTTTTACACCCTCCAGCGCTCCTGCTTGCTCAGGAGGATGACCCCGGCTCAGTCCGAAATCAAAGGGGGTGTCTGGTGCTGCGAATTCGACTCCTGCTGCGCCCACTCCCATGGGTATCAGGTTGCTGCCTTGTCCGACTGGTTTGTTTGATGGCTGCTGGAAATGGTGGAGGGCTTTGATGGGAGCAGCCCCCACCCCTCCCTGCCCGCACGGCCCCTTGTCCTCGGGCCCGCCCGGAGCCGAAATAAAGCCTGGCTTTGTCGGCCGTGGCAGGTAGGGTTACAGGCTGAAACCTCCTCCCTTCGGTGTTCCCTCCCGGACCAAAGCAGTGCAAGGCACGGCCTCTTCCCAGTCACATTTAATGAAGGCAGGCAGGCCATGCAGGGTGTGCAATCACCCTGCCTGCAGGGCAGCCCACTCCTCTGCAGCCAGCATGTGTGTCCTGAGAGCCCAACCTCCAGCAGGCATTCCCTGAGTGTCTGGAGGGGCAGCTGGCTGGTGGGTGCACTCCCCATGCTGTGCCATCCATGCTTATGGGGTACCTGTTCCTTTCTCCCCCTTTCCCAGGGCGTATGTGCAACATCAACATCGATGAGTGTGCCAGCAACCCCTGCCACAACGGGGGCACCTGCAAGGACGGCATCAACGGCTTCACCTGCCTGTGCCCCGAGGGCTTCCACGACCCCAAGTGCCTGTCTGAAGTGAACGAGTGCAACAGCAACCCCTGCATCCATGGGAAATGCCACGATGGATTGAATGGGTAGGCTGGAGGGTGCCGGGGGCTGCAGGGAGCAAAGGGTCCCCAACAAAATCAGATTTAGAGGAGGGTGAGCTTCTATCCCCTGTTGTCCGTGCTCTGGGCCAGTGCCTATTCCCTGAAGGGATAGGATTTGCTGGATAAATGCTGGCTGGTGCAGCCTAGAGGGCCAGGATGGAGCAGCTCTTTATGCCCCAATTTTTTCCCCAAAGCTACAAGTGTGACTGCGACCCTGGCTGGAGTGGGACAAACTGTGACATTAACAACAATGAGTGTGAATCCAATCCCTGCATGAATGGTGGCACCTGCAAGGACATGACCAGTGGCTACATCTGCACCTGCAGGGAGGGCTTCAGTGGTAAGTGGGGGGTTAGATGGGATGTTCTGAATAATTTCTTCCTGGAAATGGTGGCCAGATACGGGAACAGGCTGCTCAGGGAAGTGGTGGAGTCACCATGACTGGAAGTGTTCAAAAGGGGTGTGGATGTGAGACATAGTGATGCTGGGTTAATGGCTGGACTTGGTGATCTTAGAGGGCTTTTCCAGCATTAACTCCGTGATTCCAGGGATGTTGCCATGTACCCCCCACACTGTGGAGGAGCTGTGGGTGTTCTCATGATGCTGGGTGGGCTGGAGGCTTCACTCTGGGGACAGTGGAGCCCCAGGTGTGCCTGGGATCTGGGGCAGTGCAGCCATCCTGGAGACCTTCAGCAGAGTTCAGGGCTGGAGATGAGTGCAGGAGGCTTTCCCAGGGCAATGGCTGTGCTGCTGTCATTGTCACCGTGTCCCCATTGTTCCCTCAGCCCCCTGCCACCAGCACAGCTCCACCACAGCCACTTCTATCTATTTTTCTTAACACAGGCCCCAACTGCCAGACCAATATCAACGAATGTGCTTCCAACCCCTGCCTGAACCAGGGCACGTGCATTGATGATGTTGCTGGCTACACCTGCAACTGCCTCCTGCCCTACACAGGTGAGGGGGGCACCCTGTGTCCCACCACGGCTCTGGGGGGTTTTTCTGCCTCACATGTGACACCAGACTGGTCCCCAGCACATGCTGGCACTAAGCATGAAGGCTTCTCTCACTCTGCCCTACCGAGGGGCTGCCCACAGCCAGGGCTCCACCTCTCCATGGCACAGCTGGAAGAGATGGGCAGGAGCTTTGAGAAGCTGCCTCACAGCTTCCTCCCTTCCTCCTCTTCCTCCTCCTCCTGGAGGGCACCAGGGCGGTGGCTCAGGGGGCAGCAGCACCCAGGGGCCACCCCACTCACACCCCGCTGTTCCCCAGCCATGGAAAAGGCGATCCGAGGCCGAGGGGCCGGGGGGATTCTGCTGAGCCAATTCCTGTTTGCCGGGCCCGGCGCTTCCGCTCGCGCAGCCCGGCACAATTGCAGGAAGCCATGAGCTGTTTCCTGCCCTCGCCAGTGGCCATAGAAACCCCTGGGGGGGACGGGGACTGGGCAGGCAGGGAGGGAAAGGCTCTGGAAAATAGCAAAGGCCAGTTCAGGAGATATTGGCTGACAGGGAAGATAAGGGTTCGGAGGGAACGTGTCCCTTGGCTGGACGTAAACAGGAAAAGCAGCGGAGAGGGAAGGGGGGAGGGAGTGCAAGGGGGAAAAGACACCCCGAGCAGCACTTCCCTGCCAAAGGAAGTGTGCAGTGCTTTCATGCAACCCAGATAGGGCTTAAAAAGTTTGTAGGGGTTCGGGGTCATGGGTGACCCGGAATGGAGGAGACAGCCCCAGCTGGACTGCCCTGGGCTGCTGGGGAAGTTCAGAGCCTTGCCCAGACTGGCAGCAGCCCAGGGGAGGGGACAGGGCTAGCAGGGTCTTGGGCCACCTGTCATTTTGGAGGGTGTCAACGGGTTCTTGTGCCTGTGCAGGAGCCACCTGTGAGGATGTGCTGGCCCCCTGTGCTGGCAGCCCCTGCAAGAATGGTGGCGAGTGCCAGGAGTCAGAGGACTACAAGAGCTTCTCCTGCAGTTGCCCCCCTGGCTGGCAAGGTATGGACATGGCCTTTCTGGGGGTCATAACCTTTCCTTCAGGGAAGGAAAGGCACAGGAGAGTGAGCCAGGCCTTGGGGAGGGTCTTGACCTGCCCCACGGCTCAGCTGGGTGGATGAGACACAACCACTGCATCCCTTGGCTTCAGCCGTGGTGTGAGCAGTGCCAAGATGTCATTGTCACCCCTGGGGCTTTCACCAGCACCCCTAGCCCACACAATCCCCATCCTGCTCTGTCCCCAGGTCAGACCTGTGAGATTGACATCAATGAGTGTGTGAAGAGCCCCTGCAGGAATGGGGCCACGTGCCAGAACACCAACGGGAGCTACCGCTGCGCCTGCCGGACCGGCTTCTCCGGCCGCAACTGCGACACCGACATCGATGACTGCAAGCCCAGTAAGAGCAGGGGCTGCCCCAGACTGCACCCAGCCCAGCCCTGAGCCTCAGCACCCTTCCTGGGACTGAGATTCTCCTCCCCAAGCATGGACCAGCCCTGGCTGCCACATGGCCTGGGCTGTGCTGTGAGCCCTGCTTGGCTTTTGGGTCACCTCACACTTGTCCCTGTCAAGCTGTGTCAGTCCAAGATGGGAGCAGCAGGAAGGAGGCTGGGGGACAAAGTGTGCCATGGGTTCTCCTTGTGCCCAATGTCCTGGTGGGGTTGGTCTGGCTTTGTCCACTCCATGGGCTCAGTCCTATTCCTCTATATGGCCAGGGAATGTGTATGGGGGCAGTGCTGTGGGGCAGCTCGCGGGCTGGGCTGCTGCACCACTGCTGGACCCATCACACCTTCCCATGCACATCCCTCTTCTCCAGATCCATGCCACAATGGTGGCTCCTGCTCCGATGGCATTGGCACGTTCTTCTGCGAGTGCCTGGCTGGTTTCCGTGGGCCCAAGTGCGAGGAGGACATCAATGAGTGCGCCAGCAACCCCTGCAAGAACGGGGCCAACTGCACCGACTGCGTCAACAGCTACACCTGCACCTGCCCCTCCGGCTTCAGCGGCATCCACTGCGAGAACAACACCCCTGACTGCACAGAGAGGTACAGCCCTGTCAGCTGGGACACTCCCTGTGCCTGGGGTCCCTGTGCCTGAGGTCCCTGTGCTGCCCCATAGCCCTGGGTTGGTGTGTGGGGCCTTTGGGGTGGGGCACGACCAGCGGTGACTCACTGGGGTGCCATGTCTATGTCCCCAGCTCCTGCTTCAATGGTGGGACATGCGTGGATGGCATCAACACCTTCACCTGCGTGTGCCTGCCCGGCTTCACGGGCAGCTACTGCGAGCACAACATCAACGAGTGTGACTCCAAGCCCTGCCTGAATGGGGGCACGTGTCAGGACAGCTATGGCACATACAAATGCACCTGTCCCCAGGGGTACACCGGCCTCAACTGCCAGGTAGGGGCAGCTTGGGTGGGTGCTGCTGTGGGGATCTGGGGGTCATTGCACTCCTGCAGGAGCCCTGTTGGGTCCTCACCCCCATCTCTTGCTCTGCTCCCCCAGAACCTGGTGCGTTGGTGTGACTCCTCACCCTGCAAAAACGGAGGCAAGTGCTGGCAGACCAGCAACCTGTACCACTGCGAGTGCAACAGCGGCTGGACGGGGCTCTACTGCGATGTCCCCAGTGTGTCCTGTGAGGTGGCTGCTAAGCAGCAAGGTAAGGCCCTGCCGTGTGTACAGGGCCAGGCTGGGGTCCCCAGGTGTCCCCTGTGCCGGGCACTGAGCAGGGATGTGGCCAGTTCTCTTGGTGGGTTCTCAGTGGGTTCTCTAGCAATGCACCCCCAAGGCTGTGATTCCCTGTGGGATGTGTGGTGGCCAGGACACCCTGTGTGGTGTGTGGGTGTCACCAGGGTCCCTGCATCTCACTCTGCTCTCTCTGACAGGTATCGATGTAGCACATCTCTGCAGGAACTCAGGGCTCTGTGTTGACACTGGCAACACTCATTTCTGCCGCTGCCAAGCTGGCTACACTGGCAGCTACTGCGAGGAGCAGGTGGATGAATGCTCCCCCAACCCCTGCCAGAACGGAGCCACCTGCACAGACTACCTGGGAGGCTACTCCTGCGAGGTGGGTGCCTGGGGGGGCAAGAATTCCCAGGGAAAAAGCCTCCATTACTGTCTGTCTGCTGCCCAAGATGCTGCCCTTGCAGGATGTCCCTTTACCAAGTTGCAGACTGGGGTGCTGTCTATGCTCCTAGAGCCATGTGGGGATGGAAGGAACCTCTCTGATAGTTTCCCCTCTTTCCTCCTTGCAGTGTGTGGCTGGTTATCATGGAGTTAACTGCTCAGAGGAGATCAATGAGTGCTTGTCCCACCCATGCCAGAATGGAGGAACCTGCATCGATCTCATCAATACCTACAAATGCTCCTGCCCCAGAGGAACTCAAGGTAAATTAATTCCCCAGGCTGGGGCATTAGTGGGCTGAGTGCAGATATCCTTGGATTCTGCTCATTAGCTGCTCGTGCTGGCAGCAGCAAACGCAGCGGGCGAGGTTTGTGTTTGCTTGTGGGCTTAGCCATCAAGGCCACGCTGCCTTTGGCCACGTGGTGCCACGTCCCTCCTGCCCAAGAGGTGGCTCAGGCTGCCACTGACGTGGTCAGGCTCAGCCCCTTGGCAGGGCAGGCTCACACAGGGGAGCAGCGGGCCCCCCCGATACTGTTTGATGAGCTGTGTGGGTTGTTCCCCCCTCTCTCTAGGGGTGCACTGTGAGATCAATGTGGATGACTGCAGCCCTTTCTTTGATCCTGTCACCCTTGGGCCCAAGTGCTTTAACAATGGCAAGTGCAAGGATCGGGTTGGTGGCTACAGCTGCATCTGCCCCCCTGGCTTTGTAGGGGAGCGCTGCGAGGGAGATGTCAACGAGTGCCTGTCCAACCCCTGCGACGCCCGCGGCACCCAGAACTGCGTGCAGCGGGTCAACGACTACAAATGCGAGTGCCGACCTGGCTATGCAGGTGAGCACTGCAGCCCCTTCTGCTCCCAGGGTCCAGCCCACAGCCAGCCAGCCACCCCTGCACACCTTCCTCTGCTCCTCACACGCTCCTCTCCCTCGCAGGCCGTCGCTGTGACACCGTGGTGGACGGCTGCAAAGGCAAACCCTGCAGGAATGGGGGAACCTGTGCTGTCGCCAGCAACACCGGCCGTGGCTTCATCTGCAAGTGCCCCCCGGTAGGTGCCTGCTCCTCTGCAGCTGTGAGCAGGGAATGTTGTGTGGGTGTGAGGGTGGTCAAGAGGCCAGTGTAGCCCCTGAGGCTTCCCCAGCTGGGATAGGCGTGGATGGGAGGATGCTTTGCTGCGGGTGTGTCCATAGATGTGCACCCTCCATGCTTGCAAGGATGCTGGAATAGTTAGTGAGAAGATGGCTCAGGCCTGAAGGTAGAACAGGCTGGACGTTTTTTGTACCACACAGAGTGTGACAGGCAGCTATGGAGAAGAGCTCCCTTAGAGCTTCACATTCAAGATTATTCTTGCCCATCACCAGTTTTAGGGGGTGACTTTTAGTTTCCCAGAACACCCTTGTGTTAATGCTGCCTGTAGGACAGAGCATCAATGGCTCTGACTCCCTCCTTGCTGTGCCTTCCCCAGGGATTCGTGGGTGCCACCTGCGAGAATGACTCCCGCACCTGTGGCAACCTGCACTGCCTGAACGGTGGCACCTGCATCTCCATCCACAAGAGCTCCAAGTGCATGTGCACGCCGGCCTTCACGGGCCCCGAGTGCCAGTACCCGGCCAGCAGCCCCTGCACCTCCAACCCCTGCTACAACGGGGGCACCTGCGAGTTCTTCAGCGACGCCTCCCCCTACTACCGCTGCAACTGCCCCGCCAACTTCAACGGCCTCAACTGCCACATCCTGGACTTCGATTTCCAGGGTGGCATCGGGCAGGACATCATCCCCCCCAAGATCGAGGAGAAGTGCGAGATCGCCGTGTGCGCGGGGTACGCCGGCAACAAGATCTGCGACGGGAAATGCAACAACCACGCCTGCGGCTGGGACGGGGGAGACTGCTCCCTCAACTTCAACGACCCCTGGAAGAACTGCTCCCAGTCCCTGCAGTGCTGGAAGTATTTCAATGATGGCAAGTGTGACTCTCAGTGCAATAACGCTGGCTGCCTCTACGATGGGTTTGACTGCCAGAAGTACGAGGGGCAGTGCAAGTAAGTGGCTTCTTTCAAAAGTTCTTGTTTTAAAGCCTGTGAGGGCCACCATCTCTGGTGATCTCTGGTTCTTCTGGTGATATCTCGTAAAAGTCCTAGACTCAGGCCTGCTGTTCACTCCCAGCACTCTGTTCTGCTGCCTGTGGGGCTGCAACTCAAGCAGTCACATCTCCCTGTGGTCCTTTTGAGTTTACATCCACTTGGAAGCTCTCTGGGTTTGACTCATTGCAGATGGCTTCCCTGTCCTTGCTTGTATCACTCCACAGAAGTGAATCCTCCAGCTCACAGCAGTAACACAGTCAGTTTCAAGGCAGGGAGACCCCAAATGGAAGAGCAGCCAGGAAACACAATGATGTTAACATCCAAGCATTTCCCAAACATTGTGTTTGGCAACAGCAGGAACTTAGTCCCAGATTCCTGGACCAACTGTGATCTCAGTAACTACTCTGTGAGCCCATGTCTTCTCTGAGTCACAGTAATTTGTCCCTTTTTCTTTTATAACTTAACAGCTGCTCTCTCTCACCTGCAGCGGTGAATGCTTCACAGTGCTGCATGAAACAGCTGCTTTCTATGTAAACTGCTTTGGTGTCTGTCAGGGTGAAGAATATTTATACAAAAAGAGAGACCACCACTGCTTTTCTCAGCAGATAGGTGTTATTTGCAGTACTTGGTCTAATTCTTTCTTCTGCCTTGCTTCTCCCTCTACCCAGCCCTCTGTATGACCAGTACTGCAAAGATCACTTCTCGGATGGTCACTGCGACCAGGGCTGCAACAATTTTGAGTGCGAGTGGGATGGTCTGGACTGTGCAAACAACATGCCAGAGAAGCTGGCAGATGGCACGCTGGTGGTGGTGGTCCTCATCACCCCCGAGAACCTGAAGAACAACTCCTTCAACTTCCTGCGGGAGCTGAGCCGCGTGCTGCACACCAACGTGGTCTTCAAGAAGAACCCCAAGGGGGAGTACATGATCTTCCCATACTATGGCAATGAGGAGGAGCTGAAAAAACATTACATCAAGAGGTCCACAGAGGACTGGTCAGATATGTCCAGTGCTGTCATCAACAAAGTGAAGAGCAGCCTCTACTCCAGGGCTGGCAGGAGGCAGAAGAGGGAGCTCGATCAGATGGACATCAGAGGGTAGGAGGGGTTCCATTTTCTCTGAGCAGCACTCAAGAGCGTGTTTTCCGTGTTGATAATAGTAACACGCTAGGAAGGGAAGGATGTAGGCCAGATAATTGTATTTAGATGTTGCTTTCTGTGTGAACAGAAACCGGATTTTGCTCTCATGTGGGAAAATGGAGTGATCATTCAGGAGTCCCTGGTACAATGCTGCCGACTCTCACGATTGAAGGAGTCCTGTGCATTGTTGGGAGCCGGGGCTGGGCTGGGTGGGACCTGGAAGCAGAGGTTGGCCTGGCTGACTGTCTGACTTCAGGAAGTCATTAAGTTAAGCCTCATTTTCTCCCTGGGAAATGCTTTCTAGAGCTTTGTTGTAAAACTCAATTACTGCAATCTGTGTTTGGAGATCTTTTGGTGTAAACATACACATCTAACCTGCTCCCTCTCCATGGACTCGATCAAAAACCACTGAAAGCAAAGGAGTTAGAGCAGTGAAACTGATGTGAGAAGATCTGAAAGCTCCCAAACAGCATTATTTAAGATACTGTAGTGTCTGGGTAATTATAAAACATTGTGAAGCAGACACTCCCTTCCATTCCTGTAGATAAAGAGCTGGATTTTATAACATTCACTGAGGCAAATCCAACAGACCATGAGTGTGAGCTGCAGGCTTTGGGCCACAGGGGAGCAGGGAGATGGGTTCCCACCTTCTAATTCCCACTGATGGGGGTTAAAGAGGGAAGGGAGACAGGGCTCCCCCATGTCCTCGGTGTGGTCATGGCTCCCTGTTCCTTATTGACTCTCCTCTCTCACAGATCCATCGTCTACTTGGAAATTGATAACCGCCAGTGCATCCAGTCATCTTCCCAGTGCTTCCAGAGTGCCACCGATGTGGCAGCATTCCTGGGAGCCTTGGCCTCCCTTGGCAACCTCAACATACCCTACAAAATAGAGGCTGTCAAAAGTAAGTACAGCTGGTCAGCTGGGGAGGAGAGACAGCCAAAACTTTCCAGTTTTCCCCGAGTTTAGTTAGCTGTCAATTGGCTGCATTTGAGCACAGTCTGGTTTTAATAACCTCACTTTTTTTGGTTTTTTTCCCTTTAAGTCTTTTCTTTAAAAAATTGCAAGCCCACTTTATTATTTTTGCTTATTCCAGGTCTTATTTCAAAATCATTATCACTCTAAAAGTTATTAAAAAAAAAAAAAGAAAAGAAAAAGAAAACCCAAGCAGCTCCAATCAATCAGTGACATGCAAGAAGTTGAAGTTTGTATCTTGAAAATCCCTCCTAAATCCTTTTGTCTTAACAGCTCAATGCAAGCGCAATGATTTGAAGTTTGCTAATCCTTTTCCTTAAAGGAGAAAAAAGTGAAGCTGTCTCCTGGTGCAGGCTGCCTTGTGCAGCCGAGAATTTGCCGATAGTTTGCAATTCTGATTAATAGCGTATAAAATGACCTTATTTTGGGG
>VWYP01016308.1:224008-244705 GCA_013400435.1 Pycnonotus jocosus
AGCCCCGGGCTCAGCCCCCGGCCCCGGCTGGGGCGGGCTGTGGTGCCGCAAGGAGGGGCGAAGGCGCTGCCGCAGCCGCGGGGCTGCGCTGCCCGGGGGTTTTCCCGCAGGATTTGGGTGTCTCTGGGTGGTTTCGAGTGGGGCGGTGGGACAGGGACTCTCTGCGAGGCTCCGAAGGTTATTCCGTGGGGTGCGGCAGGGAGGAGGTTCCGTCTGATGTTGGCTATCGCGTATCCCCCTTTGACAGCCCACGGCGCTGGTCCCAGGTCAGGGTTGTTTTTTCCCGAGCTGTCAGGTGCCACAGGTCGGTGCAACTGGTGCTGACTCAGGAGTGCGGCTGCCCGAGAGCGTCGGGACCTGCTGGGGAGAAGAACTGATGGTCGGGCTCCTTTCAGAATAAACGGGGATGCTTTGTGCTGCTTCTGTGCTTTTGACTCCCAAAGAGCTGTTTTCATGGCTGCTTTGGGTTGGAAGGAGCCTTAAAAATCATCAAATTCCACCCCCTGCCGTGGGCAGGAACACCTTCCACTATCCCAGGGTGCTCCAAACCCTCTCCAGCCTGGCCTTGGACACTTCTCAGGGATCCAGGGGCAGCCAGAGCTTCTCTGGGCACCCTGTGCCAGGGCCTGCCCACCCTTACAATGAAGGATTTCTTCCCGATATCTCATTAAACCTGCCCTGTGCCTGTTCAAAGCCGTTCCCCCTTGTCCTGTTGCTACATTTTAACTTTGTAACTCTGGTTGCTGTTTAGGAAAAGCCCGGTAGGAATCTGGCAGGAGCGTGAATGATGTAGAACGCGTTCAATCTGTCACCCACATGTGTGCAGATGTGCAGCTGTCTACATGAGATAAAACTGGAGAAGTAGTTGCTGATTTTAAAGCTGCAAATCTCATTTCCCAGCTGTTTTTGTATTTGAGATTGCAGTGGGTTGTTTTTTGGGTTTGGTTTTTTTTTTGGTCACTTTGTTCTTATTAGGAATCTGTGTATGTGAACACATTATTTATTGTTTGGCTCATGTGTGAGGATGAGAGTTAATATTACTCTTCTATAACCTGCTTTATGGGCATAGTTACTCTGTTTAAGAATCAATTTATTTAGATAGGTTTGAATTCATTGCCCCCAAAGAAATTATTTCATTATAGATGAAGCTATAGAGCTCATGAAGTGAAATTGATTTTATGGCCATGTCTAAAGGGTTTTAATCTTTCTTTCCTCTTTGGCAATGGTTTTTTTGGTACGCCTGGAAACACCTTCTGCAATTGTTACTCCTGGTGACTCATGTTTAGCAGGCTGCTCTGCTTTATCAATTAATAAACCAGCTGAAAGTTAAGAATTTCCAAGCTAGATAAAGCAGAGTTGGATTGCTCTTGTGTAGTCATTTCTAAATTCCTTAAAATCAGCATTTCTGTTAATCCTGGACGAGGCACAAGGGAGGGTCAGTAGCACTGAGTTATCTTCTGTTTAAATTACTTGACGTGGGCACGTTCATTTTATTTGGACTCAGTTCCTCAAATCTTGCTTGCTTTTACTACTGTATACATTCTGTTAATATTAACTTTGCTGCTGAGGAAGCTGATCACTCACATTGAGCCTCTGTTGTGCACCATTAAAGATCCTGTTAGAAGAATGGCAAGTTCTGCCTTAAAGTAGGACTTTACAGTTATTTTTATTAGCTAATTATTGGTACTGACTGTTACAAAAATATGGCAAAGTATTACGATTTTTTTTTTTAATAACACACTGCAAGGAGTAAAGTGCACATTAGACATTTGGAAGTGGGTCTTTAGTTGGCTTTTGTGCTCAGCTGTGTTTCAGAAACAACTTTTCTATGAAAAACAGAGTTATTTAGTAGATACCAATATATTGTTTGGTGAAGTTTGTGCTTTCCAGGACATAAATGCCTTGGCAGATGGTTGAATTAACCTTTTTCCTCCCCAAGCCAAAGTATTCTGCATAAACCCATGCATTCATTTGGAGGGGAGAGAGGAGTTTTTAAAATCTGGTTAATGCAACAAAGAACATGATGAAAAAGAAATGGGGATGCCCAGAACAGCCAGAGGTTCCTTAAACATGTGGGAATTGGGGTGGGGGTTTAGGCAGGATTTCCTGGAAACATGGTTGGCAGAAGGGCTGGTAAGCATGGCCAGCTGGAAAACCTTCACCTCAGGATGAGGAGAAAAGATTGCAAAGTCCTGAAATCTTTTTGTAAGCATTCCTTGATGGAATTCAGCAGCTGTGCTTTAAGAAGAATGGTGAAGGCACGTGCAAGTAATGCATGAAACTGATGGAGCTCTAAAGCTTCTGTTGAAATCTGGTTTGTGTTGTCCTTCCCATCCTCATAAAACACAAATTTATGGAGTGTTAACTCTAGATATGGCTGTGGAATATATGGATATAGGGGAGAAATTAAGAGTCTCTGTTAACTCTGAAAAAGGGACCTGGATTATGCACAGAGCTGTTGGAAACATTCTTCTTTAGAAGTTTTACTGATGTCCAGTAAAGTCTGTGTGCTGTGGTACTGTCAGTTTGCTTTCTGTTGGAATTCTTTAGGTATAAATCTTTATGAAATACAAGTAGTATTTTTGATAACAAGAAACCAGAAGTGCTTTGCTTTTGAATTCCTCTGTAACTATGACAGTTTTGTCCTGATTACAAACATCTGACTTTTCTGGCTTCTCATTTTATTACTCTTATGACAAGATGCTGAATCTTAGAAGAACTCCAAATAAGAATTGCACAGCTTTTTTCTTTTATAAACAGGAGTGCATCTGGTGTGGAGCATTTGCTGTGGGTACTTCACTCTGCATATTGTAAACAATGTTTGTTGTGTACTATGAGGAAAAAAAGATTATCATATGCTGCTAAGGCTTCACTGAACAAGTATTGATGAATTCCTCTGGTTTGTCAGCCTCCATCCTCCCCAGCTTGTTAACAGGTGATAAAATTGAAAAAGACACCCTGATGAATCTACTGAACTTCCTGTCTAGCAGATTCCTGACTGGTATTGTTTGGAGTTGGGGTTGGATTACTTCTGAGCGTGTCCTTTCCACCCTGAAGTGCAGCTGTAACCCTGACACTGTGCCAAAGCCCCGCTGGTGTTAACGTGAGAATGCTCATTGATAAGTGGGGGTAGTTGGTTGGTTTTCTGTCCTTAAATGCAGTTTTGCTCTGCAGCATTCATCTAGAAGAGAGAGTATTTGTGATGAAGATGCAATTGCCTTTCTCAAAATAAGTGACAATACTGTGGCACATGCGGTGTTTTCTTGGTTAAACCAGAAGTGGACTGTTGAGGGTGATAACATCTGATGAATTCCTCCTTGGGATGCTTCTCATCTTACCTGTGAAAAGGTCCCTTCACGTGGAGTGCCAGTGCAGCAGGGCTGAAGATCATCTCGAACAGAATTAGATAATGACTTCTCAACTCTTCATAATTAAATCGAGTAGGGCATGGTTCTGCAGGCTCTGTTCCAGGCTGGTTGCTGTCCTGTCTGTGATGCATATTTCTAAAATGTAACAGTGGGATATCGCTGAAGGGTTTGACACTAATACAGGTGTGAACTGTGTTTCATTAGCCTTACTTGGATGTATTTAATAGAATTGTTAAATAATGTGCATTGATACCACATTATCCTTACACTTTATTAATGCCAGACTTGGATTTAGAAATACAGTGGACTGTGTCGGTTCCATATGCATTCTGAAGAAAAGAGAGATATTTTCCACTTCAAGTTCTTCGAGTGATTTTTTTTTTTCTAAAATAAAAGTTACTTAAGTGCTGCACGTATTGTAAGAAAGGGAACTGACTTGTACCTGTGTTGTCTCAGCAGGGCAGAAGAAGAAATCTCTCTACTGCCTCCACGGGCGGCTTGTCACCGTGTGACCCTGCCAGGAGGCCACCATGCAGCAGCCACCGCAGCCTGTCCCCGCAGGGGCGGCTCCTCCTCCTCCCGCCGGCGTGGCTCGGAACATGTACTGGAGGAACAGCCCGCTCAGCAAACGGGCAAACGCCGCGGCTGCGCCGGTGCAGCCCGTGACAGACCCGTTCGCCTTCGGCAGGCAAACCCCCCAGGGCTCCCCTTTGGATAATCCATCCAAGGGCAACGCCCCGGCCTTCCCACAGCCAGCCCTGGTGCATCCCCCGCCCGCCCGTGCCGGGGACAACCCTCATGGACCACACACGTCTCTGCCAGCCCCTGTGTCTCAGGCAGGGCTAAGCACCAGTAGCTTTTCTAATGTTGCAGCTCCTTCTCCGTCCCTGGGGTATGGTTTGAACAGTGCTGCAGAAGGGCATCCCAACCCTGATCTTGGACTCCGTGGGCCTGCAGTGCCCTTGCATTATAACCCAGGAGCAGCAGTGGAAAATTCTTTCAGTGTGCATCCTGGAATGGTGGCTGCAGCCAACAAACCTGGAGCTAGGCAGGATGTCGGCAGAGATCCAAATGATGCACCTGCAGCACCCAACGCAGCAGCACTCTTCCCACCACCTCCCCAGCAGCCTGGGTCCCAGTGGAGGCCTGTCCCAGGGAATCTGCAGTCTCCAGTTCGGAATTTTGTGCCCTATCCTGAGCCATCTCCTCAGACTGACGTTCATAACGTTTCTCAGCCTCCCGTCAGCGCTTCTCACCCTCCTCCACACACAAATGTCCCGCAGGGTCCTGGACACCAAGGTATTCCACAGAACATCGTGCAAGCGCCTTTATCTGCTGGTTGTGAGAAGAATGGCAAAAATGGCCCTGCAAACAGCAGTCACCACATGAACAGCATCCAGCCTGGAAATGTGTTTAGGCAGAACACAGAAATGACTAACCCTTGGTTAAGCCAACCTTACCAGGAACAGTTTTACCCACAGCCACCTTTGCAAGACTCCGGTTTTGTCATTCCCACAGCTCAGGAAAACAACCCCAAAAACCAGTCTCCAGCTATGTCTGAAATGTCAAATAGATCTGTTCCCACAGATCGAGATCCAGGAACTCTCTCCATGTTTTTCAAAGGGGATGAGGCAGAAAATGAAGAAATACTTTCATCTGAAAAAAATTATGTAATGGAGAAAACAGAGTTTGATGCCTATCAGCAAAATTCAGCCTCCCTGTATCACCAGCCTGTGCATCCTCAGCAGGTGGCAACCAATAATCTCTCTCAGGCACAGCTGGGTACAGGTTCAGCAGGTGAGATGGTACAGAAAGGAATGGATGTCCAGTACTTCCCTAAACTTGTCAGCCATCAGGAGGCACAGGCTGCTAGGCACTCTCTGTTTGCTGGTGATGACAAGGCACAGATAGGTGACACAGCTGCTGGGTCCCAGTACGAAAATGTGGAGAACCTGGAGTGCATTCAGAATCAGGAAGTGCTGCCAAGCGGACCACAGAACATGAGCGCTTCATCCCCTGCTGCTGGTCCTGATCCGTACAGGTACGGACCCTTCCCGGGTCAGGTGCTTCCCAAGAACGCTGCCGTGAGCCACGCTGAAGGAGGACCAAACCTGGAGGCACCTGATTCCTTACCTCACCCTGTCCGACCAGACAGCGTCTCTTCCACCTACAGCACCATCAGCCACAGGAGCACTTCCAGCTCAGCACGGCCCCCTGAGCAAGCTGGTACCTTTATCCAGCAGGAAATTGGGAAGCCTGAGGAGGAATCCTCTGCCAGCTTCTTCAAACAGATTGATTCCTCTCCTCTGGGAGGTGATTCAGGTGAGCTAAACCTGAGCAAGAATTACCATGGCAATCTATCCCAGCCTCCCACTCCAAGTCCTCCTAAGCCTACAGGAGTGTTTCAGACAAGTGCAAATAGTTCTTTTGAACCTGTGAGGTCCCATGGAGTCGGTATAAAACCTGCAGAGATTGACCAAGCAAAGATGGTGGTTGAATTAAGAGAGAACCACTCAAACCAAAAGAATATCAAGAAGAACACAGCAGTGCCTGCTGCATCCCCTGGCAATCTTGAACAACCACCAGATAATCTGGAAACAATTTACATGCCTCAGGTACACCCAGGGCCTCTTGCAGGCGCTGGGGAAGCTGGAAATACGCTGCACTCTGGACCTGTTGTGGAAAATATCCAATCAGTATCTGAGAGACGGTCCTCAACCAGAGCTCAGGGAGCAGTTAAGAAGTGTGATAGCCCAGCCACAACTTTATGGGCTCACAATGAGTTACCAAATTTTGGGGGAAATGTTCTCCTAGCTCCTGCTGCTCCTGCAGTGTATGTACCTGCCAAACAGACTGTGGAAGTCATTCAGCCACCAGAAGAAGGCCTGTCTACTCAGCAGCCATGTAAACCAGGGACTATTGCTGTGCAGCACTCCCAGGATGGAAATATAACTTTTGAAAATCTTGAGAATCCTCCCAAAATGGGAGAAGAGGAAGCACTTCAGTCTCAGGCAAGTTCTGGTTATGCAAGTTTATTGTCTTCTCCACCTACAGAGTCTTTGCAAAATCAGCCTATCCTGATTGCTCAGCCTAATCAAAGCTATAACTTGGCTCAGCCAATTAATTTTTCTATTTCTCTATCTAATCAGCTAAGCAACAATGAAAACAATCAGCCAATGAAGGACTCTGGAGTTGGGGACAAGCCTGCGATGAGTCCCCAAACTTCACATGCTGGTGGGGAAAACGTGCCATTACCTGTGATGCAAGTTGGATCTCTCTTAGTTAATGCACTTCCAAATACTAATCTGTTAAAACATAATTTATTACAAAGTCCTGTTAATTCTTCTGATGCTGCTTCTAATCAGCCTGCAAACTTGCTTATGAAAACTCCTCTTAATTTGACTCCAGAAGGGCAAAAGAATGTTAATATGGAAGGCTTTCCTGAACTTGCTAGCAAGCCAGGGTCTAACTCATCTGTTTCTCCTGGGACAAATCTTCCCAGTGGAAGTGCAAGTGGCCTAGTCCCCCCTGTTAATTCCATAGCACAGGCTAATAATTCTGCAAATCAATCAAGTAACAAAGAAGCTGCTGGAGCGCTGGACTTCACAGTGTCACGGACGTTGGAGAAAAGCAGCACAAGTAATTCTGTCCAGGTGCACAACCAGTCACCCTCTGGTGCTCCAGTCCAACAGGCAGCCGGTGGTGCTGGTCAGGTGCCTGACAAGCAACATTTCTACCAACAGGTGACAAAAGATGTACAGCACCAGGCTGTAGCAGAGCGAGCTGCACCCCAACCACAAATGCAAGCAGCACAAATGCAGCCACCAACATCTGGGCAGTCCTCAGTTCCTCCAGACTCCCAGATTTCCACAGGGGCTAGAGCTGTGCAGCAGGGAGAGAACCAAGGGCTGGGTAACCGTGCCCAGCCTGGAGGGCCCCAAGAGGCAGGGTCAGCCCAGCCAAGGTACGACCAGACGAGCCCCGGGAAGCAGCCGGTGTCAGAACAGCCTCCAGGTGCTCCAGCTGCCACAGCCCCTCCTGCCACCACTGCTCAGGCAGTCCCACCCAACGGGCAGCAAGACCTGCAGCGTCCACCCCCTCCTCAGACCCCTCAGGAAGCCTTTGGTCCTCCTCAGAACCCTTACTACTACTACAGACATCCTTATGATGCTTACCAGCATCCATATCCACCACCTTATCCTCCAGACCCCAGGACAGCAGCTCACCTCTATTACATGGTAAGTTTTTATTTTTCCCTTTCGTCTCCCATTGTATCTATTATTAATTCTCTTTTTTGAGTTATTTAAATGGTCATGTCTCAGTCAACATTCAGCAGAGCATTCGTGTTAAGTGTTTAAGTGTAGGGAAAACCCAGACAGCAGGAACAAAACTGACACTGCAGAGATTATGGAAACTTAAAGTAGTTGCTGTTACTAATTCCAGTTGGCACAGATGTCAGCTCATAGCAATTTGTTTGATTCTTTGGATAAAAGTTGGCAGTTTTAAGTGGCTTGGCTGTCCAGGTGCTCAAACTTGGTTCCTGTCTGCCTCCTGAATTATTGATGATTTAGTAGATAGGTTGAAGTGCCTTTAGTCCAGACATAACGGGATTTTTTTCCTTAAGTTTAGGATATTAATAACTTGACTGTAACTCTGCCACAAAAAGTAGCGAAAGCTAAACTGTAGTTTATTGACCTGCACCTCTTCAGGTGTGGTGTGGATGGTGATGTTTTTTTGGTTTGAACTGTTAATTTTGGAGGTGTGAAGCCTGTTCCCTTGCCTGTGCTTTTGCAGGAGGACAGCTACGGGCAGTACGACCCCCGGTACCGACACTACGACAGCAGCAGCGCTGCCTACGTGGAGCCTGGCGGTTACCGCTACCCCGAGCCCGAACGGCCCAGCTCCAGGGCCAGCCACTGCTCCGACAGACCTTCCTCCAGGTGGGTGATCCCTACTCTGAGTCCAGATCTGCAAACCCCAAAGCAGGGGCTGTAGTGATGCCTGTTGAAGTTTTACAGCATAATCCACGGGGAGGAATTCAAAACCTCTTTGTGTGCTGCCCTAGGGACAGACGGTATCAAATGCCATGTGTGGAAAGGATACAATTCCCTAGGCTTTTCTCTTGCTTGTTATTCCTTTCATTCAGGTCTTTGGGGGTTGTTGGTGTTTCTGCCAGGCAGGAAGTCACTGTGATAGCCTCAGTGCTGATGTTTGCTGTGAAAGAGCAGTGCAGGCCATGGGGTTATTAATCAATACTCATTTATTTTCTGCCTTGCACTTAAGCAGGGGCCCCTCGTTCTGTTAATGAATGGCACTTTTGCACATTGGGTGGCGTTTGCCTTGCAAGCACCATGGATACACAGTGGCTCAGGTGCTCAGAAGAGAGTGGTGAGTCAGGTGACAACATCCTGGCACTGTGTCAGGTCCATTTGTGTGACAATTCCCTCAGCTGTGGATCAGCTTTCCTCACAAAGCTCCCAGAATGTGGTCTGGGTGGCAGAGGTGCTGTGTGGGCATGTCCCACCCACTCATTTGACTGCAGGTTTTGATTAGGGAAACTTAAAAGCCTTGATCTGTCTGATTAGTACAAAATAAAGACATTGGAGAGATGGGAACAATGTGTTCAGATGCTGCTTGAAAATATTAAATAAAAGCAGGATTAAATCTCTACTCAAGCAAGAAGCAGCAAGTCACCTTGAAGAGATTGCTGCTTTCTGATGATAATTGTGTCAGTTATCTGTATGAACTTCAAATTAATGACAAAATGTTACTATTGTTACATGCTGAGGGATTTGCAGTTTCTAACAGAGAAACTCCTGTTACCTGTCTGGAAATGATTAAACTCTTTGTAATGTTTGTTTGTTGTTGGTAGTTCACTCATGGAGCAGTGATCAAATTACAAATAAATTAATTTTATTTACCATCTCCAGAAGATTATAGATGTACTTTGGTCTTGAGAAGAACGAA
This sequence comes from Pycnonotus jocosus, assembly GCA_013400435.1. Taxonomy (NCBI): domain Eukaryota; kingdom Metazoa; phylum Chordata; class Aves; order Passeriformes; family Pycnonotidae; genus Pycnonotus; species Pycnonotus jocosus. The sequence continues at coordinate 233,344 of VWYP01016308.1, forward strand.
ACAATGGCTGTAGCTGCAGCTCCATGGGATAACTTTTACCATTTTCTTAAATGAATTTAAGCATGCTGTGAGCTCTTGAAATGAGATGATAACCTCTGGTTGCGCTTCCTGGTGTGTGCTCTCCTGAGGTCCTATTTTTAGAAGGGGTTGAAGTTTCTGTACGTGGCAGTGGGCAGATCAAAGCCTGGTAGAAGTGGCTGTGTGTGAGTGCCAGTGCAGTCAGACAGGGCCTGTGCTGTGGAGCTGCAGGGCAGCAGAGCTGTGTCTGTGTCAAATTGCCCTGAATATGCACTGGGGGTGATGCAGCTCTGTAAGCTCTGCTTGGAGAAAGGAATAAGATCTCTCTGGAGGAGGCTGGGGAGACTGGTTGGGTGGCTAAACCTGATCTGATAAGATCAGACCTCCTCCTCTGCAGAGTGAGTGCTGTGCTAGCACACTTCCCACACTCCTGGGCTCGCTGGGCCACTTTGGAGTTTGCACTCTCAGTTGTAGGACCAGTTGTAGGGAAAGGTGGAAGTTTCCATCACTGGCATTAAATATCTTCACCTGCTGTGTGTGTGCACAGCTGTGTTTCTGAGATTAATGCACCTGTGTAGGTACATTATGTACATTAAGTACATAATGTACCCAAATATATACATATGTACATATTAGCTACATATGTATCCATGGATGTATACATGTATATACATAAATGTGTATGCACGTGCATGTAGACACTGCATTTTTCATCTAACATTCATCCTCTGGCTCTTTTCGGAAATTCTAGGATGATGACCTGAAAATGCTGTATGATAAAGGCTCATGATATTTCAAATAATGGCCACATCTTGCTTTTTTCATCAGAAGAAATCATCTTTTTCTATACACTGACTCTTACTCTGCTGTGTTGGTTTTAGCCAGGTTTTTGTGCTTGTTTGGACAATCAGCTCTGTAAATGAGCATTTTCTTCATTGTAAGCCGGATAATAAAACACTGTTAAATTTGGAGCAGCTATTATTTCTTAATGAATTGTTAAATTATCGACTTCTCTGTTGAGAAAGTTCAAAGGATGCTAATTGTAGCAGTAGTTTTTGTGATTAATTGTCTGTAAGTAATTAAACTTATCACCAAAGCAGTTTATAAAGCCACTAAATTATTGTATGCTAAGGGCTGTCAGCTTTTGATGGCACACAGCAATTTAGTGGTATATTAGGTTGTAAAGTCTTAATTTTATGATTCCTTGGTTTCTTGGAAATGCATTAACTATGAAACTCTGTCTAATCAATTGTGGCATGGAGTTTTTTCTACTTCTGCTGAATTTAGAAGAGATTAAGGAGGAATAACTTTTTTTTTATACTTGTGTGCTTTCTTTCAGGCAAGGGTACACAGAAGATTATTATGGAAAAAGTGCATGGAGTGATTATTATTCAGGCTATTACCCAAACTCCTATGATTATGGAGGTAAGATGTCCAAAAGAACTCTGATTTTTTTCCCATAGATTTTCAGCCTTCAGTTTGCCTTTCCTTTGTGCAAACACTCCATTGTAAGGGTACAGAACAGTTTTGTTCCACGTGTTGCCTTTCACTGGGGTGTGTCTTTGGTGTGTGACCTGAAGGCAAACCTGTAAAGTGAATTTTAGGTGGGTGTAAAGAGAAGTTGACTCACAACTGGCTTTTGGTTTTGTCCATCATTATCTCAGTGCTCATTGAGACATGCTGGCGTTGGGAGTGTGGAGGTAATTGCTTGTGTAGTGCCTGGGAGGGTTTTAAGCAACATCTGTCCACATCCTGAGATGTTTTGCTTGGCACTCTGACCATAGAGATTCTGTGAATGTCATGTGAACAAATGGTAGGATTGAGTTTTAAAGATGTTAGAAAAGATCTGATGCAAACACTGACACCTCCCCAAGAGTAACTAACTATAACAGCCATATTTCTCTGAAAGGTGTGAAATTGGAATTGATTTTTTTAAGCTTTTTTTAAAACTAAAAAGGAGTGGACATGTTTATGTAGCTTTAATTCATCGCTTTGGTTTTGCTCTGTGCTTCAGGACTGAACCAGCTTGTAATTAGAGAAAGGAAAAGAAAAAGATTATAGGAAAAACTAGCAATGTCTGAACCATTTCCTTTTCTTTTCCAAAGATCCAAGTCGCTGGGAACGATACCCATATGACCCCAGGTACAGAGACCCGAGAAGTTATGACCAGAGGTACTGGTATGATGCTGAGCACAACCCTTACCAGAAGAGAGAAGCATATCCATATGGCAGCAGGTTTGTCCAGTCAATCCATGTTCTCCCAGTGCTCTTTCCAGAGCTGGGGTAGCAGATTCTCTGGAGCAGACTATTAAAATGCAGTGTTACACATATTTCACAGTGTTGCTAGTTCTTTCTGTAGCTTTAACATAGGTCACTGAGGGAAACCAGATGAGCTGTCACATCACTCTGAGAGAAAGATTGAAGGCAGCAGCACTTGTTTTTAGACCAGTTGAACATCGTGTGGGTTTTTAGAACACACTCTGAGTACGATGTTGGTCTTGATCTTGAATTGTCATTGTTAGAGTGGACACAACATATAGAGTGACACGATAGAGTCTCTTCAGAAGGCTCTTTATTATGGCTGCATGCTTTTATACAGTTTTTACAAACCTCGAGGGTAACTTCTAATTGGTTAATAGCTTTCTTGTTAATTTTTCTATTGGTTAGTAAAAGGTATTTTACTTGTCTATCAAATCTCTCCATTCTCGGATTGTTACATATTCTCCTTACTGATTCTCATGGGACAAATCCCTCGTTACTACAGGTGCACTTATTTTTCGCCCTCAGAATAGATTGTTGTGCTGAAGGAACTTCTCATTCTTAAAATAGCTTCATATGTGAACTTACGAATTGCTTGTTAGCAGCACTTAGAAGAAGGAGCACTTTTCTTCTATTCCTACATTGAATAATCTGGATGAACTCCATGAAGGAATGTCAGTTTGTTTACTGTAACAACAGCCTCAGTGTGGGCAGTGACTGAAGGGCCCTTCTGGGGCGAGGTCCAGCTTTCCTGAGCTCCCTCAGGCTGGGTGTCTGAGCTGACTCTGCTGTGTGTGTCCATCAGGAGTGACCGATACGAGGATAACTGGAGGTACGATCCCCGTTTCACCGGCAGCTTTGACGATGACTCAGAGCCGCACAGGGATCCCTACGGGGACGACTTTGACCGGCGCAGCGTCCACAGCGAGCACTCGGGCCACAGCCTGCGCAGCTCCCGCAGCATCCACAGCCACCACAGCAGCTTCAGCTCTCGCTCCCAGCAGGTCAGTGAGCTCCAGCTGCTCACACCATCCTCCCACTTGCTCTGCTGGGGGTGGGTGAAGCGTTAGAGAACAAGAAAATGTTTCAGGGGTTAGCGCGGGGAATGCGTGTTTTGAAAACTTTCCCAAGATAAGGCTGTTTTGTAATACAATTTTGAACGTAATGTTTGTCGCAGTTGTCAAGAGAACTTAAACCAAAATCAGCACTCAGCTGCAAGTTGCCACACGTAGAAATGGAAACTTTCCTCTACTGAATCCATTTGCTGTTTGTGAGGACATTGCCTTCCCTGTGCTTGGCTGTAGTGGACTGTGCCTGGCTTTCTGTCATGTAATTCTTCTCATCACAAGCTTGGCTCTGTTAAAGGACTAACTCCATATTTGTATGATATTATTTTGACTTCAAAACCAAAACCCAAATCTAACTGATTACTCATCCACTTACACCACAAATACAGATACCTGAAAACCTCAGAGAATATTTGGCTAATTTTTGAGGTATGGTTTTTGCTCATGTAATGGGTCATGTATTTACCTGTAGTTGGTTCATCATGTTTCTTGGAAGCTTAGGTACTTTCCCAGTCTGAATTCCAATTCATTTAGTAATGTTTGAAGTAGTATTGGAAATCATTTAGGCATTAATCTTTAGGTGCCTGATGTAATTTGGCATTTGTTGGGATTTTTCAATTGGGACTTTCTGTCTGTTACAGCAGAGGTGGATATTCATTCTGACCCACAGTTGTTGGTAACAGAGCTTATGCTATAATCTTAACTTTTCACACAAGCACATAGAAATTCTGTTGTGAGAGAAGTGAACATGCTTGGATGTGAACAGATCAAATGATGATAAAAACTCTGAGGGAGAATACAAAGATAATTAATTACCTGCACAGAAGGGTCTCACAGGGTGGCTGTCTGCAAGGCAGTGCTGCAGTTAACCTGGTTCACAAGAACTGAAGCTGTCAGGAAGGAATGCTCACTGTCTGCAGTCCTGCTTGCAGTGCTGCTTGCTCTGTGTAACTCCAGCTAACCCTCACTAATCTGATCTGCCTAGAGCCAGCTCTACAGGAGCAATCACGATCTAACGGGCAATGCCTATGAAACTCCTGCACAGGCAGCGTCGCTCCATGCAGACTATCCCTATGGAGGCTATGATCCCAGCTTTGATGGACAGCAGCCTTTCACAGACTATGGCTACCCTGCTGAAACAGGCTGGTCAGCTGTGGAGCAAGGTATGGACACGTTGGGGAATGAGGGAAAGCACTGTGCTGCAGATACAAAACATTTTCTCTGGAAAAGCTTTTCCAAAGCGTTGATGTCTGTTTAGCTCTTTGAAGATGGGTTGTATGTTTGTACAGAGATGACAGGAATGTGTCTGATACAAACAGTCAAAGCTTCTGGATTTTAAAGTTCTGGAGTCTACTTTTGTTCTAGTTATTGCAGATAGCCCTTCAGGTTTGGGACTTTGGGGTTATAAAGGAACTGATTGTTTCTTACAAAGTTCAGCCAAATTTAATAACAAGGTGTTTTCCACTAAAACTGCAGGATTATTGAATTGGGTAAATACATCAGCAAGTTTAGTTAGGACAGGTTAGCTGTTCTTACTTTATCTTTTCTCCCCATTTCAGCACCTTTAAGGCCCTCAACACCTGAGAAATTTTCAGTGCCTCATATCTGTGCCAGGTTTGGGCCTGGGGGCTTTTTAATCAAAGCACTGCCAAACCTGCCTTCTGAGGGTCAGCCAGCTCTGGTTGAAATCCACAGCATGGAGGTAAAGTTTAAAAGGAAAAAAATGGGAAGTAATGGAATAAAGGTCTTTCTTTTGGGAGTGGGAAACTTGAATCTATAACTTCCTGGTTTGGTTTTTTTTTTTTATGTCAGTGCATGGATCTTTATCTGTTTGGGTTGTAATTTGAAGTAAAACAGTAAATTTAAAAGTTCCTTTCCTCTGAGAGATGAGTTAGTCATGATGAGATCATCCAGCTCCTTATAATTTTGTTCAGGATGTTGTACAGAGGAACTTGCATGTAAAGTAGATTTCATAATTTACCAGTCTTGTGCAGGTTGTCACAGAGTCACCCTTTATATTTTGCTTAAGAGGCTTGATTACATGGTGGGTTATGTTCAGCTCTGGGGGTTTTATCAGTGAAAAGCAAAATTTAGATTTGCAAGAATTTCTTATGCATTGTATTTGTGTTTTAGACTATGTTACAACATTCTCCAGAGCAAGAAGAGATGAGAGCCTTTCCTGGTCCTCTTGCTAAGTATGTTCCTACAGTTTTCAGAAGTAATTTTCATACATTCAGAAATTATTTCTTCATTGCAAATTACACAATTTAAACTGACTTAAAGTATTTGTGGCTTTTCACCTGCTTAAATAATACATGAGCTTTAAATTTATTCTTCACACCAATCACAAATAATGACCTAAATGTTTATATTTGTCTCATTAAAAACTTTTTTCTTTTTTTTTTTTTTTTCAGGGATGAGACCCATAAAGTGGATGTTATTAATTTTGCACAAAGTAAAGCTGCACAGTGCTTTAAGAATGAAAATTTAATTGACAAAGAATCTGCAAGTCTTCTTTGGGACTTTATTGTACTGTTGTGCAGGCAGAATGGGGTATGTCTCACTGCTTGAGTTTTTATCTATCCTAAAGTATTTTGTGCACAAACAGTTCTTGTGCAAAGGTCAGGAATATGTGTTATAGTCACTGATCTTGGAATGTGTCACAGGCTGAAGGAGTGTGTAAACTGGGCACTCATCCTCAGCTGCTCACAGGTGCTGATATTCACATGTTGCTGTGCCAAATAAAATGCAGGCAGTGTTGAAATAATAGATTTTTCAATGTTTGTTTTCTCTCCACACACACAGACTGTTGTGGGAACAGACCTGGCTGAACTTCTGCTCCGAGATCATAAAACAGTGTGGCTTCCTGGGAAGTCCCCTAATGAGGCAAATTTGATTGATTTCACTAATGAGGCTTTGGAACAAGTAGAAGAGGAATCTGGTGAAGCCCAGCTCTCGTTTCTCACTGATAATATTCTAACCACAGTTGACAGTTTTGAGAAGGAGACTGAGAGATTCAGGGAGTTGCTGCTTTATGGCCGTAAGAAAGTGAGTGCCTGTGCTGCTGCTTATTTTTGCAACTTTTGTATTAATATTTCATGGCACTGTATTACACTGATACAGAAATTTATACCCTACAGTTCATAATCTAAAGCAAAATTATAGTTGTGTGTTAGCTTTTATTTAAACAAACATATTTGGATTTGATCACAAATTACTACTGTAAAACTGGTTTTTGTGAGTAATATGTGAAGCTATTCCCAGGAAACTAATTTGTGTCTTCATTAGGATGCCTTGGAGTCTGCCATGAAGCATGGTTTGTGGGGTCATGCTCTGCTCCTTGCCAGCAAAATGGACAGCAGGACACATGCAAGAGTCATGACCAGGTACTGGGTTGCTTTTTGATTATTGAAATTTGGCTGCCTGTTCTCCTAGTGAGGTGGAGAATGTCAAAATATTGGGTTATCCATAGTAGTTCATGCTTTCATTTTACCTGTGTATTTATTTGTCAGTTGTAACTTTTTATTCTGGGCTCTTCTGGCTATAAATATAAACCTGAGAAGTTGTTCTCTGCCTCCTGATCCATTTAAGGAGTATTTGAACAATGTCATCTGTGGCCTTGCTTGGAAAAAAACCTGCAAAAACTCAACTGTTAATTTTGTTAAAGTCAGCTGGCTTGAGGACAATCCAGAGGTTTTGCTAGTTTGGACTGACTGATGTTAGAGTGACAACCAGTTCACTGGGAATGTTTTACTTGTGAACATTATCCACTGGGTAATTTCCTCTTCAGTGTAGTATTTTCACGCAGCACTTCCTTCTCTTGAGCTAGGTTAGGTGAATTGCCACTGAGAGCTGAAGTACATTTTAACTGCTTACCCCACGTTTGTGTTTTGTTTTTCTCTGCAATGTCTCTGTAGATTTGCCAACAGTCTCCCAATTAACGACCCTCTGCAGACTGTTTACCAGCTGATGTCTGGAAGGATGCCAGCTGCATCCACGGTAAGATTCACTGGGAGCTGCAGGGAGTGGCAGAGTTCCCAACAGAAATCTTTCTCAGAATGTCAGAGAAGTTGTTTTGGTCCCTTTTAGGTTGAAACACTTACCCATGCAGAGCTCCAGTCACTGATTTGACCTAGTAATTCTTCTAATTTTAGTGCTGTGGAGATGAGAAATGGGGAGACTGGAGACCTCACCTAGCAATGGTGTTATCCAACTTGACCAATAATGTGGACTTGGAATCCAGGACCATTGCTACCATGGGAGACACTCTTGGTAACTCTTGGGGAAATGAACAGGGTGATGACTGAAGGAAAAGCTTTGATTGCCTAGCCTGTCTTTCTGAAAACAGGCCATTTCTTTATAAAATACAAAGTGAAGCAGTTTTATATGGGTTTGTCTCTGTTGTGAAGGCATTTGAATGCAAAGCCAAACAATACAGGACACTGAATGTGCCACTGAAATATCCTGAGCTCTGCCCTTTATTTCTCTACAGCTTCTAAAGGCCTGCTGGATGCTGCTCATTTTTGTTACCTTATGGCCCAAGTTGGGTTTGGAGTTTACACCAGGAAGACAACAAAGCTTGTCCTAATTGGATCAAATCACAGGTTTGGCTTTCTGGTTTTTTTTAAACACAACTTTCTCGATGCAAAAATGAAAGGCAGAATTGCACTGTTGCCCTTATCCTCACTGGCTGGTTTTGAGATAACTATTTAATGTCCTGTCTTGTAGAAGTTGTTGGTATTTTGTATCTAATGGAGCTGTGTGTCTGACATTGACAGATCTGTGTTTATTGTCAGCTCAAATAATATTTTTCTTCTATTTGAAACAGCTTGCCATTTTTAAAGTTTGCCACCAATGAGGCCATTCAAAGAACAGAAGCTTATGAATATGCACAGTCACTAGGAAGTCAGCCTGGCTGCTTGCCCAATTTCCAGGTGAGGAGCTTTTCCTGTTTTGGTTTGGTTTCTGTTTTGGCAGATTTCATGCTTTTAATCTCTCCTGTGCTATAGTCAGTGTGGCAAATATTTTCTCTGTTATAACATGAAATATTCCTGGATACTAATGCTTTCTTCTTGCCATTTCATTTTCACATTTTTTCATCTCTACATCCTGAACTCCTGAATTTTAACTTTATAAATTGTAATTCTGTATTTCAAAAGAAAAATCCAGCAGAATTTGCTGGCACTAGCTGTGGATTACGAGACAACTTCCACTGGATACATTAGGTGGGAGAGGAGAATTGAATGCTTTTTCCTTTAATTTTAGCCATGTCTGCCTGCCTTTTATTTGTTACCAGCCAGAGTGTTGTGATCACTTGGTTTATTTGTCCTGCTTGCCTCCCCAGGTTTTCAAGTTCATCTATGCCTGTCGGCTGGCTGAGATGGGCCTTGCTGCCCAGGCTTTCCACTACTGTGAGGTGATTTCCAGAACTGTCCTCAAAGATCCACATTACTATTCCCCTGTGCTGATTGGCCAGCTAATCCAGGTAACATCAGGAAGAATGAAGTGTTTGTGGCTGGATATTGTAGGTGGGAAGCTGTGGCTGATGAACTCACACTTTGCAATGGTTCCTCTCCTCAGATGTCATCCCAGCTGCGCCTGTTTGACCCTCAGATAAAAGAAAAACCAGAACAGGAATCTTTTATTGAACCCTCCTGGTTAGTGACACTTCGACATGTGGATGGACAGATCAAGGTATGGTGTGTTCTTTTCAGCATGAATTCTTCTTCCCTTTCAAGGATTAGTGTAAATCCAATTATCACAATGGTTTTTTTAGTCACAGAACATGGGAAGTGACCTTATATATTCATGTCCTTAATTGCACATGTTATGGTGTAAACCAAGTGAATTTACCACACTTTAGTGCCCTGAGATTCAATACAGAATAATTAAAGTTACATGAGACAGGGTTTTGTTAATACCATAATGCAAGGAGAATTGCAAGACTCATTAGGTTGCAGTGATCAGGGGATCTGCTTGCCATAGAAATATCTTGTGTGTGGATTGGTGTTGCTAGTTTGTAACAGAGTGGAAATAATTATCATTTATTTAAAGAGATGTGTTAGAAATTTGAACCCTGAGCTAATTTACTGTGTTTCAATTTAAAAACAAGTAAACTCTTTAAATCACTGGTTGATCTTGGCTTATAAATGGCTGACAACTCAGGGGTTTTTTTGACTGAATGCTAAAATACTGTTTTCACATCTAAGATTTCCTTTGCTCTCTGTTCCCTTGGTTATGAACTGAATGAATGGTTCAGATCAGTTAATAATACCTTGTTTTTTCCTGCAGGAGGGTACAATAGCCTATACCACAGACAGATCCACTCCCCCTCCCTATGAATGCAGCACTCCCAGCTCTGAGCTGGACCGTGCCAGCCAGTGTGATGGGGGAGGTGGCCGTGACGTGGGGCCAGGTGCTGAAAATCCCTTGCTGGCATCCTTGTTACCCAATATGGCTCAACAGATGCAGAGCGTGCAGCTGATGCCTTCAGGTTGGTGTTTCATATCCTTTATGACAGAGAGAAAACAAAGGTTTTGGGTTTCTGATACAAGAAACCACTTAAGAGGCTGATTAGAACAGGGAGGTTTCACTTCAGCATTGTATCCTTCATGGGGTAAAAGGTTCACACTGAAATTTCTGTTTAATTATAACTCTTAACTCTGTTTGGTTTTTTTTTTTCATGCTGCAGTACCTCAGGCTGTCCTTGATGGCTCAGCTGCCATGATTCCTCCTGGTGACCAGGGAAGTGTCCCCTTCTACCCAGTGGCTCCTCAGCCTCTTGGCCCAGGACCTGGCTTTGCACCTCAAGGATTTTCAAATCCCTATGGAACTGAACCATCCCCACTATACTTAGGGTCAACACTACCCCCAGGAGGGCCACCACAAGAAGTGGAGCCACAGCCAGAAGAGCAGAAAAACCTGGAAACAGGTCTGGGATCTTAACAAAAACAGCTTTCCTTCCTTAGAAAGGGAATGAAGTGTTTCAGGGAATAATTCAAAACATCTCAGTATTTAAAAAATAGCCATGTTTTAGGTAATGAAGGTTAAAAACACCGTGTAATGATATAGAAACATCTGTAAAAGTTGTGGTATTCATCCTGCTTTACTGGCCTTAAAAGAATGGTCAGACTCAGCAGATTGTGATTTAGACCTTGACAGATAATCCCTGAGTGCAGTGAGATTGGCAATTCTGCTACCAAGGGACATCAGGGATTTTTGCCTCTGGACATGAGTTTCTAGGACCCTGATAAGTTTTAACTCTGTGATAGAAGAGCCTGACACATGTGGAGGGAAGGAAACATAAGTTTGGCAGAGTTTGAGATGGGAGGAACCTTTACCTGCTCCATCCTGATGATTGCTACCCTTAGCCTGCTCTGGCCTGTGTTTAGAACAAACACAAACCCAGACAAGAGACAAAAGAAATTACAGCAATTGCAGCTCTCATTCTTTAAAAGACCAAGTTCTCTCTAGCACAAAACTCATAACTGATGAAAAGTTTTACCTTAAAACTGTTCTAGGGCTTGGGGACTTTGGTGTTTATTGTTGGGTTTTTTTATTGGTGTATCTCCCTGCTAACATAATCTATTTTTTTTTTTTTTTAAGGAATGCAGAGAATTGCCCCAGAGTCTCCTTCACAAAACTCCTTCCCTGAACAGAGAGAGGATGATTTCTATGGAAAAATGGCTAACATGGTATTGTTATTTCACACATCTCTTCAACTGCATTACAGCACAATGCAAACACAAGAGGATTTGGGGGTTCTGTATTGCTTTTCAGCAAGACTTGATGCTTGGTTTTTAGAAGTCCCCAAAGAACCAGATTAAATGTTTTTGTGTGGAAATTCTCGATAAAAAATTAATGCTGTGTCAGATATTTGCTTGTTTATTATGCATTTATGTCCTGGCTTGATATCTAACCAGGCACAAAGATAAAGATCCATCTTTAGGTTTATTTCGTATGAACTTTTAGATCTGTTGTATTTATGGATTTTTCAAAGAAGGATTTTTTTTTTTTTT
>VWYP01016308.1:244722-266552 GCA_013400435.1 Pycnonotus jocosus
TAGCAAGATGAAATGTGATTCATCATTGCAGCAATGACAACTTTGTGCTCTCCTGTGCATTTTTCACCCAGGGCTACGGGCGAAGATCCCGAACAACCTCAGAGTCCTCTGCTCATTCTGTGGGACGAGACAGATCCAACTCTGCAGCAAAACAACCCTCTCCTCCTCCCTCTGCTCCTGCAGGGAAAGAGACTAAAAAAGAAGCAAAAAAGGAGGCAGCACCTAGAAAGGTAAACTTTGTTAGAAAGGTACCTACAGCTGGAGGAGATTCCTTAGTAAATGTGATAACTCCTGGTCCACAGTACTTAACAAGTCGTGACTAAACTGTTCATTTCTACTTATCAGTTGCAACTCTGGGCTTAGAGTTGAAGTCCCTAACAGAAAATGTGTTATTGCATGAAAGTTTGTTTTAACTTGCCTGTGAAGTGAGACAAGAATTAACTGAGTATGTTTGTTTTTTAGACTGGTGGAACCTGGTTTCGCTGGCTGATGGGAAAAGGAAAGAATGAGGCTCACCTGCCAGATGACAAGAATAAATCAGTAAGGCCCCAAAAATCAGAAAAACCTTTATACACTTGAATTTATTCTTAATGTTCTCCTGTATGAGAGACGAACATTGTTTTGATGAGTAAACAAATGGTTGTGAAACTTTGAAGATTATTCTTATTCTAAGACCAGCTTTTTTTTTTAAAAAATAGATTATTTAAAACTTTTTTAGCAGCTTGCTTTTAGCTCTGTGTTTTTGACTGTGATTTTCTTTTAGATTGTTTGGGATGAGCAGAAACAGCGTTGGGTTAATCTGGATGAACCAGAAGAAGAGGTAAAAATCTGAGTCCTCATAATTTCTCCAAGTGGAAAACAAAAATCTGTACTTGGCACATAATTTTCTTTAATCTGTTATTATCTCTTAAAAGAGCTGCTTTTTACTGAGCTTGGATTAAAATGTGCAACATCAGTCAGTGATGTGATTGGAATTTTTTTATCTCTGCAGAGTAAACCTCCTCCACCACCTCCAACGGGATTTCCTAAAGCTGCTCAGGCTGCTCCCCCTGGGCCTGGAGGCCCACCTGGTGCTTCTGTCAATGTGTTCTCCAGGAGAGCAGGTAACAGCCAGCACTGACATTTGAAGACTTTCCCCTGCATAAATTGCATAAATGCAGAAGTCCTGGCTTTCCCAGGGTTGTTTGGTAGCTGTTGGCAGCTCAGTGGAGCTGTGGCTGTTGCTGGCTTTGCTCCTGCCCAGCTCCTGCACTGCTGTCACAGTATCATGACTTGGGTATTATTCTTTGTATCCCTGGAGTGTTATTTCCTGATCCTGAAAGATGCTTTAACCAGCAAACTGTTCCAGGCATGATAAACACAAGGGTTGTTTCTGTTTTTCTGCACGTTTCTGGTTTAGCTGGAAGCAGAGCCCGTTATGTGGATGTCCTGAATCCAGGAGGAACCAAGGCAAGTGGTGCTGTTCCTGCACCATCAGACCTGTTTGCCCCTCTGGCACCGATGCCCATTCCTGCCAACGTGTTTGTCCCGAACTCAGGTGTGTGGATAGGGTTGTGGGGAGGTTTTATGGCTGTTTATGGGGTGTGTTTGGCTAAATCCTATTTCCTCTGTAGTTCCAGGGGAATCCCAGCCCATGGAAGGGAGTGGAGCAGCAGAGCATGCACCAGCTGCAAACCAAACCAACACAGACCCTGCTGCAGCTGTGGAACCAGAGGTGGGTTCAAAGGAATATCTTGCAGACAGAACCCAAAATTCTGATTCAGCAGCAATTTCACAGCCACAGTACATAAAGCATGATGGTCTTGTAGGGTTTGTGGTTAAACGTTCTGCTTAAAGAACAGGAGAAGAGAAATGCAAGCGAAAATGGACATGGGAAGTTGCATTTCCTAATTTGGCAAGGCTGCAGCTTCCATGGGTGCAGGAAAGGGACCAAGAGCATGGGAAGAGTCTTCCAGTGCACCTTACACCTGCCTGATGTGCTGTGACATTGTTCTCCCTCAGTGGGTGTCTAAGGGAAATGTGGAATAGCCTTGTAGTAACGATGATAAACAGAAGTGTCTTGTTTTTCTTCAGTACTTAAACCCTGCAGCCCTTCCTCAAGGACCTGGACTTCATGTTCCTAACCCTGATGGCTCCCAGTCAGGCGAGGTAAGGCTTGATGCAAAGTATTTCATTAATGACTTTTTACAGTTAATTGTAGTGGTCTTACAATGGACCATCTAAAACAACAAGTCACTGAATCAATTGCTGATAAGCAGCCAAGATGTGATATGACTGCTTCCAGAATTATACAAAAAAGGCCTCTAAGCCCATATGAGAAGTTCAGCCTCCATGTCCTACGTTCTGTGATCTCCTTTTCCTAAATAAGTACTTTTAAAAAGCCTTTTTCAGAGTAGAATATCAGTAGCAGTTGAAGGGTCTCTTCTTGCCTCCATGCATGCATATAATTTCACTAATATTAAGTGCAAAACACAAGAAGAACAAGTTGCTGTGTGCCAGGCAGAGTAACATGACCTTTGTTCCTACTAAATGTGTTCTATACCTACATAATTTCGTGCTTTAAGAAGTCTTTTTGATTTAAACTAACTTCTGGCTTTACATTTGTTTTTGTTCTGGTTTTTTTTTTTTTTCTTTTTTAACTTGAAGTTGGTTTAACCTTTGGCAGTGAGACTTTGACAATGAAATAAAACAACTGAAAGCTTGGGGCAGTGACATGCATGACGACTTTTTTTATTTGTGTTTTTTTGTATTTGTGTGTTCTTGCTGTTTTGTAGCTTTCGCGCTCTAGTTCAATGAGTTCATTATCACGTGAAGTAAGCCAGCATTTTAATCAGGTACATGTGGCTGGCCATTCTCATTTATGTTAACTTATTTACTTTCCCCCCTCCCCTCTTTATTTTGCATTTGCTCAAATACTAATGCTACTTTTAGTCATTTCCCCCCTCATTTCACAGAAATATCATTAAAAGTAGATCATGATGTAGTGTTCCTTTTTACACTCAAACAGGGTCTTCAGTTCTGTGTATTTATGAGAGTGCATGTAATCCAAGCATGCTTTTTATTTATGTTCCTAAAAGATTCACATAATTTCATCATCTTTTCACTGGGATACTAAAGAAATCAGTTGATTTTAACCAAACCCTAAAATCTTCCAATGAAACTAAACAAACTTCCTAAAAAGACTCAATACAAGCAAAACTTGGTCATTCTGCTGCTGCCAGTCTCAAATTGGTAATAAACCATCTGCAAAAGTCCCTGTAGGAATTAAAGGAATGCTTCATCTCTGCTGGAAGTTCCAGAGCTGCGGGGTCACCACAAAGGGGTGACACAAACCTTTCTGATATTTCTTAGTCAAGCAAAACCTGACATAGAATGTTTGTTTTGGGGCAAGTGCTGAGGTGTACTAACAAAGGCAGAAGGTACTAATTGAGTGGAGTTGCACTGGTGTCCTGTGTTGGTTTTGCATGCTTTGGACCTGCTCTTTGCAGTTGATGCATGTGCCATTGTTTGGCCAATTCCTACATTAAGCCAGCCCTGTTCTAGATCTGGATGCAAACTGTACCAGCGCTCTGGAGTTGTTCCAATAGGCTGCGCTCTCCATGTTGTTGGCATTATTCCTGTGAATATTTGCTCTGTATTACTTAGCAGACCACGTTTGAGAGGCACTGGAGTGCCTCTCTGCCCTTGTGTGATTTCAGTGTTTTCTGTTCCCAGCCTGCCACTGTTCCACCCTCGGGGGCACCTTCAGCGGGAGCAGTACCGTTCTACAACCCCTCTCAATTTGCACAAGTGAGTGAAAGCCTCATCTTTCCTTATCCTTATTATCCAACATTTCCCAGAGAAGCTGTGGCTGCCTCGTCCCTGGAAGTGTCCAAGGCCAGGCTGGACAGGGTTCAGAGCTGTCTGGGATAGTGGCAGGTGTCCCTACCCATGGCAGGGGGTGGAATGGGATGTCCTTTCAAGTCCCTTCTGACCCAAATCAGTCTGGTTCTATACTTTGAACAAAACGTGATTTTATGCTTTACCAGCTTAATCTGAGTTATTCCACACAGAGTGTTAAATGTGCACAAAGATCAGTCTGGCACCTGTTCAATTTAACAAGTCTCCATTCAGAATTTTATTCCTGATTTTTTCAATTTTGTCTCCAGCATGACACTTTTACAGAACATTTGTTTATTCCTGTTCTTTTTTTAGTCTCCTGCAGCCACTGTAAGTTCAAGACTGGGAAGAATTGGACAGAGGAAGTATCCAACATTGAAGTAGAACACAATGGCTTTGTATTTGGAATCCTTACTCATATTCTGAGTATGCAAAGAACTATTCAGCCTTATGGCACATGGTATCAGCTGCAGTTGACCTGACAGAAATCTAATGATGGGTGATCTCTTTCATGCTTGCACCTCATCTACGCAAACCATTACCAAACATGAAATATATGTAACTTTTCCTTTTCAAAACCTGGCTAGAAATAGCTTTGCTGTGATAAAGAATAGACACAAGAGAGGAAATAGTTGCTGTCTGTTACAAAACCTGTTTGTAAATTGCATAGGCAATTTATTCCTTACGTTTATTTTTAGACCTTACTAGCGTGACCTTCCGAGACATAGTTTCAGGGATTCCTTAATTTCTGAAGGATGCTCCCCTCCCAGCAGGGGTTAAAAACAAAACAAACCATGTCCACATTGTAAGATAACACTGTGGCCTTAAGAGGACCATGCACAATCGTGATGCTTTCAGCCAGAGTGTGGAACCAGAGATGTTCCCCTGGAGGAGGCTCACCCAGGAGCTGCCTCGTGCTGGTTTGGTTTTTGGGAGGCGGGAGGGGGCCACAGCTCATCCAAATAAATCGACCTACATTGAATGAAAACTGTGACTGTAATCTAATCCTGATTTGATTTGGATCTTTCCTAGTCTGTATGTAGTTTGTGGTTTTAGACTACCTGTAAAGCCAAGTGTATAGTGGGAAGGAGCTCTGTATCATAGCCAACGCTGTTCTCTTGACGAGTGAGTGTTTGTTTAAGTGCAATACGGTTATTTTGCTTTCTCTCAAACTGCTGGCACTCTGCAGCTGGGGGGGTAACAGCTTGAAAGTTGTTTATGTTTTCCTTTTGGGAGTGCCAGAATCGGTGTAATAATCTGTTCTTGAATCTCCTTTACTAAAATAACCAAGGTCTTAAATAGCTAACAGCTAAATTTCATACTAAAAGTAGATGGATTAGACCTCTGCAGATGGACTTTAAAATCTTTAGGTTTAATATAGGAAATCTTGAAAACCATGGTATGCAGCATTTATATTCACTGAAGAATCTGAATTATCTGCAAAGAGAGAAATAAACTTTAAATATTTATTTAATCATTAGGCCATATTTTATTTAGAACTTGCCACCAAACTATTTGATTTTACTTGAATTTCTGCCCAGGAGTAGAAGTAATATGAATGTGAAATTGCCAGTATTTGTCCCCAACTGTTATTTTATTTTTGTTTTCCTGAATAACACCACTTTTCTAAGATCGTGATAGCCTTATGTATGTCCCAAAAGGTTTGTATGCAGCCCAAGTAAAACACTATTTGGGGGGATTAGAAACCTTTGTGTGCTGGTCCATTCTCAATTCCAGACATGGACAGCAACAGTCAGTGTGGTTTACTTTTCTATAATTGAAACCTGATCAGACACTTGGCTTTCCTCTAGTCCAGCCAGGCTGCTGATTATTTTCTCCTTTCAGTAGAGACTGCCAAACAACTTCATTCAAGGAGGCTCCCTCTGAGCTGGGAGCGGCTGTCTTTCCTAAGTGTAAGATTTGACACTGTAAATTCTTAAAT
Organism: Pycnonotus jocosus; assembly: GCA_013400435.1. Lineage (NCBI taxonomy): Eukaryota > Metazoa > Chordata > Aves > Passeriformes > Pycnonotidae > Pycnonotus > Pycnonotus jocosus. The sequence goes on from VWYP01016308.1 coordinate 250,544, forward strand.
AAAATATTTTGCGCTCTGGAGCACTTTCACATTTTACTTTCTTCTTGTGGTTATTGCTTTTAGTGAGCTGGGTCAAGGAACCTTTCCTGTTTGGGAATGATCAGTGTGAGGAAGGGCAGCCTTGAAGTGTTTTGGTGTTTGGAACGGCTCCATCAGAGCAGGTTTAGATGTGATATTGGGAAGAAATCTTTCTGTATGAGAATGAAGAGGCTCTGGCACAGGGTGCCCAGAGAAGCTGTGGCTGCCCCATCCCTGGAAGTGTCCAAGGACAGGCTGGACGGGGCTTGGAGCTTATGGAAGATATCCATGGTGAAGATTGGACACTGAGTGATCTTCAAGGTCTCTACCACCCCCAATTTGTGATTCTGTGATCCGTGCTTGTACTGAAATGTTCAAAATCGAAGCTTTAGGCTTAAAACAGGCAACATTGAAATTTCTTTTAAGCCGCTTTTTAAACGCCGCCTTCATCCCGTGTCGTGACAGCCGCGACTTTCCGCGATCGCTGCCGGGCGCTCCTCCGGCCGCCGGGGGGCGCTGCGGGCGGAGCGGGCCCAGCCCAGCGCTNCCCGGCCGGGGGATGCGGGCGGCGGCCCCGCGGTGCCAAACCCGCGCTCGGAGCTGCCTTCACCGTGTGGTGCCCTCCCAGGGCCGGGGGAGGCTGGCCCGCGGTAGCCGCAGAATGACGAGGTGCTTCCCCCGTGTAGAGATGTACTCGAACCCCTTTTCTGTACCCTAAAGCCGCCCCTGGGGGATTTTCTTGGTGTCAGCGGCGGTGAGCGGGGTTGGTGCAAGGCAGGAAAAGGCGGCAGCGATTTCCCGGCTTCGGCATCACTGGAAATTTCCTGGCCTCGGGCTGCGGGCTGGTCGTGCTGGTGACGCCGTGTGTACAGCAAGGACAACGAGCTGGGGCTCCTGTGCAGCTTAAATTTCCTTTCGTGCTAACGGGGCGCACAGCCTTTCCTTAAAGAAGGGTGTACACAGCCGTGATGTCTGCAGCAGGAGTGAGGGCTCTGCTCTGCTTTTGGGGGAAAAAACCGGGAAATAACAGTGATTTTCTAACAAGGTCACGTTAAGGCGTGAGTTGTACTAGAGAGAGGTCCTGCAAGGAGATGCTTTCTGATTAAGGAGTACAGTTTGCAGCTCGATAACTTTTCATTCTTACATCTTTCTTAGGGAAATCCAGGTATCCCACGTCTTGGAATTTTGCAGACAATGCATCTGCCTGCACATCCACCTGCCCTTCATTCCCAGCTAAAGGCTGAGCTGTCTGCAATTCCCATGTCTTGCTGGCTGAGTAAAGCCCTGTGAACGCACAGGGTGATAAAGGGAAGGAAAGTATGCTTTGAGGAACTTTTCATCTGGAGCAGCATCCACAGCTGGTACCTGGGGGGACAATGAGTACTCCAAATGGATTCCCGCAGCACTCAAGGGTGTGTCTTACTCGGAGCATGGAGGGTGGAGCAGTACAGGACCTGCAGGCGAAAAAAGCTGGAAAAGCAGCCAAAAAGGAGGCTGGGAGCGATGGGGCACCTCCGAAGATAGGCACGCCCATAAGTGAGACCTTAAAGCTTCTTCCAGAAGAGCTCAAAGCCAATGTGAAAATTAAATCGATCACTCCAAGGCCCCCTCGGAAGCCGCGGCTGGAACGTGCTGCATCCCTGGATGAAAAGAGCTGGAGGAAGTGGAGACGATTTAGAACGAGCCAGGAGAGCCTGACCGATCCCAACGAGACGAGCTCCTCCAACGGGTCCCTGCAGGAAGCGTCCCCCAGCCCTCCCACCAGGGGCAGGGCCAGCCCCTGCAATCCCTGCTGCCCGCAGGATTCCTTGCACAGTTCACCAGACGCCTTGGAAGCCAGTCCCGGGGGGAAGAGCAGGGGAGGCGCCTCGGACCTGGGCAAACGAGCCTCCGAGATCTCCAGTGCCTTTGGGGGGCTCCTGCGGGGGAAGGGGGGCAAACCGCGGCTGTCCCAAATCATGCCGGCCCGCCCCCTCCCCCCCATGGAGCTCAACGTGGCCTCCCACTCCCTGAGGACAGCTAATAGGATCGACACAGATTGTCTGGATTACCGACATTATTCTCAGCACAAGTTTGGGAGGGTGAGCAGCAGCCTCAGCGACTCCAGGCTGCAGGGCAATGGGACGCTCTACGACAGCTGCTCCACGGACTCCATGAAATCCACCTTCAGCGTGCTCACTCCCATCCGAGCCAAGGATGTTCGAAGCAGGTAGGGCTGCCCCCGGCTTTGCTCCTGATTTTGGGTTGTTAGCACGGAGGAGAATCCCACTGGGCAAAGGCAGGGAACTCCTGAGCTGCTGTAAAGCACAAAAATCCTTATTAGAAATTAATGTTATTTAACCTGCTGTGAAGAGAGTTGGAAGCTGAAGAGATCAGTACAAATACTCTCCATTTGCTCCTTTTAGCTAAGCATTTTCATAAATACAAGTCTGGTTCGCTGTCAGTTTGCTTGTAATATTAACAAAATCTGGTGTTTGCCTGTAATATTAACATAATCTGGTTTGAGAATTAAGAAGCAATGGCTGTGCGTGCCAGCAGCTGGGAAAACTGTTTTTTAGAAAAATTTAAAAGCACATTGGGCTTGAACCAAAAGGATAAATTACAGAAAAAAAAATAACACCAGATATTTTAAATTGAGATTGTCATGCAGCATTATCCTAATCCTGTGAGGTGCTGAGCAGATGTTGCAATTGTTTGGTTTCTGGCAGGATCAAATGATGTGCTGGGAACTACTCCAGTATCCCACAGGAGCTCCTCTGCCCCCAGCATCTCCAGGAGGGAAAAATTTAATCATTGATCCAAAGCGTGGGAGTCAGTAGTAGAGGGGAAATAATTCTGAGATAAGTTAAAGTGTTACTAGCTGGTAAAAAAAGCCCCAAAGACAGATTGTTACTTGTTTGCCATAAGGGTTTTCTTTCCCATTCCTCCCTAAAGCAACTGGAGCCAGGTGGGCAGTGTTAGGTTGCCCAGAACACCCTGATATTTTTCTCTCTCATCATTATTTGCAGAGCTTAAGCAAGATTAAAAATGCTTATTCAACATGCAGTCCCTGTGCCAGCATCCCTCACCCCTGTAAGCATGTCCTTCAGAGGGGCAGGTGCTGTGGGATGCAGCTGTCCTTGCCAAAGGGGATATTTTGAGAGCTCAAAAAGTTATTTTCTTGAGGCTGATTTGATGAGCTGAATTGAAGGAAGGATGTGAGTTAGAGTTTTTTGGTTAGGAGAAACTTGATGCCAGAACGCTGGGAATGGTGGAGCTGGTTTTGTGTTTGAAGTCTACTGAGCTGCTTCAAGGTGCTCCAATATAATGAAATCACAGAATGGTTTGGGTGGAAGGGACCTCAAAACTCATCCAGTGCCACCCCTGCCATGGCAAGGACACTTTGCACTATCTCAGGGTGCTCCAAGCCCCATCCAGCCTGGCCTTGGACACTGCCAGGGGCAGCCACAGCTTCTCTGGATTTATCAAACCAATTTCTTTGTTCTGTGCCTGGATGAGTATTAGTGGGGCTGAAGACTTTGGATGGATTCAGCCTTGTCATCACAGAATTTAAGCAGCATCAGCCTCACCATCACCCTCGTGTCCTGGCTTTGGAAGGAACTTTAGGCAAGCAGAGCAATTTATAAATTAATTCCTTCTTCTTAAAGGCATATTCTTGATTACTTCAAGATTCAAACATTACAAACATCAGTATCCCAGCTGCCATGCCCTTCCCTTAGATGCTCTTTTTTGGGTCTTCTGTCCACAGGAGCTATTTGGAAGGCAGCCTTCTGGCAAGTGGTGCCTTAATGGGAGCAGAAGAACTCAGCAGATATTTTCCTAACCGGAGTATGGGAATCTTTGTGGCCACCTGGAACATGCAGGGGCAGAAGGTAGGTGCACAGGTCTTCACTTTGGCAGCAGTAAAGGTATCCCAGCTCTGCTGAGAGGACTGGGGTGATCTTTTTCTGTTCATGACTTTGTTCCTTGTCAGCCTGAGTCATCATCTTTGTCCAATTACAAGGTATTTTTCTAGTAAATCTTGGCATAACTAATACTGCTTTTCTTTTCTTTCTTTTTGCTTTAAATTTCTTGTGTGATAGGAACTTCCAGCAAATCTGGATGACTTCTTATTGCCAACAGATCCAGACTTTGCCCAGGACATGTATGTCATTGGGGTTCAAGAAGGCTGTCCAGACAGGTAGCAAAAACAATGTAATGAATCATCTTCTTTTATTGTTAACTAATTATTTTGCTTTGAATTAGACTAGAAATAATCTCCATTATATTCCTAATATTTTCAATAATCAACCCATTTAACAAGAGTGAATTCTGTTGCATGAGCACCAGAGGGAATGGGATTTAGAGGAAGAAGTCACAGAGATCTGTAAATCATAAAATCCTGGAACAGTTTGGGTTGGAAGGGACATTAAGTGCCACCCCTTGCCATGAGCAGATACACCTTCCACTATCTCAGGCTGCTCCAAGGCCTGTCCAACCTGTCCTTGGACACTTCCAGGGATGGATCAGCTTCTCTGGGCATACAGAATTTCATCCTGGTGGCAAAGCTCTGCTGATTCCTGTGGAGCAGCCCTTAGTTCAGCGCAGGGAGGTTTTGCTTATGCCTGGATGTTCTGTGTGAGGGGGATTGCTGTGTGTGTGCACAAGGCTGACCTGCTCTCCTGATTGTTGTCTCCTGTGCTGTCTGTGTGATCCAGCTGTTGTTCTTTCCTGCAGAAGGGAGTGGGAGATCCGCCTGCAGGAGACTCTGGGCCCGCACTATGTCCTGCTGCACTCGGCTGCCCACGGCGTGCTCTACATGTCCGTGTTCATCCGCAGGGACCTCATCTGGTTCTGCTCAGGTGTGTGGGGAGCTGAGGGCACTGCTGCCAGCCTGCCCTGCCCTTTTCTCCCTCCTCTAACCTCCCTGCTCACTGTCAGAAGCGTTTCAGTAACAGCATTTCTTTTCATTCCTTCCAGAAGTGGAGTATGCCACGGTGACGACTCGGATCGTGTCTCAAATCAAAACCAAGGGAGCTCTGGGAATCAGCTTCACCTTTTTTGGGACCTCCTTTCTCTTCATCACCTCCCACTTCACATGTGAGACGTTTGCAATTCTGCTATGAGTGGCCTGGTGGAGGGAGGAGGGGAGGGAACTGTACAGAGGTGAAAAAAGCAGGACAGGCTGAAGCCAAAGCTCAGGATTGCTGAGCTGAGGATAAGGGGAGAGGTTTGTTTCATAACAAACTTACAAAAGAACTGTGTTTATAGAAACAGAAATGAACTCTATGCCATTGTATCCCTTTTTCTGCTCTTTCTGCCATCATTTTTCAGTGCAGGCACTCACAGAGCGTCAGATTTTACATGTGGAAAATGTCTGATACCCTTTGGAAGCTTCTGGTATAATCAGAAGTGGTCATTGAATAAAAATGATTCATTGTTGGCAGTAATGGGGTTTCTGTCTTGCAGCTGGGGACAGTAAAGTGAATGAGAGGAAACTGGACTACAATAAAACCATTCAAGCCCTTACACTTCCCAAGAATGTTCCAGATACAAATCCATATCGATCCAGTTCCAGTAAGTGTGAAACCATGAGCATGGGGGAGCTCAGATCAGCAGAGTCTGTGCATTGTCTCTCAGTCTGCACTGAGAAAGAGACAGTAATAAGAGATAATTTGAGACTGTGTAAAAAGAGATTATAGGTCTTTTTGTCTGAGGGTGGTTGTTACTCCCATGATTTTTTTTTTTCTTGAACTTGGGAATTTGAGAAAAAAAAATGAAATGGGAGAGAGAAAATTCAAAAGGGAATTTTTACATTATGTATTTTTTTAGCAATATGATAATTTTGGTTTAATTATTATGACATATGGGTTTCACTTTCCAAGTGTTTTCTAGAACAATTAGGAATTACTTTATTTCAAAATTTAAGACAATAAACCTTATATCACTTTGCATGTACACAGGTCAGAGCATTGTTTGCCAAAGCCCATTATTGTTTCCTAATACTGTGCTGACAACCTGATACCTAGATAAATAATTAGGTCCTTTTACTAGGAAATTGAATACTCTTTATCTGCATTAGCTTTTTGTGTTCCCTCTGGTGTTAGGCCCTATAGATAGTTTGGTCTCTTTTCAGCTTTTTCTATGGTTTTTAACATTTCTGTTCTGTTTTCTCCTGGGTTGTTAATTCCCACATTCAGTGGTGATCACAGGTAGAAAACATACTCAATATCACATCTCCAGGGAGTGAAAAGAAAAAATTTCTTCCTGTTCCTCGAACACATTCAGCAGCATCCCCTGAACACCTGTGCTGTGAATTTGCAGGTGATGTCACCACTCGGTTTGATGAAGTTTTCTGGTTTGGTGACTTCAACTTCCGGCTGAACAAGGATCGGGAGACTGTGGATTCCATCCTGAACCAGAACCCGGACACAGACGTGTCCAAGCTCCTGGTGTATGACCAGCTGACCAGTGAGATGAGCCGGGGTAAGAGGCAGCTCTTTATCTCCCTCCTCTCCAAAACAAAGATACCTACACACAGGAGTGATGACAGCCCAGTCCCCATTTCCTGGACACCTTTCCTGCTTTCTTTGGTTAAGTTTCCTAAAAAAAAGGGCTCAGCAGTTGTCAAATACACTGGCAGTGTGTCAAGGGACCTTTTGCTGTATCAGTTTGCTCTGTTTAATGTAACCTCCCAAGCCATCTGCTGCTGTTTCATCTGACTCCTCCACAACCTGGGCATCATTCTGTCCCAGTGTCCAGGGAATTTAGAATTGAACAACATTAGCAAAGCAGCACAAGCTTTCAGTGGAAGGAGAAGTGCATGGACCAGGTCTTCTTTGTTTAATTGACCACTGGCTATTTTTTATCCTCTCCATGTCAGCTTGCTCCCTTTCTGGGGCCCAAGCCCAGGTTTTTCTGGGATGTACATGGCTGTTGTTTCTAGCTGGCATTAGTAGACACAGTGCCCAGGAAGGAGGAGTTTGTTCATTCTGTTCTCCCCTTCCCTTACAGGGTCTATTTTCAAAGGATTCCAAGAGGCTGACATCCATTTCCGTCCTTCCTACAAGTTTGACATAGGGAAGGACAGCTATGACACCACTTCCAAGCAAAGGACTCCCTCCTACACGGTAAGGGATGATTTCAGCAGTCAAAGGGGATTCAGTTGTGCTGAGATTTGCTGCTTAAGGGCAGCTGGGACTTCTGGAAGGAAGGATTGTTGAATTTGTGAATTTGTGAGTAAGAGTTTGGCACAAGCTGTTAACCTCATTTTCCCTGCCTTACATCCTGTCTGAGGGGGCTCTCCCCTGTGCTCAGAAAGAACTGCTGGGGACAGACACTTCATTAATGGATCCCCACCCAAAGCAACATTAATTTCATTAAGTGGAGCATGATGAATGGATGGATTTGTCTCTTGTGAACCAGTGCTGCTCTCCAGGGTGGATGATGTGCACAGGGAGTCCCCATCACTGTCCCCTCTCTCCCTCCAGGACCGGGTCGTGTTCCGCAGCCGCTACAAGGACGACATCCAGGCTGTCAAATATTCCTCTTGTCCTGTCATCAAAACCTCCGACCACCGGCCTGTGTTTGCCTTGTTTCGTGTGAAAGTGAGGCCTGGCAGAGACAAGTGAGTACCTCCTGCAGCTCCACATGATTGCTCTTGGCTCCAGTGATCCTGAGGATATTCTGCTGTGTCCATCCCTGCAGCCTGTTTGGGTTTTACCCAGGACATGCTGGTGGGCACAGCAGTAAGAGCTTAAGCCTTGCACTGACAGCTGAAATCCCTGCTGCCAGGTCCCTTAATCCTTCTGAGGGGGATAAACAGAGCCCACTGGAATTGAATAGAAATCTGGTTTTATCTGAGATGCAGCTCTTTGTTTTCCCTATCAGCATGGGCAGCTTTCCTCTTCTCTTCCTCTTTCCCTCTTCAGCATCAGTTCTGTTTTCCCTCCCCAGTGGTGGCTGCAGTTCAGCACAGCTGGATGTCAGTGAAGTATTTTGAGATCCTCCAAGTTCTTAATGTCCTACTTGTAGGCTGTTGTATTAATAGAACTCCTTAGAAAATTTGGTTTGGAATAATTCTCGTTTTTTCTGAGTAACATTGTCAGGGATTTCAAGACTTGGATATCTAGAAAAGTAATTTCTCCAAGTATATTGATCAGCAGTGCAATTACAATGGGAATATTTGTTTCTGGGTATTAAATACCCACTAAATAGCAGTGTGTGATGGGCTGCTCAGGTTTCCTCTGGCCTCTCTAAAACAGACCAAGGTAAGAACTGTTGAGATGAACCACACCAGTGAATACACCAAGTGAGCAGTAACCTGGTTTAGCTTTTCAAATGAATGGGTTTTAATTTAGAGTCATTAAGAAACTCTTCTATATATGAAAACAGGCAAGTTCATGCTAAAATTTAAAGTACATTTCCCTTTTACAACCAGCATTTTAACGTATTGTGAAAAACCTTAACTTGTTGCTGTGGAAGAACAACTCATTTCTCTGAGTAGCTGAATGCCTTAAGAAAATAAAAATCAGGTTTGTGGCCTTTGTTTTATGAAGCAGTAGGGAAATGCTGTGCTAACAAGAAGGTATTTATGGCCTGACCTGCTGGCTTGTGTTCCTGTTGCAGCATCCCCCTGGCTGCAGGGCTGTTTGACAGAGATCTCTATTTAATTGGAATAAGGAGGCGGGCTACAAGGGAGCTTCTGAAACGCCGCGAACGAAAGGACCAAAGATCCAGCAGCATTTGTAGCATTTCTTGAGCTGGGAGCTCTGCAGGGCTTGTGGTAGAGGTGCCCCGAAAGAGGATTTCAGGCCATGGCAAACTCTGCAGGGAATTGTCTGCATAAGCACCTCTGGCAGTTGCTGTGGCTTGTGAAGAATGTCTTAAACCTCATCCTGGATTCATTTGCATGAGCTAATCCATGTAGCTCAAGCGCTTCTGCCGAAGAAAAGGAGTCAGTTATTTAAGACATCCAACCCAGCTGGTGTAATTGATTTATTTTTAACCAGACTATCTTAGGAAGCCACTGGGTGCAGACCCTTGGTTCCCCTCCACGCAGGGGCACAGCTGCTGGAACTGGCATCACCCAGGGCAAGGGACCTCAGAAGAGCTTGCAGAAAGGTGAATTCTTTGTTTGTCTCTTTAGTTTGGTCAGCTTAACTTCCATCCAGTGTGGGGTTGGGTTTGCTCCTTCTCTGTAGCCAAGTGTTGGTATTCTGTGCAAGGAGTAACAGGGACCAGTTCATGGCAGTTCTGTGGATGGATGGTGCTCCTGTGTTGGGCTTTTTGGGTCCTCTACAGCAAATTGTGTGTGAATGTACTCCTGTACATTGAAGTGTAGAAACATTGCCTTTCAATAATCATTCTATAGGCCTTCTGTTACTAAGGGGGTAAATACCAAACTCTCAGGCCATATATTTGTCTGCTGAGACTGCTTGAAGCAATCCCTTCCTGAACTCACTTGTCCTCCCCAGGGCTCATTAAGCACTACCTGCCTTCAGCAGCAGCAGCTGGCATTTATCTGAGAACAGGCACTGTGTGATGCTTCACCAAAGTGATGCCTAGTGAGTGCACCAGGGAGGTTTGCAGAGCTACTGCAGCCACTCAGCTCCACACAGCTCCATTACCTCCAATCACAGTCAATTCCTTTTGGTTTTATTTTTCCAGATCAGTAAACTGTGAATAACTTGCTATTTTTGAAGTAGTGTTGTCTTAAGGCCATATATACTACAAGGACCAGTATGGCACTGGTGAAATGTTAAGTACAGCTAATAATTAAGAACTCCTCATGGGCACAGATGGGATCATTAATCACCTTAGGACCTAAAACATCATGCAAACACCTTGGAGGAAGTGCTGCTGACTATGCAACCTGTCCAAGACAGGCTCCTGTTCTGCGGTACATTTATGGCACTGACCTGTCTGTAGCCATCAGGTATTTGGATTTCCTTTCTTTTTAAAGGAATAAAAATAAATTAATGCAATACCTTAACTGAGAACCAGCTTTTATTGTTGTCAGAACCAGAGTTCTTTGTGTGGTGTGTGTTTGGATGACCTGGGCCATTTGTCTTCAGCTGGAGGGGTGGGACAGATTTCTCTGTAATTGTTTGCATTGAACAAAGCATGCTCAACTTGGCCAGTTCAGGAAACCCTTGGCAGATGAATTTCAGAACTCTTACTACTTGCTCCAATTGTTCAGAGGTCTCTTTATTTCCTCACAAGCATACACAAGAACTGAACAGGACTTCCACACTGTGGGCTCTGCAGGAAGCAATGCAACATTTTCTTGGAGTTGCATGAGGAAAGGATGGGGTAAAGCAGGTAACAGCAGCCTCACAGTGCTCTGCTCCCAGCTGGATTGCTCCTTACCATATACATCTAGCAGTGAAGAGCTGCAATGCAGCTGCCTTGTGTTTTTAAACCCATGTATCAGGGGATTATATAAATCCAGTGTTTTATTCCTCTTTTGAGGCTCCATTTCTTCAGCATGTCACACATGTGGCACTTTGTGTGGTGTCAGCCAAGATCACATTTCTAAACGTTGTGATTTTATCTTGACTTCCAGCTGAGCCACATCTCTGCTGTGAGACTGATTGTGTCTTCATTTTGCAAGACCTTAAGTCCATCTGGGTGACACTGAGAAAATGAGGCACGAGTTTAAGGTGAAGCAGCAGCAACTCCTTTAATAACTGTTTGTATAGTAACTCTGGAGGAAAAGAACTTTTATTCTTTAGTAGAGTTCATGTCCAAGTGAAAAACCTAAAGAACAGAACCAATCTCATTCTCAAGTGTCCATTATGTACAGTACTCCTGCAGAGGAACTCCACAGAAAATTGGTTCTGTCATGGGTCTGCTTTCCTTGGAGTTCTAGCAAGATGATGAAGTTATTCCCAGGTGGGTGACTCCTTGTCAGATGGTGAATTACACTGATGAAATGGATCCATGATTTGTAACAAAATCTGGATTGCAGGAAACCTTTTGCCTAACTTCACTGGGACAGTAACTAATATTTTCCTAATTCAGTTTGACCAAGTCTTTGTCCACCTTGGTAACAGTTATAAATATTTTTTGAGTTCAGACACGTAAGCCAAGCTGTTTAAGGTGCCACACATTCCTCAGGAAGGGCACAGTGGGGCCTCAGGTGACAGCCCCACTTCCACTGCTGGGGTGATCAGAGGCAGTGACTGACTGCTCAGAGATGTGCCTTCATTGTAGTGATGAATATTTTGGTTTGCTCTGTTCTCCCCAAAGCCAAGAGAAGGGTGTCAACACCCATCTTCTCTTGTAACCTACTCAGAGGGTCAAACTCCTCCTCCAGAGGCAGCGCTGGCTCCTTACACGAGCTCTTCACAGTCCAGTGCTCTGCAGCAGCTTTGCTCAGCTCCATGGTTGCACAGAATGCCTGGGGGCATTGGGGGGAGGGAGGGTGGTACAGCAACATGAGAATAAAAAAAAAAAAACAAACCAAAAAACATTAAAAAAGAAGGGATTTGGGGCTGGGCAGGAGGCGCTGCTCTATCGGAAGAGGCGGTAGAGCCGCGGGAGCCGCCCGTCCTTGCTGGAGAGGGCAGCCTGGATGTGCTCATAGCTGGGCAGATCTGTCAGGTCACCCAGGGCAGCCACTGCTGGCTTCTTGTGCAGCATCCTAGTCACCACCCTCTTGAGATCAGCGGGTTTCACCTGACCTGCAGACACAAAAAAGGCAGAGATGTGACACGTCCATTGTGAACAGCACAAAGCAGCTCTAGGCCGATGCTCAGAAAACCAACTCTATCTTCTCTACCATGATTCTCATTTTCCCTTCCTTCTGACTCAAATAAGCCTTGTGTTAGCTTGAAAGCAACTGAGCTCAGTTTGAAATGTATTTTTGTAGTATTTATGCCCCCAGGCTTTCAGAGGTAATTCATCAGTGCTACAAGGATACTTTAACTGTACCTCCAGTTCCCTCAAGGCAAAGCAAAGCATTGTCTACTCACTGATGAGGGCACAGAGCTCATGAGGTAGCTTCCTTGTGTTTGTTGCCAAAACCTGCCTCCCCACATCTTCAAAGATCACTGGCCGAGACTCCAGGTTCATCATGAGCATGGATTTGAGCTGTGTCTTTGCTCTCTCAAGTTCTACCTGTGAATGAGCAGGAAATAAAAAAAAAAAAATCTGGCTGCTGCTCTGTAGTACAAGGTAACACAAAGAGTTCTGCAGACACCTCTCCCTTTGTGGATGCATTGTTAATGCTGCTGTATCCTTTTACAGAAACACATAACAAAATTATCTATAAAAATCCATTTTAGCACAGGCAATGCAATGCATTCACAGAATCCCAGACTGGTTTGGGTTGGAAAGGACCTTAAAGCCCATCCAGTTCCACCCCCTGCCATGGGCAGAGCCAAATTCCACTATCCCAGGTTGCTCCAAGCCCAGTCCAGCCTGACCTTGGACACTTCCAGGGATTATTTCAGCTCAAAGACCACCTGCAAATTCAAATGTGCTGCTGACCTCTCCCACTGCTCCTGCCATGAGGATGAATTCCCTGGTGATGATTTCCACCATCTCCCGAACCTGGGGAAAACAGATCATGGCAAGAAGATCAGAACAATGCTTCCTGTGTCCACAGAACTCTCTGGTACTGAGAGATGTGGTTACTGTTCAAGGACTCCTGTCTTTGGGTACAGGACTCTGTACCTGTTTTGGATCTGCACTGGCATGGATACACAGGAGACCTGTGTCCTCATAGCTGTGGTGATAAGAGGTGGCATTGTACATCCAGTGGTGCCTGTGAGCATACAAACAGTATTTTAAAATTTAAACCCCAGAATTTACTGTGTAAAAATTAAACAGAGACAGTGAGCATTTTGACTCCTAGGGCACTTTCAGGATTCTCAGCAGTGCAATGAGAATTGTCAATCCCTGCCTCTTTGACAATTTATGCATGTGGCATCTACTGCCTTCTCTCCACTTGAATCCCTGAGACCAAACCCAGGACAATACAGAGCCAATCCTGTCAACATTCCCTGATTAAAGCATGGACAGGACCAGCAGAAGAAAAGAGAATTCCTGGTCACTTCTGCCCTTTACTGTCAAAGTACCAACTGACACACCAGTCCAAGCAGAACAAATTGATGGAAAACCTGGTGGGTTTGGGTTTTTTTTTTTTTCCATGTAAACCTGCCATAGGATTGTTTCTGCCACCCCTCAAACAGCAAAACAAACCAACCTGTTGAGCACGTTGAGGTACAGGCGGGTGAACATGCCCTTGCCAGGCCCTCCAGCTGAAAAAGAGCCACCACCTCCCATCATCATGTTTAGCACCGCAAAAGGAATGAAATCGTCCTCCTGGATTGGAACAAAAAACTCAGGTAAGGGCAGAGCTCTCCAGGGTCTGGGTGAGTAAAGGGGAGAAAAAAAAAACCACAGCACAAGAGCAGTGTGAAGGTCAAGGCCTTCAGCAGAATGTCTTGGGAAGTGCTGCTTGTTTTTACATGCAGCAGCAAAAATGTCAATGTTTGTGTGAGCTGGGATTCTCCGAGTATAGGGCATGCAAAATGAAGGATTTTAGGTCAATACTTACTAAAAATGAGCAGCTTTCTAACCCAATCATGATGTGGGTGAGCTCTGGGATGGGAGTAGGGCCCAGACTCACGTCTGACATGTCTTTTTCAACCTGTGGGAAGGGCAGAAGGATTATTAACACCAATTCTCACTGCTGTCCTACCCAGTTTGATACATTCCCAATAATAACCATGCCACCCAATTAACAGCTGTCATAACCAGTTTGGGCTCATAATTATGCAATGTAACTTTAAAAAAGCAAAAGCCTGTAGAAAAATCAGCAAATCCCATCAAGGTGCTGGATGCCACCTCCACCACGTACCTTGATGATGCCTCCGGTGTACTGAGCCACGGACCTGTCCACAGCCCTGCCCTGCCCAGAGCCCCACACGGGCTCCACCCCCAGCAGGTATTTCCTGGCACACTCCACCAGGTGCTCGTGCTCAATCCCCACCCCAGCCAGGACCATCCTGTCTGGGGTGTAGTAACTGCTCATGTATGAGTGCAGCACGTCCCGGTTGATTTTGTCCGTGTTTTCCACGGGGCAGAACCTGTTCAGTCCCACTGTGTTGTCTCTGAAGGCTGCCTAAAAGGGAACAGACACTTTAAGGTCACAAAGCTCACTTCATTTTTCCCTGAACCCCTTTCTGAATCTCTTTTTGCTTTGGAATTAAGCCCATATCTGAGAGAGGAAAAGCTGAGCATTACATGGGCTTTTATTTAATTTGGGTTAGGATCTTCCACATGTGGAGAACGCTGGATTTCAGAGTGAAGGGACAGCCAAATTCTCCCATTACAGAAACTGAATAACAAAAAAAAATCTGCTTTTAGAACAGTCTAAAATAAACCCTGAAGCTGCCAAAAATGGAATGCAGGGTGGAATTGCCAGTGTGTTACCGCATGGATCATTTCCGTGAGGAGAGGCTCTGGGTCAGGTCTCATATTCAGATCCTCCAGCTCAAACCTTATTGCCATTCGGGTCATCTCGATCTCTTCATCTGTAATGAGACAAAACAAGGGATGGCAACCCCTACAGAAAACACCCAGCTGCTGCAAGGTCACTGCTGAGAGAATTCTGAGCTCTTAACAGCAAGCCATGTGTTGGAAATGGGGTTTTTTTGAGGCAGAGGATTGTGTTGCCAGACCTGATAACCTGGGCTGGAGTGTTACATCAGCCAGCAAGTTCACCACGGTGTCCAGGCCTCTGGCATCAGCAGACACTGCGTACATGATGGTGTCCCTGCAGAAAAAAACCAGGTTCTGCACTGAGAAGTCACTTCTGGGGTCATTCAGTGTCATCTCAGTATCAGGAAATCACAGATGGAGGTGTTTGAATCATTAAATGATTCTGAAATGAAACAGATCTGTATTTTATAATCCTTTCAGGCTCACTTTTGTAGCTTCCCAGCAGCCCAAACAAACAGATTTCTGCTGCTTGGGAACAAAAAGTGGCTTTTCCTGCCCCATGCCAGAAAAAGAGATTCAAAGTGCTGTCAGTGCCACAACACCCAGGTAACAGCAGAAGGAGCAGCCCACCTGGATGCCTGGCAGTCACAAATGCCTCCATGCTTCTCTAAGGTGAGGAGAATTTCATCTTTGCTGCCAAACTGAGCTGTGGACTAAGGAAAAAGATACCAGCGTTGTTAATTAGTAAAGCATCAACTGTTTATAACCCTTCAGTGTAACCCAGAACACCTTCTACATTCTTTCAGTTAAATGGTTTGATTATGCCATCCATGATCAAATCATGCCAGCCTTGGAGGTGAAACCACAGACTCCCAAAATACAATTATAATCAGGATAATTAATAAGCGATTAAGATTCTGTGACTATTAAAGATGTCACCGCTGTTGTAACAGCTCAAGAGCAGAGAGCCCTGCAGGTCAGGCTCTCCTTGGCTGCCCTCCCTCACTGTCCCGTGCAGATTTGGGGACCCCCGGGCAGTGCAGGGTAGTACTCACGGAGAACGCCAGTTTTTCCAAGAAGTGGGAGATCCCGCTCAGATATTTCGCTTCGTGTCTTGATCCCGAATTCACCAGAACTGATGCAAAGAAGAGAATAAACCAGCGTGACTTTTACACCCCCGACTCTCACAACCGAGGTGACACCGGCCGCCCGCAGCCCCGCCGGTACTCACTGCCCACGGTGCAGAACTGCCCGAATTTGTTCTGCGAGGCGACGCGGAGCCCGTTCTCCAGCACCGTCACCCTCGTCTCGAAGCGCTCCCGGCTCTCGGCCGCCGCGAACACGGCCTTGGGCACGCCGGGCAGCGGGCACGTCAGCGACACGCTGGGGTAAGCGCCGCCGCCGCTGTAGCTCCGGCCGGCCGCCAGCCCGCACCTGCGGGACAGACACCGGGGACACCGTCACGGGCTGCGGGGGCGCCCCGCCGCCAAGGCCGCTACCGAGCGCTGAGCCCCCTCCCAGAGCGGTCCCCGCCCGTCCTCCCGCTGTCCCCAGCGCC
>VWYP01016308.1:266629-405291 GCA_013400435.1 Pycnonotus jocosus
CTTCCGCGAGTTCGTCCGCTCCAAGTCCCGCGGCGGTGAGGGGGCGGGCGGCGATACACAGGTAAGGCCCTGCGCGGCAGCGCGGCCGGCATCCGTCCCGTCAAGACGCCCACCCCAGCCTCGCTGTCCCCTCCGCAGGCGGCTTGGCCCGGGCCCGTCGTGCCCCCTCTGCCCGCGGTGCCCGCAGAGTCGGGGGACGAGGAGGAGGACAATGAGGAGGAGGATGAATGGAGTGAGAGCTACCAGCCGCTGGCCGTGGAGCAGGCTCACCTGGGCAGCGCGGCCCCGCTCGGAGCACCCCCGGAGCCGGAGCGTGTCTGCCCCCGGCAGCCGAGCTACGAGCAGGTGAGCGCTGCCCGCCCTCCCGGCACCTTTCTCGGTCAAACCAGCTCTGAGCTGGGCGCTGGGTTCGTACAGAACTCGGCGTCACAGCCTGCTGCCAGCAAGAGCTGCTGAGGAAGAGAATGAGGTCTGGAAATGTGCTTTTCAGCATGATCAGTACTTTATCCTACTGCCCTGCACATGACCCAGGTGACTTTCTCGTGCTCCTGCCCCTTGAGGTCATGTCTGTTTAGAATGGGCAGCATTAATTAGTCACATTTGCACTGGTGGTTCAGTGCCACATTCCTGTGCCCCACAGTGGTTTCTAGATGGGTAAACTGAAGGTAAAATTAAGCTTGAATATGTATTAGAAAGCACAAGAATTAAATCTGGATATTCTGTTATTGATATTGGATTGTTGGTATTGTTGCAAAAATGCACCTCAATCCTAATAAGAATTTTTTATTTCTTTTTTTAGCTAAAAGAAGAGAATGCTCTTTTGAGAAGCAAGATCAATAAGCTTCAGATTCTGTCTGAAACTCAAGCAGACAAGTGCATGAGAAGAATTCATTTTCCTTCTAACATGAAACCATGAGATTCTTGATCCTTTCCCAGACTTTCCTTCCTAAAGTATTTAATAATATGAGTGCTTACTCTTATTTTTATTATTTTATAAGAGTATGCTATCTCTTATTTTTTTAAGGATGAGGAAGCTTGAGAAGAAGCTTCAGGAAAACAAAATCAAAGAAGAGAAAGAAGCACAGGATTTGGAAGCAATGGTGCAGCACGTGGAGCAGAATCTCCAGCTGATGACTGTAAGAGTTGGCTTTAGGTTTAGATCAGATGTCAAGAGGAAACTCCCCCTGTGAGGGTGGGGAGGTTCTGCAGATCCCAGAAAGGAGCAGTGAGGAAGGAAGGTGGGAGCTGCTCCTACCTCCTAAAACATTCAGAACACGGTGTGGTGTAACACAAACCATATCTCTCCAGGTTCTAGAATCTCTCCAGTGTTGGAATCACTCATTCCCATGTAGCTCAAGCTGCCTGGTTTATCCTCAGCACCCTGTGGTTTCAATAATCTCTGTTCTGTTGCAGAAACGGGCTGCCAAAGCTGAGAACAGCGCTGCCAAACTGAGGCAGGAAAATGCACAGCTCCAGGTACAGAGCAGCACTGCTGGGGCTGCAGGAATGCATCTTGGAATTAAGCCAGTGGAAAGGATATTGCAAGGATTCTGCAGGCTCTGAGGAAAATGTTGTGAGGTTCAGTAAAGGCTTGGGAGCTGTGTCCTGTCAGAGACTGGGAGGGCCTGCCTGGCTGGTGCCAAACTTCAGTGGTGCCCATTCAGAGGAGCAATGAAATGAGGAAGAACTTCTTTCCATGGAGGGTGGCAGAGCCCTGCAGCAAACTGTCCAGGGAATGCGTGGAGACATCCAAACCCACTTGGAAATGTTCACCTGGCAGGGGTGATACAGGATACATCCAGAGATCCTTTCCAATTCTGATTCTGGGAAGACACTTCCTCCAGGCAGTCTGGTTATGGGACCTAGTCATTCTTTATTGCATTGTTTTATTATATTTGCTGTCTAATAATTAGTTAATTATTACATCCCACACCCACAAAACTGCTGAGTGTTTTCATTAGCTGTAGACTATCTGCTGGAGTTTTGGGGGTGTTTCTCATGGATTTTGCCCGTTCCTCCCAGGCTGAGCTGAAGAATTCCAGGCTGGAGATGGAGGCTCTGCGGGCAGGCCAGGCGGGGCTGGCAGCGGCCAAGCAGAACGCCGAGGTGGCCCTGCAGCACCTGCTGCAGGTCACAACCAGCTCCCGAGCATCCATCAGGTGAGCTGGGCTGGGACAGCTCTCCTGACACCCTCCAGGCACTGGGCTGCATTCAGAGAAACTTCCTCACTAGGGTTTTTTAGGATTGAAATTCAGTGTTGCATGTCCGTGTTCTTACCGGCGACGTTTTTTCCTCCAAGTGTAGGTAGTAAAAATAACTGGAAAATGGGAGTCTCTGAGTTTCCAGGCCTGATAAAATGCTGCTTGATAAATCACAGAATGTGGGAAAACTCTCCCAAAACTGCCTGGCTGCCTGTCCCCACATCTAACACTGCGTCTCTCCCATTCCAGGCAGCTGCTGTCTGGAGCAGAATCCCTGCAGCTCATCGCTGATCTCCTGAAATCCATAGACAGAATCTCTGAGGTGTCAGAGGATGGACACTGAGTGACTCACACAACACACAGGACTTTGTTTTCATATGGAAACCATTACTAAAAAGTGAATTTTTGATACTTGGCCTCATTTGGACGCGCCAAACTGCAGAGCTGGCTTCTCCATCCCTTCCTGTGGTGCAGCCACAGCCAACGGATCCTTAAACCCGGAATGGACCAGAATTACACCTCTGTTCCTGCCGGGCTGGGGCCACGGCCCCTGCTCCCGGTGCAGCCCGCAATTACCCCAGGTTTTGCCTGGGGCTCTCATTGCCTTTCTGGGCCGTGTCCCTGTGTCCCAGTGCCGTTCCGGGCCGTGTCGCGGTGTCCCGGTGCCGTTCCGGTGCCGTTCCGGTACCGCGCTCCCCTTCAGGCTCTGCGGGCCCCGGGGCCGCCCCCTGGCCGTGCACGTGCGCCGAGCGCGGCTCGGATTGGCTGCGCGGTGGCACGTGCCGGGTCAGCTGACCCGCGGCCGCAGCAGCGATTGGTGGTTCGGGGGGGCTGGGCCAGCGCAGCCCGGGGAGCGGCGGTGCCGCCATGTCCCGCGGGCCGGGCCCGGCCGGGCCCCTCCGCTCCCCCCAGGGCCTGGACCTGGACGCGGAGCGGGAGAAGATCCGCCGTGAGATCGAGCAGCTGGAGCGCAGGCTGCAGCCCGGCGGCGCCGAAATCCAGCTGGCCCTGTCCGACTCCAGCCTCATCTCCGGTACGGGTTCGGGGGGGCTCGGGGCGCTCCCCAGGCAGCCGCCGGTCCCGGCGCTTTGCACGTTCCCTTTACACCCCAAAATCCTCCAGCAGTGAAATGGCGGGGCCTCAGCGCGCCTCACAAACCGCTGTGTGACCCGCAGCGCTCCTGCGCCTCCTAAAGTTCATTTTCCAAAGCCGAGAGGAAGCGGTGACAGCTGGAGCATCTCTGTCAGGAGCGGCTGCACCCGCCTGTGTTTGCACCGTACGGAGCACGGTTCAGCTCGGCTGTAGTTATCCAGAACGGCCCTTTTTTCCTTCTCCAGAACAACAACAACAACAACATAAGTGGAGTAAACTAAATACACTTTACTTGACAACGTTGTCACTATCCAAACCCACTGATGGTCATGTCTGGGATCTCTCCGGTGCTTTTTCCTCTGTGCTTTAATTGAAAAGATTTGGGTTTAAAGCTTTCCTTTTATCCCACTACAATCAGCATTTTTGTGTTTTGTTTGTCTAACAGATGACGATGATGGTGATGGTGATGATGAAGATTCTCATGCTGAAATGGTAATTGTTTTTCCTTTAAGTATATATATCCAGTTGTGTATTGAAGGAATAGGAAAAAGGGAAACCTCTCCCTGCTGTGGGGAAATCCAGGCAATTGCCTTGGCTTTGTGCTCAGTAAAACCTGAATTTTGGGTATTCCTGCCCAAGACTTTGTTCCTCAGTGTCAGAGATCTCTTCCTGTGCCCAGTGCCAGGGTCAGAGGCCTCCCTGCTCTGTGTCCCTGCAAACCCCACAGGCTGTGGGCACACAGCACCTTCAGCTGAGGAACAGAACTGATTGATACAGACCTGCCTTTCAAACAACTGGTTTTTCTCTGTTTTCTCCCTAAATGCCTGATTTATCTCAAGGAAGTGGAAATAGAAGACAGCAATGATAATGATGATGATGATGATGAGGAGGAGGAGGAGGAGGATGATGATGATGATGATATTGAAAGCCTGCCCCAGAACCCAGAAACCTGCCTGCAGATGAACCATGTGTACCAGGAAGTTATCAGGGAAAAGATTGAGGAAGTGGAGCTGCTCATTGCCCAAAACAAAGAACAGCAGGTGAGCAAAGCAGGAGTGAAATGCTCATTTCTCTGCTTTTCTGGGTTGCCAGTTGCCATCCTTCCTTCCCCTCAAGCCCAGGACTGAAGTGATTTATTTAACTGATGATTCCATGCTTTCTTACAACAAAAAAATGGGTATTTTACATGTTATATTTTAGCTTGTTGTGGCAACTTAGTATTTTATTAATCTTTTTAATCATTTGCACTGTGCAAACTCAGTAAGTTCCAAATCTTGCCTTTAATTCCTGTACTGATTTTAGAATCTGGTGCTGCAGGTTTGAACCCTGCCTGGGCTGTTTGTGAGGGCTCATCCACTGCTCTTTAAAATCAGGAATTTGGGGGAGACACTGATGCTCTTCCATTCATTCTTGTATTCCAGAAGGAAATCATGTCTGAGCTTGATGGTTCCAAAACATCCAAGGCAGGAGATGGCAGAAATCTACCAGCAAATGTGTTTTTGGGTCATTTTATGAAGCCATACTTTAAGGATAAAACAACAGGAATTGTAAGTAAATATAAGCAGCTTCCAGAGTGATGGATGTACATTGTAATGTGTTTTAGGTGTGCAACTGAATGTCACTCCTCAGCCTGAAACCTTTTTCCTCTCACTTGTCTCTCTCCCTCTTTTGGAAATGTTTGTTCAGCCCTGTGAATTCTGAGGAGTGGAATTGCAGCCACCAGGGGCTTGAATGTTTATGGGTTTAACTTAGCTTTAATTGTCTTCATTTCCATGACCCAATTCCATACTGCTGTTTAAAGCACTCACTGAAATCTGACTGTATGTGAAACTTGACTTTTCTCAGTTGCTGAGATTTTCTGTATTTTTTTTTTTAATATTTTTTCTGGAGCAATTATTAGTACTTTTTTTCATGTGTTTTTAAAAGGCCATCAGCAAATGGAGATCTTGGCTTTTTGTGGTAGCCAAGATGCCAACTATCATCATCCATATATTAATATATTCAAGCAATGACAAGTAATATTTCTATTTAAATGATGTACCTGTGAGCTTTTGCTAACTAAGCAGTGTGTGACAGTGCACACAACTTTGAGTTTCCAGTTATTTTTGTAGCAGTTCATGCTGGAGTTTTAAGAGGAAATAGTAATTTCTCTGACTCTCAGTGTACCTAACCCTTCTAATCCTCACCAGGGCCCTCCTTCCAATGAAGATGCCAAGGAAAAGGCAGCTCAGGGTATAAAATCATTTGAACAGCTGCGTTCAACCACGTGTAAGTAAGTTTGGGAGCTGTTCTAGAAGGGTTGTAACACGTATATCTTCATATAACAAATATATATATTCATATAACAAATGTATATATTCATATTGTTTGTGTGTGTGTATGTGTGTGTGTGTTTGTTCCTATTTGCAGTTGAACATCAACACCTCTGACTGACTCACAAAAAGTCATTAAAAGGGAATGGGGTGCTCTATAAATTATTTCAGTGTGTCATTAATGATTCCTTTTTCATTTGTTCTGCTGCATTAGCTCCTGTGAGCACTCCTAAACCAAGTAAGGTGGTGCAAGGGTAGTGCCCAGAGGAGGGAAGTTCAAGGGACACTCACAGCTCCAGATGTTCACAGGGTGATTCCTTTATTGGGGTCTCTTTGGAGATCCCAATTAAACTGAGCCAGAGGCTGTGCCTTGCCCAAGTCTGTGATTCAGGCAGGGAATTCTCACTGCAGAGCTAGAGGACGTTGCCAGGGGTGCTGGGAGCAGTGGGAGTCTCCTGGCAGTGGTTTTGCACTGATGTCTGGCTGCTCCCCTGTCTGGTTTAGGGAAAACTGAAGAGAAGATTCTGCTGCAGAAATCCGTGGTGAGCGACCGCCTGCAGCGCCTGCTGCAGCCCAAGCTGCTCAAGTGAGTCCTGCCCAAAATTCCTCTCTACTCCTGCTGAGAGCATTGCATGGGAAAGGAGGAGGAGAGAGATGTGGAGATTTCACCTTCCTCCAGCAAGTTCCTGTGTTAATTGCTTGTGTTTGTGGGGTTTTACAGCCATCTGTTTCTTCCCATTGGCACTGTGTGCCAAAATATGGCCATGAGTGTGCCTTGTGGGAAAACCTGGGAGAAGAGTTTTGTGTGGAAATAAACTTGAAGGGATGAATGATACTGATGGGGAAGGTGTCTCTGCTGTCCATCTTCTGATGCCATTGACCTCATTCTCCTCTATCCCATTAAATAGTGATCAAAATGTCTTTGGACAGGTTGAGTTACTGGAATCAGAAACTGGAGAAAGTCAAGACTGAAATAGAAAAACAGATATTGGAAAAGCAAATCAAAGACCTGGAGCGAGAAATAGAGGCAATTAAGTAAGAAGTCTTTCTATGTTCTTAGTGAAAAATAAAATGTCTTAAATTTGGCTCTAAAACTTCCCTCCTTCTACTTCTGGATGGGTCATTGGTGTTGGGTTGTAAAAAATTAGGTGCTGTTGTGGCTCTGTAGCTCTGTAATCTCTAAGTTCTTTACTAAGAAATGTGTTTGGGTCTTGATACTACACAAAGTGTAGTGCCTGCACCCAGTATAGAGGTGCTGCTTTAAATGGTTCTTACTTTAGCAACAGAGGAGCAGAGTTCTGGGTTTTTTTCATAATTTTGAGCTTTTGCTCATGAACAAATCTAGAGCAACGTGTTTGGATATGGCATTAATTGTTTCTCCTGCTAATCCAAGTGCCCAGTTCTTGTGGAAGTCAGGAACAGGTGGGAGGAGTGAGATGAGGCAGGATCAAGAAGACAAAGTGGTTCATTAACCATTTAATACGATTCTTTCTTCCTCTTTGTACCTTCTGCTTTAGCCAACTGCCAGAAAATGACTTAATAGGAAACAGATTCGATGAGCATGACTGGGACAAAATTTCAAACATCCATGTGAGTTGGGGGATCAGCTGTTTCATTGCTTCTGATCTGTGTCCTTCCCCTTGGGAATCACCTGACCTGGTTTGCATCCAGTGTTTCCATCTTGCATTTCTCCAAGCTGACTGTTAATTGATCTCAACTTGTTAAATTTGGTGATTTAATTCTGGAAAACTTGGCAGTAAGACATATCTGGAATGCAAACCACTGGTTTTCCTGTTTGTCCAGGTGTCTTAATCCCAGCTATGAGACTAAACATATTTTTGTTGTTTCTTTTAGTTTGATGGACAACGTAGGTCAGAAGAACTGAGGAGGTTTTGGCAAAATTGGGAGCATCCAAGCATCAACAAAAAGGAATGGACTGAGGAGGAAATAGAGAGGCTGAAGGAGATAGCTGCTGAACACAACTACCTGGACTGGCAGACCATTGCCCAGGAGCTGGGGGTACAGTCTGAGCTGGCAACTTGGTTCATTCTGACATTACTTTGCCTCTTGTCAGGTTTAAAAAACAATGTTAATACTAATTCACTGTTAATTAATGAGGAGTGTCCAAGAACAATACCAAAAAGGTTTGGTGCTTTAGCTTTTCCCTCTTGCTTTTTGTCCTCATAAATAACCAGTTACCTGCTTCTCTCTGTTTTCCTTGTATTAAGACAAACAGGACAGCTTTCCAGTGCTTGCAGAAATACCAAATCTGTAACAAAGATTTAAAAAGGAAAGAGTGGACCAAGGATGAGGATCAGATGCTTTTAGAGCTTGTTCAGGAGATGAGAGTGGGAAACCATATCCCATACAAGAAAAGTAAGTGACCCACAAGTGCCAAACTTTCCATTCACCTGGAATGCTTTGCTCTTTCATTGTCTTTTCCTTGGTGGAAGCTGTCATCTCTGCCTTTCCTGCACCTACCTGAAAGTCTCATGATATCAGCAAGAACTTAATATCTCTTGGAACCTTTATCCATTTTGGAAATTTGGCTGAAACTGGCTGAGCACCATTTTTTAAGAGATTGAAGTGCTGCTTATGGCAATCATTGCTTGCAACTGTTGTCCAGATGAAGGAAGAAGCATTAATTACAACAGAGTTAAATAAACCTTTTCATTTCCAGTTGCTTATTACATGGAAGGAAGAGATTCTGCTCAGCTGATTTACCGCTGGATGAAGAGTGTGGACCCCAACTTGAAGAAAGGACCCTGGACACCAGAGGAAGATGGTGTAAGCTCCATTCTCTGTGCCTGGAATTGCAGGGTGGGAATGTTGGAGTGCTGAGGTGTGGCATGGCTGCAGATCTGAGCTTTAGCAGTGGCACAGAGGAGTGTAAAACAAACCAAGGTGGGCACTTCACAGCTCAGGAGGGCTTAGAAGCTCCTCAACAGTTTTGTGCATAGATTTGCACAGGAAACAAATAGAACTGTTGCTGTCACAGGCCTGTTAGGGTTGATACTGATGAGGATCTCAGCTCTTGCTTTGTCTGGTGCACACAGATGCTGATGGCTGCAGTTAAGAAGTACAGGGAGAAGGATTGGTACAAAGTCCGGACAGAAGTGCCGGGCAGGAGCGACGCCCAGTGCCGGGAACGGTGAGTTCAGCCAGGTACCAGCCCCTTTCAATAAGGGAAGGCTCTAATTTGGGAATGCTGATTTTATTCAGCCTTAGAGTGCAGTGATGATCTGATTTTGACAAGCACAATTGAATGTTCCTGGCTGTAATGTTTTCGTTTTGAAGGTATTTAAAAGTATTGCACTGGGATGTAAAGAAAGGCAAGTGGAGCTTGGAGGAAGAGGAGCAGCTGATTGAACTGGTTCAAAAGCATGGCCTGGGTAGGTGTTTCTGTGGCTTAATCTGTAGAAGTTTAGAGGTGTCATTGAGGTTTTCTCTTCTTTCATTGTAAGCCCTGCAGGCTCTGCTTTGTACTGATGACTGCAACTTCTTTGTATTGTGTGTTGTGGGTATGAAGGATTTGAGATCCATTCATGCAGTAACTCTGTCTCTTATCCAGAGAGATGTATAATATGTGTGTAATGGCTGCATTGAAAGGCTTGTTGCTCAGTTTGTGGCACAAATAAAAATGTTCTGCATCCTTTTTTAGGTCGCTGGAGTAAAATAGCTTCAGAGCTGCCACATCGGACTGGCTCCCAGTGCCGGAGCAAGTGGTGTATCATGATTGGCTCTAAGGTATTGTGGAAATCCTGCTATGTCACAGTCCCATCTCTTCAATTAAGTTTCTCTCAATTAAAAGTGGAATCTTGTGAAATCAATAAAAAAAATTGACTTTGATTTCACACAATCAAGGATTTTGTTGTGGATTTCACAGTTTAATTTTTTGGTGGGTAAAGCAGCCTTCGTTCTGAAGGGCTGATGTTAATTTGGTATATATTTGTATATTATCCAGAATTCTTTCCTGCCTTGAAATGCCTGTAAGGATGGGATATATGTAGGTTTTCATGTCTGTACCTCATGAGTTGCCATTTTTGGTCCCTGGCACTCAAGAAATTCTGGCTGCTTAAGACCATATTGAAGACGGTCTTGTTTCCAAGATCTTGTTTCCTTTGGAAAAGGAAACTTCCTGATTTGAGAGAGTTGCAAGCCAGGGTGAACACTGACTAAAACTTGTGTGTGCTTGCTTTGATCAAGAAAAAAAGATCTGGAAGATCTGGGGCGACCAAACGGCGCCACGCTGAGAGCTTCAGCCTTTCAGAGAGCAGCAGTGAGGAGGACATGGAGCTGGAGCTGGAAGACAGCTCAGAGGAGCAGGAGACCAGCACCACCAGAAGGGAGAAGTGTGCAGTCCCCAGCATTGACCTGTGGATCCCAACAGGGACAGACACGCAGGAGAGAATCATGGAGAGATACCAAACCCAGTCCCTCCTCCCTGCTGCAGGGGCTGGTGCAGGGAGCAGCTGCAGTGACATTCCAAGGGCAGGATGTGACAGAGGGAGAGCTGCTGATACATCCTGTGAGCTGAACACTGTGGTGAGGGACATTAGGAAGCACTGTGCCACAGATGTGCTGGTGAAGAATCCAGCAGAAGTGGTGGCCAAGGTGAGCTGGGATGGGAGCTTGGATCAGAAGTTAGAAGGGAAGTGCAGCTGCTGCACTAAGGGCAGGATGTGATGAGCAGATAACAGCTTGCTGTTCATTCCTTTGTACTGTTAAGTAAAATAATGTGAAGGTAAATACCCAGTAAATTCTGGGGTTTGGGTTTTTGGTAGATTCCTCACACAAAAGTTTTTATGAAATGGGCATTTGGTGTTATGATGATGCACAAGGATTAAAAGTGAAGGTCTTCAGAATTGATTTCATTTAATAAGATATCTTCAACTGCAGGAATGTTGAAAACTTGTGCCTGCTGTGTATATCCAGTGCAAATACTTCCTTTGAGTGACTTTACCCTCTGTCTTTTCTCGTGTGCTTTCATCCTCAGGCTTCCCAGCGTGGAAAACACGTGCTGCAAGTTAGCCTGGAGGATGTGAGAACAATATTAAGGAGAAACACGTGCTTCCAGAGGAAACTGGTGAGGACCTCTTGTGTCTTGTCTGTTCTTGTGAGGTGAGCACTGCCAGGCTGTGCTTAGTAGGAATTTATTTTTATATAATCACAGGCCTTGCACTGTAATCCCAAGAGGGAAAAGCTCACAGTTTTTTGTCCTAAATGCCCTAACGGCAGAACCGTCCTAATGCGAACTCTTAATTGTGTATTTTTCCACGCATGGCAATTAAAGATGCTACAGCCTCCTGCCAGCCTTTTAGCCAATCCCCCTGGAGTGGGTGCAGCTGGTGGCCAGAATGTGAAGGGGCTGCCAGAGAGAGCTGAGCGCCGGAGCAGGGAGCAGTGGAGGAGGCATTGGCTGGACAGGAACCTGCTGATGGCAGTGACCCCTTGGGTGGGCAATGTGCTGCTGCCCCTCACCTTGCAGGCTGGGAGGATGGCTTTCCACCACACAAAAGGTACTGGGGACCCATCCTACCTTTGTCCCTCCTTTCTGGTGTCTTCTGAGTGAATTCCCAGCTGATTTTGACGTTGGATTTCTTTCCAGCTGCTGCTATTCATGAGAAGATGAAGTCAGTCAGTCTCAGCAGCACTCCCCTGTTTGCATTGCTCATACAGGTAAATTTTACTGTCTAAATAGAAGCATTACCTGCTTTCAAACAGTGGGGGGTCTTTATTTTTCAGCATTTGAGGCTTAAATAAATGGTTTATCTTTGTTTCTTAAACAATCTCATTACTGGATTAATCTGCCCTCATGGTTTGCATGTGAAGTTTCTTAGATAAATCCTACATCCAAAGTCTGATCCTGCCAGGGCTTTTTCTGTGAGTGTAAAATATCCCCAGAATCTTGCATGTGAAGCTTGTCCCCTCTGTCTTGCTTTGTCACTGACCCCACCAAAACATTTTTGTTCTCATTTAATTGTTAATGAAGCTCTCACCTTGCAGCTCTTCCAGATTGATACCAAAGGCTGTATGAAGATTATTAAAGAGAGGAAGCTGAGGCAGTTGGAGCTGCTTAAGGCTCATCAGGTATTGTGTATTTAAGCTTTTCCCACTGAAGTCTTGACTAAAATAAGCACTTCAATTGTGTGGCCACACAGTTTATATGTGTGTTAGCACTTTGCTTTGGTTCAGAGGCAGAATGAAATGCTGGCTGTATGGCCATTTGTTCAGGAGGTGGCAGATGTGGGTTTGATTCACATCTGTGCTGTTTTAATCATCTTTAAATTTAGCAGAAGTATAATTTAATTTACTTTTTTTTTTTTTTTTTTTTTAACAGGCTTCCCAAAATACAGACCTTTCTTCAGGTACCTACCAGAACATTTATTTTTATGATGTGCAAGAGCTTTCACATAATTCATCACTGTTACATTAATAACCAGTTTAACTGAAGGAGAACTTTGGGCACAAACCTGCTTTGTTATGCTCATTTTTGCTAGCTCTTGAATCTTTAAACATATTCCCCTTTGGTAAGGACTGGAAAAATCCCTGGAGAGCTGGGGAACCAGTGGCACTGGACCAGTTCAGTGAGGTGTTAGGGTGCATTCCTGGCCCATCTCTGATTTTTGGGGGCAGTTACCCCTTGTTCAGTTGTGGGGATATGGCTTGATTAAATCAGGACTGTGGTGTTGTAGGAATTCTCACAAACAGGAAATTTTTCCCCACATTCCTTTATGTTTAATGAGAAATGGCTTTTGGAAATACTGTTCATTCATTGGCATTTTCTCCTCTGCAGGCAACTCATCCCAAGCTTATTCTCAGAGGAGTTCCCAACAGGGCATCCCAAAGAATGCTGTCAGGAGACCTTCTGCCTTGAGAGCCTCAGAGAGCTGTGCCCCAGCCCAGGGGCAGAGGCAGAAGCCTAAAACTGTCTTGGAATTGCTGCGAGAGAAGCGTTTAAGGGAGTCCCAGGCCAAGAAGGCCATGCAGAGGGCAGTGCTGGTTGCCCCACAGGTGCTGGTTTCAGGGCCTCTGATAATCCAGCACCCTCCACAGCAAATCATT
The DNA here is from genome assembly GCA_013400435.1 of Pycnonotus jocosus. Lineage (NCBI taxonomy): Eukaryota > Metazoa > Chordata > Aves > Passeriformes > Pycnonotidae > Pycnonotus > Pycnonotus jocosus. Next base: position 279,300 of record VWYP01016308.1, read on the forward strand.
CTGTCTGCACAAGCAGGGAGCAACCCTGCAGCAGCTGCTGGGACAGACAGCCAAGCACAGGGTTCACCAGTGCCCACAAGGACTTTTGCTGCAGGTTCTGCTTCTGCTCTTGTGCCTGAAAACCATTCCTCAGTAGTGCCAGAAACTGGGGAAAGCTTTGGTTGCTCACAAGGGACAGATCTACAGTCAAGTAAGAAACTAAAAGAGGAAGCTCTGGAATGCAGCCCTGGAGGAGGGGTTTATCCAGGTGTGAATCCAGCTGCAGCAGAGAAGGCCCCAGACCAGGGAGAGTGCAATGGTCAGGTCACAGCTTCAGCAGTGTTGCAAAACCAGGCTTTTGTGCCTCAGCAGATCACAGTGGTGCCTGTTGGCCTGGAGTCTGGCCACTTGTCCCTTTCCACACCAGTCACCTGTGAGCTGAACAGTAACGTGCCACAGCAGAGGCCAGTCAGCCTGCTGCCTGCTCTTGTCACGCCACCACCTGCTTCTCCTGTGTTTCCCAACAGCATCCTGCCCTTCAAGTGGGTTGTAACCCCCCAGGGTCTGCTCCCCAGCCCTGCACAGACTGTGGTGGGGGTTCCCCAGGAAATGCCCTTTGCTGCTGGGACAAGTCAGTGTCAGACAACTGTGACTTTCAACGGCAATGTCTCTGCTTTGGGAGGGACTCCTGAACCAGCTGGAGCAAATCCACCTCACCTCAGCAGTGCAGAGACAAGAGGGCCAAGTTCCCAGCTGGCAGCAGGTCCTGTAGGAAAGGCAGCTGAGCAGGCCACAGTTCTCTTACCTGTGACCTCAGTGAGTCCTGGATGCAGCACATCCAGCGTTTCTGCTGTAAGCCCTGCGTGTTCAGATGGCTCCTCCATGGCTCCAGACCCCTCTCCAGCTGTCAGCCCAGCCCTGTGTGCTGTGGTGCTGCCCCAAGCACAGCCCCCTGCCAGCACTCAGGGCTCTGATTCCCAGCCTGTGCCCAGTCTCACCAGCCTGGGAAGGAGCAGTGACCCCATCACAACAAACAGCTCATCCTTCATTCCAGACAGCACCAGGGAAGGGCTTGTGCTGTGGCCAGGAGCTGCAGCTCCTCACAACAATGTCCCAAGGAGCTCTGGCTGCTCTGGTGCCCAGGCACTGAGGAACAGACCCATTGCCTCCAAACCACCCAGTGTTGATGTCCCCCCACAGCCAAGCACTTCCAGTGCAGAGAAGAATCTCCTTGACTTCAGCCTGATCTCCCTGGAGGACGAGGGGCTGGTGAAGGAGTGGCTGAGTGGGAAACAAGGGGTTCAGGTGCCATCACTGCAGACCAGGCTGCCTTACCTGCCACCTTTCCTCTGCACTATAAAAACCCTCTCAAAGCTCCTGGTGCAGAAAGCAGCTCTGGAAGAGCAAGCAGCCTCTCTCCTGCCCTCTGGGGCCAGTGGGGATGGGGGCACTGGGGATGTTTTCCAGGCTATTGGAGAGCTGGTGCAGCAGAAACTGGGTGATAACCCTGCTTACCTCCTGCTGAAAGCCAGATTCCTGGCAGCCTTCACACTCCCAGCTGTCCTGGCAACTCTGCCTCCTCCCAGAGTGAGAACAACTCTGTCAGCCGTCAGGAAGGAAGATGAGGAGAGTGATGATGAGGATTGGCAAAGTGAGAAAATGTCTGAGGAAGAGAGTTGTGGGAATGAATTAAAAGAAGTATGGAAAGACTGGAGACTTGAGGATGAGCCTGGAGACAAAAATGCCGATTTACTAAATCAGGTAAAACAGATTCCAGAGCCTAAAAGCAGAAAATTACTGCCAGATAAATACTGCACTGGATTCCAGGGGGAAGCCCCCACTGTTCTTAAGTGTAGCAGAAATTTGCTCCTTTTAAATAAACACAGTTCTGCAGCTCAGCTGGGAGGGTGAAAGCCATGGTTTATGTAGCACCTTAAACTTGCCATGACAGTTCCTAAAAGTGGGTATCAAATCTCCCTTCCTCTTTCTGTTTATAATCTGTTGCCCTGACACCTGTATTTTTGAAATCAGGCCTTTGTTTTCACTCTGTAAACTGATGTTCTGTGCCTTCTCTGATATTGGTAATGGAATGTTGCCCCATGCTTCATTTTGAAGGTAAATGAAAGATTGTTTTAGAGACCTTGCTGAGCTCCCTAAATCAAAAAGGTGGCTGAAGGGGTTATTTGTAATTATCTGGTGTTGATCATCTCCTGCTTCTCTTGCAGGGTGTGAGGGCTGAGGAGAGCCCTGCTCTGTCTGCCTTGGGCTCCTGCACTGATGTGGCTGATGCCAGAGCTCCCCAAATCAGGAGAAGTGCCCGCTTCAGGAAGAGGAGGAGGATTTGAGGAGGAAATGTGTTAGTAGCTCCTCAGTGGTTTGTACATCTTGCTGAGAAGCTGAACCACATTTTTCTGTGGTTCAGCTCAGACAATGAATCATGACCCCAGAAAAGGACTGAAATGATCTCTGCTCTTGTTCCCTGAGGACACAGAGTTCTACAGTCACCATCAATCATAGCCTGAGGCTGATAATATTTTGGGGAGAGGGGAAGTTGATGTCTCTATGATAAATTTATATATAAACTCATGAAATTCAAACATTTGGCAGCCTTTTAGTTCATGCCCTGAACCCTACTTAGTATTCACCTAGTTGGTAGCACTCTACAGGCTTGACAGTGGAGTTTTTCTTTAATACTTTGTCTCTCAGCAATTTGGTGGGGTTTGGGGTTTATTTCCCCTATTTGGCTTCATTTCTGTACAGTTACAACAGGTCACCTTCTGCAGGGTGCAAGTGGGTGATTCCTAATATTTGCTGAGGCTTTTGGTGCACTGGATGGAGTGAACATGAACAGTGTTTGATTCACATGGTAGTCAGATGAGATTGGTTGGGGATTTTTTTCTTGAAAATTCATTTTAGAAACTCCAAAAGGGCAACTTCCCTTTAAAAATGCTGTGACTGATAGGAGCTGTTTGTGCTTTGTTACAGGGGTCACTGGAATCAGCTCTGCCTTCCTGCCTGGCAGTAGGAGATAATCTTTGCACTGTTCACTTTTTTACCACCTCCAATGCTGACTGGATGGACCTGGAGAAGAAGAAAAGACTGGACTGATTTTCCCATCCCTCAACGAAATCTGCATCTGTAGGCAAGGTGTAAAAATTAAGGAAACTGGCTGGAGGGAAATCTTTCAGGCACAGACTTCTGCTCTTTCAAACTCCCACCTGCCATAGATGCTGAGGAGGAATATTGCTGGAAATCTGGGGGAACAAGCAATGGTGGTTATTTATTTCCTTCTTGTGTTAGTCCCTATTTATGTGAATGTTTACCCATGTTCAGGATATGTTAATTAGGTGTTTTTTAGTGTTGTGACAGTGGCTTTGCTTGGTAACGGACTGAATACTGTGGAAAAAGCAGCAGATTACTTTTGTATCAAAATGACTCTTTAAGTATTTGTTGAAATACAGATGTTTTATTTTTCTCACTTAAAAATTACTGATGTGTTCTGCGTAGTTTTTTATTCCTGGTAAATAGTGCTTTTAATAATGTGTGTATGAGAGTGATTGCTAATGAGAAAAATGAAGTTTTCAGGCTGCATGAAAAGCAGGGAAAATGGGGGGAATGAATATTCATGTGCCTAAAGCTGCAGGATTGAATTAGGATTCTTTCTTGATTCTTCCACAGCCTGCCCTGTACAGACATCACAAATCACTTAAAAAAAAACTTGTTTCTTCATTTATAACCCAGCAATTTCTGTCTCGCAGAGAGGTGCAAGGTTAGCTGAGGCAAAGCTGATAAAATCTAGAGGGAAAGTGCTGTGAAAGCTTCATTCCACTGCACTGACTGAACTTCCCTGAGTGTAGTGAGGAGCTGGGAGTTGGAGCTTTTCCACAAGGGCTCTTCAGGCAGAGCTGGGGGCAGAGGGTCACTGGGTGCCAGTGTTGCTATAATTTGGTGTCAAGACTTTATGGAACAATAGGAATGATTGTGGAATGCTCTCCTTGTTTTCCATAAGCCACTGTAGATAGCAGTTTTCCAGGAAATTCAGCTGTGACAGGAGCTGCTGCACAGTTGTGGGTGCTGTGCCCAGGCTGTTAGAGTGAGGCACTGGTGGGAAAGCTGAGCTCTGCTCTAAACGATTGCAAATACTGCTCAAAAGATGCCATTGCCATTTATTTGTGGAAAAACTGCAAAAGCAGCAGCTGGCTTTGTCCTTTTTTCAGGATTAAATTGATTTGTCACTAGAATAAAACCTCTTCAGGCTAAATTGGTTAATTAACGGACACACCGATTACCTTCAGCAAAGGCACAGCTGACACAGATACTGCATCTTTTTTTAGTGTAAAGCTAATTTAATGACAAGAAACACAGGCTGGGAGAATTTCTGAGCATCTCTGCCTTACTCCTATTGATAACATGGAAAAACTCTCCATAAACTTAGAAAGCAGAACAAAGAGTGGAGTGGGAAGCTAATGGGAACATGTGTCATGCTGCCATGGCATCGGAGCCTCTGTGTTCTCCAGGCTTTTTTAAAAAACAATGAGTGAGTTCTGAGTTCAGCTGCAGGGCTGTGGGAAGGGGGGTAGGAAGGCTCAGGTCTTCTGGTGATGCTCAGCATCATCACAGTGCTGCTTGCTGGGCTGCTCCTTTCCTGCTGCCATGGCCACAGCCTGTCATTTGGGAATCAGGGGTGATGTTCCTTGCTTTGCCAAGATTTGATTCTCTTTCTTGTCATAATTATGCTGGAAGCTTGAGGACATCCAAAATTAGAGGCATCAATACAGAAATCATCCTGTTCAGCTTGCTGCCACCTGTTTTCCAGGAGAAAGATGTTAACAGCTGGGAAGCCTTTGAAGAGCCTCTTTCTTCTAATTTTGTGGCTTGCTTTGCCCCCTGAAATCAGGTGCACACACCTGTGGCTGTGACTTTCATTCTTTTTAGTCTTTCTGACCTCTGCACTAGGAAGCTTTCTGGACCCCCAGCAGGTACTTCAGTGGGACAGATTAGAAAACAAAACCAGAATTAATCTGAAATCACTGCCTATGTGTTGCTCCTGACTCACGATGCCATTACCATCTTTCTCCTCCCCCATCACCCATTCTGGCTTCCCCTTTTTTTATTTGTCTCTCTTTTCCTTCCTTTCCCGTCTCAGGGTATAGCTGAGTAGTTTCCCCTTTTTTCTCAAACCAGTTTTGTTCCTGGAATCATCTTTTCTCTAGTCAGAATACAGAGGGAGGCTGCTCCCAGACAGGTTTTCTCAGAGCCAGGACACAAGAGGACAATCAAGGAAGCTTTTGTGACTGCAGAGGTGAAGGTTGGTGATACAGGATGGCTGATATTAGCAGGGAATAAAAGTTTATTCTACAGCTCTGAGGTAAAGTGTCAGCTCTTTTGGGTGTTAGACTTGGTGTCTGTGTGGTCAGACAGAACACAGGGATCTCACATGCTGTGGGAGGTGGAGAAGGAAGAGTGAACTGCTCATAAAGCAGAGGCAATAGCTAATTAAAACACTTCTGCATTCTCAGTCTGTGACATCCTTGGTTTCACCACCATTGCTCCAAGAGGCTCAGGGGCTGCTTGTTTGTTTTTTTCGGTGCTTTTTTCCCAGACAGGACAACGCTGCTCACTGATTCCCCTCACTGCTGACATGCTGGAAGAGGATAATGATGAGATCTGTTGGAATAACCTGGAGAACTTCCGTGTGAAGCTGATCTCAGTGATCGACCCTTCCCGGATCACCCCTTACCTGCGCCAGTGCAAAGTGCTCAGCCCTGACGATGAGGAGCAGGTTCTCAATGACCCCAGCCTGGTCATGCGCAAGAGGAAGGCAGGTGGGAGCACTTCAAGTATTTTTGTGGGGTTTCCATTGGTTTGGGATTGCCTGGGAAGTTAGACACTGGAAGGACTGCCCAGGGAGGTGCTGGTCTCACCCTCCCTGGAAGTGTTTAAACAAAGCCTGGATGTGGCACTTGGTGCCATGGTCTGGTTCAGTCATAGGATGGACTTAATGATTCAGAGGTCTTTTCCAACCTAATTTATTCTGTGATTGGATCTCAAGGATTTTTGTATGTGGAGAAAGTGAAGCCATTTTTTCTTGTGTTACAAACAGGTAAAGAGAGAAATAACTGACTAGAATATCCTGTTGCCATGATTTCAGGTGTTCTCCTGGACATCCTTCAGCGAACGGGACACAAGGGCTTTGAGGCATTTATGGAGAGCCTGGAGCTTTATTATCCCCAGCTGTACAAGAAAATAACTGGCAAAGAGCCCAGCAGGGTTTTCTCTATGATTATAGGTAATGTTTGTGTTCTCAACAACAGCTCCTCCTTTTGTGCTGCTGAGCAGAGTCAGGAGCATTCCCTGCCTTGCTCCATGTGTGCTTTGGAAGGGTTCTGGGAAGAACAATCCCAGTGTCATGGGCTGGGCTGGGCAGGGGGAAGCAGAAGAATGAATTCTTTCTGCCTGTTGTGTCGGTGACTCTGTGGTGCAGGAAGGCACAGAGCAGAGAGGCACAGTGGGGATAATTTGATCCTAACACATCCTCGGAGTTGGCTGCAGTGATATGGAGGGGAAGCTGAGTTCTCTGTGTGCCTGGCAGCAGCCAGGACAGCAGAGAGTGACCCCTGCCCCCCAAACAGACACGGCTGGCGAGTCTGGCCTGAGCCAGGTGCTGATGAACGAGATCATGAAGCTGCAGAGCGCGGTGCAGGAGGAGCGGCGCAAGGCGCAGGAGCTCACGGTGTGGCTGCACTCCAAGGAGGACACCCTGAGGGAGCTGTGGGTCAGGGACAGCCTGCTCCGCAAGCACCAGGAGCGCGCCCAGAGGATGAAGGAGGAGAGGGACAGCCTGAGCAAGGAGCTGCGCAAGTGCAAGGACGAGAACTACAGCCTGGCCCTGAGCTACGCCAAGCAGAGCGAGGAGAAGAGCGCGGCCCTCATGAAGAACAGGGACCTGCTGCTGGAGGTCAGTCACAGTTTCTCCAGCTTCCCCCTTCTTACCTGAGCCTGGAAGGCTGGGCTGAGCACCTTGTCTTTGCCAAGGGTGCTCCAGTCCTGCATGAAGCGCTGAGCATCTTCTCTAGCACTTGTCTTTTTGGTCCCTAGCTCAGCCCTGTAGGGCTGTATTTTACGAGTTGTGCTGTGAATGATGACCAGGCTTTCCCTCACTCAAGGCTGCTCTCACAAAGACAGCACAGGAACATGCTCCTGTTAGCACACAGGCAGGACTCTGGTCCCCAGAGCACAAAACTTCCTGACGAAAACAGAGCTAGGGAGAAATTTACCCTGCGTTTGACTGAGGAACAGAGAACTGGTTTAGCAGGCCAAAGTTTTCTCCTTGCTCCTCCTGAGCTCTGAACCTTCTCGTAGATCGATCAGCTGAAGCACAGCCTCATGAAGGCTGAGGATGACTGCAAGCTGGAGAGGAAGCACACAATGAAGCTGAAACACGCCATAGAGCAGCGCCCCAGCCACGAGGTGGTGTGGGAGATCCAGCAGGAGAAGGAGCTGCTCTTGGCCAAGAACCAGGAGCTGGAAAACACTCTCCAGGTTGGTGAGGTGGTTGAGTATGGACTCAAGGGATTATTTGTAGCAGCCAGGGCAGCAGTGGTTCTAGTGAAGATGGTGTGGGTTGCCCAAGAGCCCTGAGGAGAGAGAACTGATAGGGAGTTAGATGGTGTCCCTGTCTCACTTCTTCCTTTGTCCTGCAGGTTGCCAGGGAGCAGAACTTGGAGAAGAGCCTCTCCAAGGAAACTCTGGAGAATGACTGCAGCCAGACTGTGGAAGAACGGCGGGAGCTGGTGAACACCATTTACAGCCTGCGCAAGGAGCTGCGCCGAGCCAAGGTGCTCCAAGACAAAGTAGGTGCTGCTGTTCAAGTTCCTGCTGGGGGTCATGGATAAGACAGGCAGGTGAAACCCTTGCAGTGTCTTGCCTGTGGAGCAGAGCAGCTGCTCAGGAGCAATCCCTGCTGCTCTTACTGTAGTACCTGTATTTCAGCACTCTGTGTGTGGCTCAGACACCCCATGGAGCTCTGGCCAGAGCAATCTGTGGCACAGAGCAGGAGTGGGGAAAGCCTGGCTCAGTCTCTGCCCACAAGCAGGTTCTTTTGACCTTGTGTCAGCAGTTTGCAGAGGAAAAGGAGATGCTGGAGCTACAGTGCACATCTCTGAGGAAGGACTCTCAGATGTACAAAAAACGGATTGAAGCTGTTCTGCAGCAGATGGAGGAAGTGGCTTCGGAGAGAGACCAGGTGATAAAATATTCCTGACTGCTTATCACTGCTCTTTGGGCAGACAGTGCCAGCCTGCCTGTGCTGTTGTGTGAATGCCACGTGTTGTCCCTCTGCACAGGCTCTCCTGACCCGAGAGCAGTTCCATGTGCAGTATTCCAAGAACCTGGTGGAGAGAGACGCCTACCGCAAGCAGATCCGGGAGCTGGGGGAGAGATGTGACGAGATGCAACTGCAGCTCTTCCAGAAGGAGAGTCAGCTCCTGGCCACTGAGGCCAAGCTGAAAAGGCTGCAGCTGGAGCTGCCCACACTGGTATAACTCTCCTCCCCTTGATGGGATTGGGAAGCTGAGGATGGGGTCACACTGTGGCTGTTCCCAGGCCTTTGCACCTGAGCAGCTCCAGCTCATCAAGCAGTGAACACCTGCCTGAACCAGCATCAAAATTAATTAAAACCATTGCCATGCAAATGCTGAGTTTAGAAAATGAAAGTTTTTTGGATGGTTTCTATGACCTCCCCCTGGTTTCAGGCATGGAGAAGCTGGACAGATGCAAGCTCAGGCCGCCTGTGTTTGTGTTTGGAGCATTTCCAAAGGTGATGAGGGGTTCCTCAACCACCAAAGAGTGACTCTATTTAGTGACTGAGTGTGAGCCATTTGGGTGAAATGGGGAGCTAAGTTTTCTGGAGCTAAATTAGATATAGTTTAACTAATATGGCATCTTGTGTACTTTCTTGAGTGGCCAGACAGGAGTGCAGGAGGCAGCAAGTCCACACTTCTGTGTTTTCTGGAGCTCTCAGTCTCCTGTATGTCCCCTTGCTGTCACTTCCTTGCTTATGAGGAATGATTAATCTGTTCTGGTTTTGTTTCAGACCTCTGACCTGGATGACTCCTCCTCCAGAGATTCCCAGGAAGTGAGTAGGGTGCCTTGTTTACCTTTCACTTTCCTCTGGGATGGTTTCATGTTCCTCAGTTCCTCAAGTATCAGCTGTTATTCTATGGCCCACGCTCATTTCAGTGATATCAAAAAATCCAGAGGCAGCAAGACAGTGACAGAATCTCCCTGTGTCCTGAAGTTGTGAGTGTAGGACACAGTTATGGCATTAGTCAGCAAGATTTGCTGCATCTAAGCAAATCAAAGGAATTGAATTATTTTGAATTGCTTTTAATTGTCTCTCTTGTGTGAGAACAGGCAAAAATAAGTCTTACCCTGGGGCCATCTAGTAAAGACTTTCACTCAGTTCATAACTTCAGTGAGGGAGTGATTGTCACATTGTCTGGAGGCCAAAAGTATGAATGAGGCCAAAGGAAACTGGATCTATTCATGGAGGATTAATCCATGACCAAATCTGTAACTCCTGGCTCAGTCTGCTGTTTGCTGGCAGCAACAGGGAGAGAGAGTTTGGTCCTAGCATGTCCTGGATTTTATATTCCTTTATTTGTTCCTACAGAATGAGGGACAGGTCTGATGTTCTTGCTCTGTATTCTGCCCCACAGCTTGTTCTTCACAGTCACCTGGATGAAGATACAGAGACAGCTAAAAGTAAGAGGAAAACACTGAGTAGAGCTCTGGAGAGGATGGTCCATTCTGTTTTGCTCTCCTGGAAGATCTAAATGATATTTTCATTCATTGAGATGGGAGATTTTTTCACTAAAATTTAACTGCACTGATCCAAAAAGGCTTTTTTTGTTATTCTACCTTGCTCAGTTCAAAAATATATATTGTAACACCTGGTCACCACAGAAGGAGTTTCACCAAAATAGAGTCTGGTGTGAAGTGCCATGATATTCAGAACTTGGGGAGTAGGGACAAATGATGGGTAAAATAATGACTAAAACATTTCTCACAGTGGCCTCTGACATGAATATTATTTTAATGCAGAGTAGAGGAGCTTCTTGGCAAAGGTTTGTTTTGCTCCTGCTTAAGTTAGAAGTGGAAAACGTTGTCTCTTTCTGAGTCTAGTGGGGAACTCCGCCATCCTGGGCAAGATTTAGGGCTCAATTAAAATGAGAAGTGACTTGGGATTGATCACAGGATGGAGTTCTGAGTGCTCTGGGCTTGGTTTCAGTTCTGCTGTGGACTCTGTGCAGTTACATCACAGCTCTTCTGTTGGAAGAACTGCTGGAGGGAGAAGTTACTTTGCAATGGCAATTCTGACGAAAGCTGTGATATTTTTATCTTTCAGAAGATTGCCTGGAAGTACAAAACCAGGAACTCAGCCCTCGAGAGAGCCATCTGCCCCCAAAATCACCAAGTGTAAGAGAATCTTTTTGGGCTCTTCTTTACTATGACTGTGACTTTGTGATCTTTAATATTCTCATTAATGGAGAAGCTCCTGCTTTTCCAAATTCTGAGCACTTAGTGCAGAATCCACCCTCCAAAAAGGGTGAGATCTGAACAGCAAAACATTTACAGTGGACATTTCTCCATCTGTGCATAAAAACTTCTAATTACTTTCTGCCCTTCATCTCTGGGTGGGGATGTTTCCCAGTGTAATTGTCTGCAGAATTAGTTGGTGCAGAAAACAGCTTTCAGAATGACAGATGTTGAAGGAGAAGGAATAAATGTAGTAAAACTATATGAAACAGAAGCATTACCATCCTGCATACACAGTACAGAACCTGCTGGTACTTGACTCTGCAGATGCAGGAAGCAACCTGGTGTTAACATTGATCTGATCAAGAATAAATTCATATGGTTTGGGTTTTTGTTTAGTTGTTTTTTTTCCATTTCAAGGAATGTGGCTTGGCCAACGAGGAAGTGGCAGAAAAGGAGAGGAGGAGGATGAAGGACTGCTTTGAGCGCTACCGAAGGTCTGGGCTGTAGTAAGCAGGGCTAACCTGGAAATTATCCATGATTTGTATTTCTTTGATTCATGGAGGGCATAAAATGAACCACAAAAGGGACTGATAGATACTAACAGTGTGAAATGCCGCTTGTTTGCAGAAAATGCCTTCTAAAAGTTGTGTGCCTGGTCTCGTTTTCAGAAAAAGAGCAATGAGAAGGGCGCCCAAAGACCGGCAGCATGAGGCGGATTGGGAGAACACCTCTGGCAGCGACAACACCGACACTGAGGGCTCTGGAGAGAGAGACAACACCAAAGTCCCTTGGAAAGGGACAACACCGACACCAAAGGCTCCTCAGGAGCCGATCTCTGAGGGAAACACCAGCTTGTATAGCGTGGCCGTGCCTCTCAATTTCACTCACAACGGACTGCTTAGATTTTAAAACCAACCAAACAACCACTTATGAAAAGCGCTAGAGTGACGCTGTTGTGTGGCTTAATAAACAGGTTTTAAATATCTGCGTGTGAGGCAGGGCCGGGCTGAGCTGCTGTTTAATTATGAGTTAAGGACGGATATTGCCCGACACCCTCATGGCCGCTGCCCTCACCCAACATGGCCGCCGCTGCCTCAGGGCCCGCCCGGGGCGCATGCGCAGTGCGATGCAGCGCGCTCTGCGGGTGCTGCTCCGGCAGCCGCTGCCATGGCGGCCCCGCCGCCCCCCGCCCGCCCTCAGGGGCTCGGTCCGCACCGCCCCGCAGCCTCTCTGCGGTCGTGCCCGCCCGGTCTGCACTGTCCAGATACAGCTCTGGGGCCCGGTCCGCCCGCTCTGCACCGTACAGGATCAGGTCTGGGGCTCGGCCCGCTCGCTCTGCACCGCCCCGGGGCAGCCGGCGGCCACGCGTTATCGCCTGGTGTACACCTGCAAGGTGGGCGTGGGGCTGGGGGGCTGTGAGGGCACCGTCGCTGGGGTGGCCGGGGGGCTCCTGGTGTAGCTGTTTTCTTGGTTTTAAACTTGTAAAGACTAATTCAGAGTGGAAGAGTCCTCTGGAGGTTTCAAGTCCGAGCTCCGTGTTGGAGAAGGATGTTCGGAGTCTTGTGAGCATCTCTCAGGTTGGAGATCTCACAGCCTGTGCGGATCCTCCTCATTAGGGAGCCACAGAAAGCAATAAAACCTCTCTCAGCCTTTGTGTCTCGGGCTGAACTCGCGACATGATGGAACCAACTTGGGATAGTTAGAAGTGAAGGAGGGAAGACGCTTTTAATGGCAAAAGTTTTTTTTTTTTCCTCTTAAAAGTCCCGGGAACTGCAGTTACCGTGGTCAGAAAATCCGCTTTGTTTTTCAGGTGTGCCAGACTCGCTCAGCCAAATCCATCTCTAAGGCCGCCTACCACCGAGGGGTGGTGATCGTGACATGTCCCGGCTGCGGGAATCACCATGTCATCGCCGATAACCTGGGCTGGTTCTCCGACCTGGAGGGAAAGAGGTGAGCCTGCCACCATCTTCCTCAACCCTGCTCCCAGCTGCAGCATCCTGATACCTTGTTTCAGTGATTTTCTTTTTAAATGTGGCTCATACTGAAAACAAAGTTTCATCCAGTTCATTGAAACACAGGGACTCAGTTTTCTGTCACTGTAATTTGACTGTTGCTGTCTGGGATCCAAATAAATCGGTGTGAAGCTGTAGCAGAAGCTGTGGGATACACAGGGATCCTTAGCGGTGCCAGCGGGTGATTTGCTGTTCCCCTCAGGCTTTATCACTTCACTGCTGGGTTCCCTTGGATGTTTCAAGTGTGCAGATTGATCTGCTGTGCAATTCCAATGATTTCTAACTTCCTGAGATACCTTTAAAAGCTTCTGTCTAGCTGTAATTGCTAAATTATTGATCCTAGTGGATGAAAGTAGTCCCAGAAGGTTTGGGTGGTTTTCTGTGGTTAATTTTTTGTGGTTTTCATGGTGATGCACCTGTGATTCCCTGTGTAGTGTCAGAGCCTGTGTGGGCCTTTGCTGTGGTGTCACTGTTGGTTCTCACATCACTGTCCAGGAATATCGAGGAGATCCTGGCAGCCAAAGGGGAGAAGGTGAGACGTGTGGCTGGTGAGGAAGCCCTGGAACTGCTGCTGGAAAGCTCGGCAGAGCCCGGGCCCCAAGCTCAGCTGGCAGAGGGGGACAGCCAGGAAGCCCCCTCAGATCCTGGCAGCAAGGGACACACCTGACACGAGGGATTGTGGCCTGTGGGACAGATGTGACATGTGAGATTGTGGCCTGTTGGACAGACCTCCCATGTGGGATTTGGGTCATTCTGCTTGTGGAAAGAGACTCTTCCCCTTCATTCCCTGGTTTCAGCTGTCTGTTTTTAAAATAAACTCGGGTTTTGGGTTTTCTCTGTTGTGTTTTTCTCTGTCTTTGCCTTGTGTAGTTTTGCCTTTGATCAAGCTGATGTCTTTAGAGGTGGTGTTGATATTTTTCCTGGTTTTCATTTTGCTGACTTTCAGGCAATTTTCAGTGCCCCAGCAATGTCCCATGCCTGGCTTTGTTCCCTGCTGAGAAGGCAGACAACAATTCTTTTTCTATGTTTGTTTGACCTAGTGAGGTGCAGCTGGAGCTGGAGGTTTTAGGGATGCTCAGGTGTGGCACATGAGGAGAGGGGGCAATTGATAGCACCTGAGGAGATGGATCCAAAAATTCTAAAGCCAAAATGACCCTGCAGGAGGGTGAGATCACCTGCTCTTAATGCAGCCAAATGCTGCCTTTATCTGTTCTTTTGACATCTTCCAGAGTTTTGTTTCTGTGCCACACATGTCAGGGCTGAAAGTTTTGTATTTTGATCCCACTCAAGCTCCAGCATGGGGGTTTTACAACTCCTTGTGGGTGTGAAGGCAAAATTAATAGTTGTGGAGCATGGTGGAGAGAAGTGGAGGGCCTGGAAAGTTGTCTTGGCAGATATTGAGGGGCTTATTAGTGTTACTGCAGTATGTTAAGATTAGTTAGAAATTTAAAAAGCAATAAATGACAGATGTAGGAGTCTGTCAGCACGCTGCTCTCAAGTACTGGTGGATCAGGCACTGAGGAGATCATGTTGTGCTTTGTTAGGGCTTGTTTCCTCTGCACAGTGGAATAGCTGCTTTCTTAGGGTTTTGAGGTTGCAATCAAAGACAAATTTAGTTTGGAAGAGTCTTCTGGAAGATTCCAGTCCAATCTGCTTATTAGAGGAGGATAGTCAGGATCTTGTGAATATCTCTAAGGGTGGAGATCCCACAGTCCCTATGGATCCCCCCATCACTGAGCCACAGAAAGCTGTAAAACCTCTCAGCCTCTGTGTCTTGAGCTGAGCAAACCCAGTTCTCTCAGCCAGGCATCTCCAGGTGTTTGTAGTGCTTAATTAGCCAAGGATTCAGTGAAGGAATTAACGAGTTTCCTTCATCTGGACAATTTTATTTGTGTTGCATTTTGTTGGGTCAGAGCACCAGAAAGTTGTCATGTTCCTGTGGGTTGTGTCAGTGCAGGGTGATGAAACAGGGGCAGGAACTTCATCAGCCAGCTCAGATCCTGGTGAGATCCAGCTCTCCCTGAACCAGCCAGCTGCTGGAGTGACCCAGGATTGACAAACAGGATCCTGCAGCTCAGAGCACTGCTGTGTTCTCCCCCTGAGCTGGGCTGCTGGCACCTATTAGCGCTGCTGGAGAAGTGTTTGTTTTATTACCTTTAATCTGAAAATCAGCATTCTGCTTCCATGGTGCTGATACCTTTGATGGGGTGGAACAGAGCAGCTGTTGCAGGATCTGTGTTGCCTTGGAAACAACTAATTTACAATCTGGCTTTTTTATCCTGTTTTCCTTACCTTTCTTACCTGTTACTGGGTCCCAGCTGCAGGAAGGTGATGCCAATTTTTGTTGTCTTATAGTAAAAAAAAGTAGCAAAATGTAGCAAAACCTATGTTGGCTGTTCCTAGATTTTAGTGTTTCCTTGTCCCAGTGCCCTCTGTCACCAGGTGCTTTTTGGGGGCAGGACAGAGACAGGTCCTTGTGCCCTGGGGTTGCCTCTGCAGCTCTGAGCATGGAGAGTGGCAGTTCTTGCTGCTGCTGAGAGATTGCAGGTAAAAGCCCGATTTTTTGCTTCCTTTTGAAGCGTTTTTTTTTCTGAAAAATGTGTCATGGGGCAGTGGGTTTGCTCTGGAAAGGGGACACAGGTAAACACAAGGACATGATTTAACCAAAGGCAGGGAGCGAGGAGAAGCAGCTTTTCTCCAGGCCTGATATCAGCCCTGTCTTGCGAGTGTCTCTGGGTTCTCGTGTACAGCTGGGCAGGAGAAGGCAGGATCTGGTGTTTCTGCTGAATTTTTAGGGTTCTTCACCAAGAGGACCTTGCCTGCACTGGGGACAGCCCTGCTCCCAGGAACTCACCTTCCACAGCTGCAGCAGCAGCGCTGCGCGGGCCGGCAATCCCGCAGCTCTCCAGCGGATGTCAGCAGCAGAGAGCTCTTCCCGATGCGGGAACGAGCCTGGCAGCGTGGGGGAGAGGAGGATGGATGCAGCACGGCAGCTGCCACTGCAGGCTGCTCTGGAGACTCTACGGGAGCCAGTGCCTTCTGCCCAGAGGAGAACGAGCCTGTGCTGCTCAGGATGGAGACACAGGAGGTGAGGCACCATCACTCACTCACTCCCAGGGATCACCTGCTCCTGGGAATCTGAGCCTCTGCACACCCGAGGGCACAGTTCTGTCCCCAGGTCACACACAGAGCTGCTGTGCCCAGGCACCCAGAGGTACAAGAACAAGCTGGTGGCTCTTTATTAATCTTTGATTAGGGCTGGCAGTGGCCAGCACAAATGAGCCAGGCATGGAAAGCCCAGCTGTGACTTGCATTTGTCCTCACAGGGCTCAGGATCCAAACTGCTGCTCCCAGGCCGCCTTCCAGCCCAGTCCAACAGCCTGCTCCTGGCTGCTGTGTTGCAATGAGCTGGTGCTGCTGCTTTGTGCCTGCTCCAAGGGCAGGTGCCAGGGCTGTGCCCAGCAATCCCTGCCCTCATCCCCTGGCTCTGGGGAACAGCCCAGCTTTGGGCCAGGCGCCGGGGCGGCACCGAGACCGGGCAGAGTCAGGCAGGGCCTGAAAGGAACAGCTCAGCCTCTCCTCAGCCTTTTCTAGTGGCCTTTTCTCAGCCATGCAGGGCTGCTCTATCTGCCCTGTTGTCCTGGAAACTTCTGGGCAGGGAATTCTCAGGGTTTTGTGCCTTCCCTCCACAGCCACATCCATGCTGGCAGGCAGGCAGAGCTGGGATGGTGGTGGCTGCCAAGAGCCCCGTGTGTTCACAGTGTGAAGCAATGTGGAGGTGTGTACATAAAGCTTTTCTTAGCACATGTGGTGGTGTCTTGTTATCAGAGACCCTCATTTACCCCCATCCCTATTCCAAAGGGCCAGGATTAGCCCTGCTGTCAGCCAGGAAATAATGGAAATGAGTGTTTGCACTGAAGCTTAGACACAAATATTTATTAAGCACAATTCCCCCCCACCCCTTCCCCCTTCAGCTGTATTCATTTCTAATATATTAATCCATTTGGCAGATTATTTTTTAGAAAAAAAAACAAGTACCTGTGGGTCAGAAATTCCCTCATTAAAATGACATTAGCAAATGCACATGTAAAAAATAAATAAGCTCATACATTCAAGTATATGGCAAATAATACCTCAATAATACCTCTGAAAGCTTAATGGTCAGGTTCCAGTTCACCACCTGGCTAAGAGCTGCACAGGCCTGAGCCTGCAGCTGGTCAGGTCATCATCAATGTTTTTCCTCTTTCACAAATGCCAGCTTGGCTGGTGGGTGAGGGATGAGCAGCTCCTCCTCTCCCCTCTCCAGAGCTCTGCCCAGCCCCAGGAGGGAGGCCCAGCCTCGGCCAAGCAGCAGGTGAGTGCTCCCAGGTAGCAGGAAAACTGCAGCTACCACTCCACATGGTCAGTGCAGGCAGGGTAAATGCCCCATGAGCAGCATCACTGGTCTAAAAAGATCTCCCTGCTGGTTGGGAATGTTTCCATCAAACACATTTCAAAGCAAAAGTGCTGATTTATTCTCTGCTTCGGCGCAACTCGGCACTGGAGTTTCTGAAGTGCAGCGTAGTCTCTGGTCAAGTCAGGTCTCTGCTCCCCTCCTCCAGCTTTTCCAGCTGGTCCAAAAGGGGAAGGAATGGCAGTAAATGTGAGTTCCCAGCCAGCCCCCCGAGGCTGGGGCTCTCCTGAGGCTCCAGTGGCTGGAGACAGGTGGACAGAACCAGAGTGCCTCACTGGGAGCAGCTCCGTGCTGGTTTGGGGAGAAACAAGAGGAGGGAAGGGCCATTGGCCTGAGCTGCTGTTGGACACAGAAGGAAGGAGGGATGAGCAGACAGCTTTGCTGGCTGTTGAAGCAGGGCCCTGTCACACACAAATTCTGTCTTGGACACTCTCACATTGGCTCAGTGGCACCAGGAGCTGTCCCTGTTTGCCGTGGGCTGAACACTTGGGCAGAGACTTCTTTCCTCCTTCCCCCTGCCCAGGAACAGCCCCTGCCATGGGGCTGGAGTGGGCTCCAGAGGTAACAAATCCCACTAAAGCTCAGGGTGAGCAAGGCTTTGCCCCTGCTCAGGAGGTCCTGCAGGGCTGCAGTTGGAAGCAGAGAATGTCCAGGGCTCTCCAGAGTACTCAGCAAACCTAAAATACACTCAGGTGTGTGGGACCACGATGCAGCTGGGGTGGAGTAAAGTTTAAAGGACTCAGGCTCTTTATCTCCTGTAGAAGGAACAAAGCTGAACAGGATGTTCCAGAGAAGGATCCAGAACCATTTGGGTCAGGGAAGACAAGAGGACTCCAAAATGGAAAAGGTGTTCTTCTCTTTCCCTGTTTAAATAAAAGTGTTGTGGAAATAAAAGATGTGAAGACTGGAGTTATCTACCCCCTGTGGGCTCCTCCAAGTTCCTGGGGTTTTAAGTGATCAGCAAGGGGCTGCTAAAGTCTTCCAGGTGCTGTGCCCAGTGTTACAGTGGCCCAGTGTCCTAAAAAAACCCTTTTTTAAAAACTGTCCCCATCTGTTGGGCTCTCCTGTAAGAACACGATGGAGGTGCAGCTCCCTGGACAAGACTGGGAGCACAGGAGCACTCGGGCTTGAAACCACCTACTCTGTTTTTCCTTTTTAAAAAAAATAAAGCTGAAACAACCCCCCCAGACCAAAGCCCAGTTCTTAGCTGGAACCAGGCCTCTGCTGCTCCTCTTCAGCCTCCTCCTGGGCTGAGGCCAAATCCACACGCTGCTCGTCCATGCGTTTGGCCTGGACACGCTGGATGAGGCTGAAAAAGTCTTCATCAGGCATGGTGGGACCACGGGGGATGGAGTCAGGAGGGGCACAGCGCTGATCATCGATCCTGGAGGACTGTAGGGGAGAGAGGGGCATTAGGGCAGGGCCAGGACAGCCCTGCCGTGGAGGAAAGGGCTGGAGCAGAGGGGTGAGAGCTCCCCCAGCCCCGTGCCCGTACCTGACACTTCATGAGCATGTTGAAGAACTCGTCCCCGGGCTCCTGGGCGTCCCCCTCCACACGCAGGTGGCCCAGGTTGTTGTGGGTTATCCTCAGGCCGGGCAGGTTGCCCACGTTGGCACGTTGGTCATCCAGGCGCCGGCTCTGGGAGCTGGCAATGAGGTCAAAGAATTCCTCTGTCTGTGGAGATGCCATCAGGGTGGACTGTGCTGGGGGAGTGGAGCACACAGCAGGATCACCGCTCTGCCTGAGCTGCAGAGCCCAAATCCCCCTCCCCAAACTCCTCTCCAGCCCACACAAACCCAGCAGGCAGCAGCGGGACAATCAGGTGCCTTGCTAAAGCAGAACTTCACACACCCACTTTGCACAGCTGGGTCCCCTGCAGGTCTCCTGCCTGTGCTTGGCCAGCTCCTGGAGGCCACCAAAGGTGCCACCTCAGCCCAGGAGATCCAGTGTCCCCAGGCTGAACCACTGCCTGTGGGCAATCCCTGCTGCTTCCAGCACTGCCACGTCCACTCCAGTTTCCACCTGGACCAAGAGGCACAGGCACACCTGGACAATCACAGATAAGCATAGAATTCTGATGGCCCCTGTGGCTGTGACAGGCACCCACACAGTCCCACTAGCTGGGAATAACTGCAGACAGGCCATCAGCAAAGCCCAGGCCTGGCTGAGCCTCTCACCTGGCAGCACCTTCCCAGCCCCCCAGAAATTCGGGCTGTTTGCTTCAGGAGAGGCACTGCCAAGGTGAGTCCGGCTGTCATGGGCTGCAGCAGCTGTGTCAGCACCAGCAAAACATTCCTGGGCTCTGCTTCTCATCCTGCAGAGCAGAGCCTGGGCTGTGCTGGTGCTGGGGATCCCAGTCCAGAACCAGTACATGTCATTTACCCACCACTGACCCTTTGGAAAGGCCTCTGGGCAGCATGCCCTGGAAGGAGCCTGTTGGCTCCTGCAGCTGCTGGGTAGGGAAAGGCTCCCAGACAACAAACACTGCACTCAGAAAGGACCAGCAAAGGGAAGCTGAGAAATCCAGCCCAAGGGGTGTTACTTTCCCTGAGCACAAAGCACTGGAGCAGAGCCTGCTCCGAGCCTCCCGACACAAGTCCTGAGAGCCCCCGCTCATGGAGCTGCAGAAACACAAGAAAATCTCAGTGCTGATGTAGGGATGAGTTCCCTCCTTTTCAGCTCACAAAGAATCCTCAAAAATAAAACGTCCAAAAGGCTCAAAGCCCAAATGAGCCGAACAGAATGTGGGGCTGCTCGTGCATTCTTTATAAAGCTCCGCATTTTCAACCCCGTCTCCTAAATTACACAGCTGTTACAGCCAAATGCACTTGTGTGTCAGAAATGCATCTCTTGACAAAGCAATGCTCATTTCCATCTTATTTTTAGATGATAAAAACCCTCTCACCTCACAACCAACCTGGCCTTCTCTGCTTCAGCCCCTGCCCTGGCACATGCTCCTTGTGCTGCGGCTCTGGGAGCAGTGTCAGGGGTCTCCTCTCCCGTTTGCACTTTGTATTCACTTGGAAAGTGACGATGAACAAATCCATCAGGTTAAATAACTGGTTTGAGCCCTTTGTGCTGGTGATTAAGCGTGTGAGGCTGATCCGTGCATTTTGGAGCTTCTCCCCAGCTTGGGTTAAACAAAGGCCCTGAACACTGAAAAAGCCACAAAACCTAAGTGCAAACACAGCCCTGCCTGCCCTATTTGTCAGGCGCCTTCCTCAATTTATTCGTGTCCTTCCTAGGGCCGAGTTGTTTGCCTGAGCAGCTTCCCACTGTTTATCCATCCTTCTGGCTCCTCTGTCCTCACACAGCACCTATCACCACCGCATCCAAGAACAGTACAAAATCCAGAAGTTTTTCCTCCATGGCAACGCCATTACAAAAACTGGCAATATTTTAACTTGCCTGAGAAAGTCTGACCTGGCCCCTGCACGTCTCAGACCCCAGGTTCTCACAAAGCTCCCTCAGCAATGACCATCATCATTTTCCTTCTGGAGGGAATAGAAAAGTCCTTGTGCCAACCTCCCCATTCAGAATCCACGACCTAAAGCCCCACACCGAAAAAATCCAAGTGTATATTGCATTTCTCTCCCTAATTTACTCCCCAAACCTTAGCTCACGTTCTCCAGCCTTTCCTTCAGCAACCATTTACATAAGAATGTTTTCTCCTTCCTTAAATACTGACGGGAGATTGCCAAGGAACTGCTAAAGTTCAGAGAGCTGAGGCTCAGGGAAAAACATCACGGGATGCACGGCAAACCACAACAGCTGGGCACGCCGCGGGAGCAGCGTCACTCCCACAGGAGCGGGGATTTGGGAACGCATCAGTGCTCACATATCCGCTCTCCCAGGGCAGGCACCCGCGTGGCAGCTGCCTCCGCAGCCTCGGCTGGGCACTCCTCCAACGGGCAGCGCTGATCATCCATCCGGTTGCTCTGGAACTTGCTCAACAGGTCAAAGAAGCATTCCTCGTCCGAAGGAGTCCGGTTGATTTTCTGGGAGGAGAGAGGAGAGGCAGAGTCAGAAGAGCCCAAACATCCAGTGCAGCTTTGGGTATAGCCATGCCCTCTCCTGGTCTGTTCAGGGGGCAGCTCCTGGCTGTGCCAAGCCCCACAGTTTGGAGCTTGCTGGGGTCTCTGCTCCTTGGTCTCTCTGATCCCAGAGGCTCCAGGCACTGCCACAGCCCAAACCTGGATGAGCCTCGTGCAGCCGCTGTCACTGCAGAGCAGCCAGAGGAGCCTGGAGGCTGAATGGGAAAGAGGGAAAAGGAGACAGCATTCACCCTGGCACTGCTCCGAGGGAGCTTCTGGGCTGCAAAGGGCTGGGCTCAGAGCAGGATGAGGTGAACTGTGCAGCCACCCTGGCTGAAATGCTGCTCTGTGCCCAGCCAGGGCTCAGCCCAGGCTCAGGGTTTGCTTCTTCCACCAGCTAAATCCAACCTTTCCAGGCCACTGCCCCTGACACCCCAACGCCTCCCCTGTGTCCTCAGCACAGCACTTGTAACAGTCACCCAGCTGTAAATGCCACAAAATTACAGATTTTCAGGACAACAGTTCTTGCACAAGATCCTCAAATGAGCACCTTGCACTGGACAGGGATATATTTAAGCTGTGCTGCAGGAAGCTCGCGTTGGAGGCAGCCTCTCCAAGCCACTTCCAGCAGGGAGAGGGGCTGTGTGTCCTGATCTGGAGCAGACAGAGCAGCAGGAACAACAGATCCTTCCAAGGAGTCACTTGGAAGGGGAGATAAAATTAGCCAGTGATAAGAGGGGCATCTGCCAGGCTTGGGGATATTCCCTACACACAGAGCTGGTCCCACCAGTTGCTGGAAAAAAAGCCACAGCAGAAAGCAACAAAAACCTCTTAGAACTGGGTCTATCTGAGCTGTTTTCTAGCAGAGGCCAGTCTGGGAAGGGGCACTGGGTCCCTCCTGAGGGGCTGCACTTCCACCAGAGAGATGGAGAGGGCACAGCCAGATTTTCCAGTGGAGCATGGGATTCCCCTGGCTGCTGATGAAGCCAAGTCCCTCTCCCAGCTCTGCTGGTGGCCATGTGGGCAGCCTGGGAGCCCTTCCAATCCCACCACACACGGTGCTGCTCCCACCAGAGCTCTTCCCCACAGCAAGGGCAGGCAAAGCCCTTTTGTGGGAGCTCTGCAGTGGGGAGAGACTTGTGCTGACAGGGTTAAAGCCACAAGTTGGATTGGGTAAATGAAGGAAAACAATTTTCCTGTATGCTAAGCGAAGCAGATGAGATGCACTCAGCTTCTATTTAGGGCAGCATCAAAATTAGCAGCGGGCCAGAGAGGAACATTGGCAATGTGGGAGCTGATCAGGGAGGGGAAAAACCCCTCTCACCTCCTGCCTGCCACGTGCTGATGCACGAATGGAGCTCCAATGGACCCTCTGAACCAGCAGCAGTTTTGCACCTCAGAAATCAAAGCAGGCTTGGGCTTGAACTGAGGGTGAACTACATCTCTCACAGCTCTGCTATGTTGGGTTGTGTGACCCAAATTTCAGGGTAGAGGAGGAAACCGGTTCATTCACACCGAGCCTCCCTCCCGCTGTTCCACGACTGCACGGAGTAAATCAGAGCAGTCCTGGATCCAGGGAGAAGTTCCAGCTTGCAGGAGCAGCCTGGCAGTGCATGGCCAGAGCCCCCAGCTCAGAGCTCCCCCTCCACAGATCCCCCCAGGGCGCATCCTGCAGAGACCCTGCAGTTTGGGCTGTCAGGATCCTGCTCCCAATGCACCTGGCAGAGAAAAGGATGCTCTCAATCAGTAGGAAGAGCAGCCAGAGCATGGAGGTGCAGGATGGAGCTGGCCCTGTGCCACCTGAGGGGCAGGAGGTCAGTGCCCATGGGCCATGTTAGTGCTGACAGGGCTGTGCCAGGCCAGGATGGCCCATGGGCAGCCCCAGGGCACCAGATTCCCTCCAGCCAAACCCTGCCCCAGGCCTGAAGCTCTCTAATTAAAATGCCCAAATGTGACAAGGCCAGGAGTGCTGGGCTCCTTCCCTGCCAGGCTGCTCCCAGCCCCGAGGCAGGAGCTGTGAGGGCAGATGGAGGTGTGATCACACCCTGGGGCTGCCATCTGCTCCTGAGCTGTGCTCGCCCGGGGCCTTGGCACAGCCAGGGTCAGGAGGCTTCCCTGGAGCCAGGGCATCCCCTCATGGGGCTGAGCAACAGCTCTGCCACAGCACAGCCACATCCCCGAATGGCTCCTGGGCACCAGATTCAGTTTCCAATCCCAGGACCACTCCTCACCTCATGCCCGGTGTCCCTGTCTGTCCTCGTACCCCATCCTCTGCCTCCAGCGCTGCAACTGCCCAAATTCTGCCAACTGTCACCTTCCTGTGGCAGCCAGAGCCATCACAAAGGGTAAAACCAACCCCACCTGCACGGGGCAGAGAGACCCAGGGGCTGCTGGCACTGTAGAAATCACCCTGGGGCAGATTTGGCTGCAAACCCACTTGCCCTTGGCACGGGCACAGAGACACTCCCACCTCAGCCCACACAGGGACAAGGACAAGTGCAAGAGCCTCTGCTCCTGCTCCCTGACCTTGGGCAGGACAGGGATGGCACCATCCCAAGCAAGTGGAGGTCCCACTCATGGGGGTCAGAGCTTTGTTCCCATTTTCTGAGAGAGGCAGGGAGCAGGACTCCCTCTCCTCACCCAGACCCTGGAAGGCATCCAGGCTTTTGCACACATTCCCTTGCTGGTGGAGGAACAGGCTGTTTAACCTGCCTGGGTGGATTCAGGATGTGTAAAACCACAGCCAAGGTGTTGAAAAGGCAGCAAAAAGCAGCTGCAGAGAGTGATGGGTACGTGCTCTGCCATTGTCCCCTCTCCCTGCAGGCTGGGACCACCAGCTCCTCAGGAATCCCAAGCCAAGAAGCACAAATCCACCCATTTTTCTCTCTGATAAACTCTCACACCAAATAAAACCCGTCACAGTTTTGGGCTGAGGAGGTCCTGGGCTGCCCAGCTCTGCCCCAGAGGTGCAGGACATGGATCAGCATCTCCTGTGGAAATCCCTCAATCTGATCACTCCAAAATGTGCAGGTGAGGCCAAGGCTGGAGCAATCCCAGGCGGGGCAAAACAAAGTCAGAATTGACTCCTGAGCCTCACCCCCCTTGGCCATTTTCACTGGGGTTCAGGAAAGCCATTAAACAAAGGCAGAAAAAGCCTCAATGCAAGAACTAAACCACCTCCAGCTCCCAACACCTGAAGCCACAGCCCACAGATGCCCTGCAGGGCTTCCACCTTGGACCCACTGCCCACCCAGGACTCTGCAGAGAACCTTTCTTGGACACACTCCCACTGCCAAGCCCCATCCTGGGATCAGCACCCTGTCCCAGCCTCTCTGTGGCACCTGAGCAACCCAGACCCCCAGCTGTGCCCCCCACTACACCAACATCTGCTCCCAGAGATCCCCTCAACCCAACGCTCCGGTGGTGGCTTCTCCCACAGCTTCCTGCTGCCCCCACAGCAGCTCGGGATGCAGCTCTTCCCACAGCGCTGCTGAGCCCCACCAAAGCCTGTCAGATCTGCTCTGGGACAGAGCCCCAGAGGTCCCCAAGCACCACAGCAGGTACTTCTGTGCTGGCCAAGTCATGGCACATCCCTCAGTGATTCCATGGTCACCCAAATATGCATGGAACAATCCCTTTGAAGGGAGCTTCGCCCACCAAACCACAGACACCCAAGAGCCACCCAAAGGGCCAAACCTTGTCCCTCTGTCAGACCAGCTTCTCTCACAGCTGGTGTCCCCAGGGCAGTGAGCTGCCTTTGGTTCCCCTCCTCTCCTCCAGGCTCAGCTCCTTGCAGACCTGACCCAGTGCAGGATCAAGGGCTTTCACTCCGCCTTTGTCCCAAGGGAGAGCCAACGGGACCAGCACGCAGGACCCAGGGGTGGATGGACCCTGGTGGGTCTGGTACAGCAGATCCAGCTCAGGAGCTGCTGCCTGAAGGTGTCTGGGGAGTGCCCAGGTCAGGGATGAGCGAGGACAGCGGTGGGTTCAGGGGTAACACCACAGTTCTCACTGTCACCCCCTCAGAGCACACTGCCCCAGCACTTAAACGTGTCCACCACAATTCCACCTTATTTCAGGAAGGACACAACCTGGAGATGAAGTGACCTGACCACATCCCACAGTAACAGAGCTGGGAGAGGAGCCAGCAATCAGTCCCCAGGACCAAGTTCTCCCCTGTGGACAGTCCTTGGAGATCTGTGCCCTTGCCCAAGCAGGCACTTACCAGGTGTGGCAGTTACCCATCCCCACACACCTGTGCCCAGGTGCCCTGCCCCATCTGCCTCTCCCCTGTGAACCAGATGTCACCACTCCTTACCTCTGCTATTTTCAAGGCAGCCAACCTCAAAATCTCCAGGCAGGAGCAGGGCTGGTGCTGCTGGTGATCACCAGTGCCAGGAGCACCTTATCCAGGGCACTCTGTCAATCCCCTGCACGCAGCTTTTCTTTATCCTGCACCACCCCACACGTCACCCCGGTGAACTCACTGTGGGGGCTGCACCTCTGGCACGGCCACAACCTCAAACCCCAAAAACATCAGGCACTGAACTTCCCAACCTCACCTGGAGAAAGGAACCGAGGGGGAGCTTTGCAGAGAGGCAAGCGGGGGCTGGAGGAGAGGAGTGGAAGGAAATCCCTGGCTGAAATCCACAGCCTGTTTCACCAGGTGAAATGCCTGGAGAATCGTCCCTGTGCTCCGGAGTGGGGCTGTCCCTGTCTGCAGCCACCAGCTCCTCGGCTGGAGTCCTCACTCCTCATCAGCCTCAGAGGCAGCAGAGCTGTAAAACTCGCTCGGTCTTTGCTCAGGACACCACTTCCCTTTCCGTGCCAATCCCCGGGCGCTGCTGCCACGCTCCCCCTGCCAGACAGGGCTGGTGACAGACACCCCGTGTCCCCACCCAGAGCGCGGCAGGGCTCAGGGACCCACCGGCCACCCTCTGCTGTGAGCCACAGCACACCCGGAGCAGCCCGAGCACCGCTGCAGCTCCAACAATATTAATAATAAAAAGTTCACACCGGAGCCACCTGAAAACTTTAAACCCCCGAGCACACACGCGGCACATCCCGGCCTGAGTGAATCCTCCGTATCTCCGCATCCACCTCCTCCCTCCTGCTCCTCCCGAGCCAGCCTCTCATTTCAGAGAAAGAAGGAAACACAAACAAATCTCGAGTTTTTCCCTCACTGACCTCAGCAGCCGGCTCTTCCCCGGGCTCCGGCTCTCACATGTCCGCGGGCAGGAGCGCTGCCGGCTCTGGATGCTCCGGCTGCCCGGGGCTCTCCCGTTCGTGCGGAGCGGGGTTTGTGCGGAGCGATGCGAACAACGTCGCCGGTTCCACTGACCCGCTGGCTGCGAGCTGAGGCTTTAAAGCGACAGCCCCGCTGTCACCTCCTCCCGGAGCCGCTCCGTGCCCTGGCACGATGTGGGGAGGGCTCCGGAGAAGGGCTCCTCTCTCCCTCACCTCGCTGCCACGATCCTCCCGTTATTAGATGATGCTCTTAAACACACAGTGCAGCTAACGTGAATATTTAGCTTTCCTTCCACCTCCTCACCTCCCACCCGCCACACTCACTTCACCTTAAAAATAGATTGGGATCGATCCTTCCCAAAACTACATCTGCAAACACGCTCGGCTCCGCAGGCACCGCGGCAGCGAACGCCCTGTGCACACACAGACACACTCTGATCGTTTGGATTTAAAGCAATCAAAATACTGGAGGACCATTTTTAGCTCCTGATAGTCCTCCTGCTCCTTGTATTCTTAGATGTGTGTGGTTTTTTCGTCCTATTGCAAGAGCCGAGGCTGCTCAGCCATAAGCATCTCGATTTAAATGTAACACTGCTCGACAGAGGGAAATTTCTAATTGCAACAGGGTTTTTAAACAGGGAAAGATGGAAATGCCACGCAGCAGCCAAAGAGCTGCTCTTACCTCACATTAATTACTGACAGTGAAATGGGGCACTGAGAAGAAAAGCACTTTTCCAAAGGGGCAAAATGGGGGCAGAGCCCCACGGGCACTCTCAGCTCTCTGTCCACTCTTATCCTTCCATTCTCATTTTTCACTGGAAAAGTAGGAAATCGCTTTAACCCCTACAAAAAATGCAGCTTTGGGGAACTGCCCATGCTATTCCACAGCAGTAAATTAATTTCCAGGAGTCACACAGTAATTTCCAGAGAAAGATGGAAACTGTGTGGGACCTGAGATGAGGACTCCTGGCTCGGTACCTGACCCTGGCTGAAGAGGAAAAGAAGGGTTGAGGGAGGGCAGGGCACAGCCACAGCTCCTGTGAGCTCAGTGCTGGTGCTGCAGCCCCCTCCCCACTGGGGCTGAGATCAGGGGATCCCACGGATAGAGAGGGGCAACAACAGGGGAATGAACCAGGATGGAGACTCTGCCCCTGATCCAAAGAGCTGAGCTGCCTTTGGAGAGCTCTGAAAGGGGGAATCTGCAGCTGGAACAGGGGGAAATGCAGAAAATGGGTGTAACAGAGGGACAGAGCCCACACACAGCAGGTCGGCGCTTGGAACGACATGAGGAAATGCCGTTTTCCCTCCGAGTTTAGGATGCAGCAAAGAATAACGAGTGAGACATCTGTGATCTGCAGAGACACAACCTACAGCGTCAGGTTGGAGCTCAGGGAGGCTGAGCGTGCCCTGGGCACACGTGTGCCCTGCACTGTGCTGTGCCCTGCACTGTGCCCAGCCCATCCACACCCTGCCCAGGCCCAGGACGTGCACACGCTTCCCTTGGAGCATGGAATTATCACCCTCTCTTGGACTGTTTTCAAAGATTTTTTTTTTTTTTCCTCTTTAAACAACTCGCCCACTCATCCCTATAAACGCCGGTGCTAAAAGCTGGTTCTGTTGTTAAGATTTCAAATAACTCGGGTTTTATTGTTCCAAACAAAATCTAAATAACTCACCCACACTCCCTCCTTCCAAAATACAGTGAGTGCTGACCTGTTGGGACCCACACAGGGCTCAAACACAGGCCTGTGGCTCAGCAGCAGGTGACAATATCATCTCTGATTGCATTTGGAGGGAGCCCTGGGGGTGTCTGGCTGAAGTGTTCCTGACACCTCTGCTGCTCACAGCGCTGATCTGACTGTCTGGAAGCCACTGCCACCATGACCAGATTGGGCCACTTGGTGCCACGAGCACATTAATGTAGGATTGACACTTTTTTCCTCAGCTACACAACAACCTGTCCTGAAATCACAGGTCAGTGCAGCTCTCACTGCTGAGACCAGTGGGAATTACTCCTGGTTTCTCTTCTGTGTATTCAAACACTCCTCTGCAGTTAATGTAGCAACTTTTCCACGTGGATTTTGACAGCATTTACCATGCCAGGCTGGGTTTCCCTGGCACTATTTAACAGAAACACACCAGCCTGGATTTAGCACCTGGGAGCTTGTTTTACTAGGCAAGGACACAAGGCAGAAGCATTCTCACTCCAGGTCAGTCTCTGGAGAAGATGAGTGGCTACAGAGGTCACTGGGGGATCCCTTAAACACCAAAACTGGGAGTAAACCTGAACTACTGCTTG
Organism: Pycnonotus jocosus; assembly: GCA_013400435.1. Taxonomy (NCBI): domain Eukaryota; kingdom Metazoa; phylum Chordata; class Aves; order Passeriformes; family Pycnonotidae; genus Pycnonotus; species Pycnonotus jocosus. Next base: position 307,867 of record VWYP01016308.1, read on the forward strand.
GAACAACTCAGGTTGGAGGTGGATGACAACAAGCAGTAAGTTTTTGGGGTGTAGCTCTCCCCCAGGCTGTGCACACCAACACACACCCAAGCAGCAAAACACAGGGGTTTGGCTACAACTCACTGCAGTGATCGACTCTGCACTGGCAGAGGGGTGGAACCAGGACCCTGCTCAGCCGTGGAGTCTCAGCTGAGCAGCACTAATTTGCTAAACTGAAATAACTCGGTTGCTTGAAAGGGTATAACCCATATTCCTGATTAATTAGCACAAGGTTAATATATAGAGCACTTTCTCTATCCACCTCCTCACTCCAAGCCCCACAGAGCAGGGCAGGTGAGCTCCTCTTTGGTGATGGAGATAATCCAACATTCCAGCTGCAGAGATGCCCTGCTCTCCCCATCCCTTGCACTCCCTGCACCTCACATTGGAACCTCCTGACAGTTTGCTTTGAAAAGGCTTTTTGAAAAAAAAAAAAAAAAAAAAAGCCTGCTCGTCTCTGGATTGCCAAAATTGTGCCGCTTTCTTGAATCAGACTTTTATTTAGACACCTACTTGCTCTGAGCACGGCGAGGGTTTGAAGAGGGAGCTGTGCAGATGCAGCACCTTCCTCAGGGGTGCTGGGGATGGGGGAAAAGTCGGTGGTGGAGCTGTGCACACCCATCCACATCAGCACCCATAACACATCCAGCCTGCACATAAAACACCCCTCGCTCAGAGCAAACGCCCAGATCTTAATTATTGTTTACTCACACGCCAATAATGCCTGAAGGCCGCGTTCGAGATCAAGGCCTTGTTGTGCAAGGCACCCCACAAAACACGAAATCCTGGCCCTGCTGGGGCTGGGAGGGTTCCTGGGGCTGGTACCTGTGGGTTTGCCACTGCAGCCACGGTCTGTCTGACCTGCTCAGGAAGAGTTGAAACAGGCAAGACAAAAATCACATGCGAAGGCAGGAGCAGCTCCTGCTATCAGCCAAAAGCATCTCCTGCTCTGGTAGCTGCTGCTGCAAAGGGCAGGATGAAACTACACCCTGTTTGGGGTTTGCTCCACATGACAGTGCCCAGGGAACACTGGGATTCAGGTGGCTTTAGATACAGGCAAAAAAAAAAAAATCCTCCTGGGACTTTCCTGCAGGTCCCAGGGGAGTGGCAGAGCTCTGCTGGCTCTCCAGACAGGGCTGCATCGATTGCTCTTCAATGAGCACTGCAGGGAGCTGGAACTTCCCCTGTGGCACAAACAGCAGCATCCAGCATGGAAAAGTTGGATCCATGGGATGGTTTGGGGCCCTGCTCTAATTGCACATCTGCCCAGGGGAGCCTCTCCAGCCCTCCCTGCACTCAGAGCACTTCACTGGGCTCAGCTCTGCCAGGGCTTCTGGGGCCACACAGGGAATGGGGGCTCTGAAAACCCATTATTTGGGCTGTGTGAGATTAATTGGTGTTAACTGCCTAGGGAGGCTTAAAAATAGCACCGCTAATGGGAAATGCGGATGCTGAAGGTGATGTGTGAGCAGAGGCCAAGTTAACCTGACACAGGCTGTGCCCAGCCTGCAGCCAGGGCCAAAACCAGGGACTCCTTCTGTCCAGCTGTCCAGGGACTCCTTCTGTCCAGCTGTCCAGAGACACCTCCTGTCCAGCTGAGAATTGCTGCCTGCACCTCTAATTCTGCCCCTCCTCTGGGCACAGGGGGAATCTTCCTGCTGCCCAGGCAGGTTTTATCAGGAGAGCTCCAAAAAAAACAGCCTCTAAACCTTCCTGTGATTTATGGATTCCCATCCTTGTCCTGCAGCCACAGAGGACACTCAGCCAGCTCCCAGGGAGCCTCAGTTTCCTGCACCCCAATTACAGGGGCAAGGACAGCTCAGGGAGAGACCCCAAAGCCTCTGCTTGCCCCAAGGTCACCCTAAATCCAGAGGAGAGGATTGCATTGATGGGATCCATCCAAAAAGCAATGATTTAGGGAACAACCTGTCCCCTGAGGAGGTCACTGCCTCCTTGAACCCTCCTCCCTGACCACAAACTCCAGGGATAGAGCTGCCTGGTGCCAGTGAAGGCAGCATCTCTGGGGGTGATTTGGCCTCCCCAAAGCTGGGCAATAACAGACAAAACCCAAACCTGCCCCAAGGCTGTGCTGTGTTTGTGTCCTCTGGGGGAGCCTCCAGCTCTGCCCAGCAGCTGGGAACAGCCACCATCAAAGATAAGGCTCAGACAGGACTGCTCTGGTTATACAGCTCTGTCCTTCAGTGAAACCCAGAAAACATCACATCAGCATGCATTTCCTGGTGTTAAATAGCATTTACATAAAGAGAAACACAAGCTCTTGGTACAGAAAGGATTCTTTAGGCAGCCCCAACAAGCACAGGCAGACCATGATCCCTTCCCAGCACAGGGATCTGCTGGATCCATCCATGCCAGATCCCACAGCTGGGAGCTCAGGGAGTGTTGGCAAGAAAATCAAACACAGCCCCGAGTCACCAGAGGCCCCTTTATCATCTGGTGCCACCCCAGCTCCAGGAATTTAAGCCCAGTTAGGCTGATTTGCATCCAAAGAGAACCCGGGCTCTGACATTTTTTAAGCTCTTCTGCCATGTGAAGTCTAATAAACGCCAGAGGCCAGAACTGTGAAGGTACAAAGTGCCCCAGGCACAGCAGAGACCCAAGAAAGAAATGAAAAGTTCTAGATTTCGAGAGAAATCAAACATTTGGAGGTTTATCACTCTGGGTTTGGCTTCAATTCATCCTTTTTTTTTTTTTCCCCAGTGCTGTTCTCTTTAAAGTGACAGTTTCTAGGAAATGGTGAGTGTTAACATCTCTTTTACTGTCTCATCCCACTTGATGGCTGACAGTTTGCCGGGAGAAAAGGTTGTGCAAGGAGGAAAGCAGACCTCAATTATGGCTTCAAAGTGCCAGTAACTGCAAACTCACTCACAGTGAGTCAAAGGGGAGAAGAATGGATTTGGGGAGATTGGTTTGTCACCTCCAGCCTGGGTCATTGACCTTCAGACCTCCAACAGGAGTCTGCTGGGTGACCTTGGACAACCAGCTCAGTTTTTACCTCCTTCCTAGAGCAGATTCCTCTGCTGAGAGGATTTTTCTTACAGTTTCCTACCTCCAGGGCTGGAGCCAGTTAAGGATGGAATATGAAGCCCCTGATCCTCAACCTGAGGGATCAGAGAGACATCCAGAGCCTGGTTGTCCCTGGTGTCACCCCTGCAGATGGCAGGGCTTGGACACCCTCCTGCACGTGGCACAGCCCCGTGGGTTCCTTCCCCTGTGTGTGGCTGATGCACAGGCACAGGCTTGTACAAACCCTTCCACAGAGCTCAGCTTTGATCCACAGCCTGGGAGCAGGGAAAACCAGGGAAAACACAGAAAGAGGGTGTGCAAGCAACAGAAATATCCCAAAAACAGGACACTGATCCCTGCAGCCCTAACAGACACTGCCCTGCCAACACCAGCCCTGCCCCAGGGAGCACATGGAAGTGTTCTTCCTTCTCAGGAAGGGTCATTCCTGGGTTCAATCCCGTGGATCTGCCCCTCAGGAAGGGTCATTCCCAAGTTCAATCCCCCAGGCACGACACTTGCCTGCAGCAGAGCCAGCTCTGCCCTGCCTCCCCTCTCACTCACACAGGCTCATTGGATAATTACAGAGAAAACCAAGGCAAATCCCAATTTTAATGCCATTATAAAACAGAGAGGGGGAATTCATTACCTGGCAGCTGTTAATATTCAAGGAAGAAACTGATAATTTGCCTCTGAGGCAACGAATGCAGCAGAGGCAGCACAAGCCAGAAAACGCTGCTGCCTACCCCCACCTTTGTGCAGCCACTTTTTCCAGAGGTTTTCTATGCCCACCTTTATTTCCCTGCCTCCCTTGACCAAAGTCCCAGTGAAGAATCGCTGCCAGGGCTCTGCAGAGCTCCTGAGAGCCTCTGCTGCACCTCCAGGTTTGGCAGAGCAGCTCTTACACCTCTCCTGGCTCGTGCAGCAGCTGTGCAAGGAGCCCACCTGAGCCAGAGAACAGGAGATAAAGAAGGATCCTACAGCTTAACAAAGAGACTCAGAGAGAGAAAGACAGGTCAGACAATTTCAGATGACTCTGGGGAGACATCCCTGAGTGCTCCTCAAATCCCAAATCCCTGAAGAGCCTCCCCACAGCTCCAGGTTTTCCTCAGCACATCCTGCCTGCAGCTAGGAAACAGCACAGCCTCCCTGCCCCGAGCACTCTGCAAGGTCCCACCAGCTGAACAGGAAGATAAAGCACTCCAAGAACAAGCCACAGCTCCGTGTTTACCTGCTCACTTCCAAGAGGACTGACACCACCACAGCAGCCTCCAGGTGTCATAGGAACAAGTCTTAAATTTAGCAGCAGCTGCCTTTCCTCTCTCCCTGGCTCTGGCTTCTCCCTTCCTCTCAGAGCACGTTTACACCAGAGAGTCTGACCAGCACTAATGGCATAATTATACCCCTGCAGCTGAGCCAGCGTGGAGGCTGTGGGATGAAGGAGGGCGTGATTTGCACTGCCCCTGTGCTGTGGGATTCACGCATCAGGGAGATGAAGCAGGGACCACCAGCCCGATGGTAAAACAGAGGGAAGATGCACAGAACACACAGAACAGCAAAGGCTGCCTGGTGTAAACGCCACGTTCCAGCTCCAGAGAGAATTGGGGAAGCGTCAATCTCCTCTCAAACAAGACAAGGCAATCAGGGAAATGATGCTGTGGGGCCAGCAGCCCCAAGGGCTGACACATCCCTGCACCCCAGCACCCATCCAGGACATTGTGCAGCTCCCAGGGAAGTCACAGGGGATGGATGGGGACACCTGAGAGCCAAGAGCTGCCTGGACAAGCCCTGATTGAGCAGGGACAGGCAGGATCTGCTCCCTGCCACTGCCCCAAAGGCTGACCCTCAGAGGGTCAACCACGAGCATCCTGCAACCCAACAATCCCCCGATAAATTCTGAGACAGAAAACCACCAAAAAACCCCCTCTGGCAACCTGCCCCTGGGGCGGGGATGTGTGACCTACAAAACATTCCTTTCTTTTATGGTTGCTTCTCACTGCAGTCATAAAAAAGGCCTTGTGAAAACATTTGTCCCAGGGAATGTTTGGCGATGCAGAGCGCTTGAAAATCCTTCAGTGTCACTAAATACATCAGCAACGCATCCCTGCAAGCCGTCACTGCAATCAAACACAGCTCCTCTTTCCCTTGACTATAAATGGGCTTGGCTGAGGACGGGGTAGGTCTGGAGAGGGAGGAATCCCTCCCTGAGAAGGGGAGAGTGCAGAGGATCAGGAGCATCTCCAGAGCACAGATCCAGAGAAGGGTGGGTTTGATGCTCACTCACTCCATGGGTTTTGCTCCAGCTGTTGCATCCTTGACACAATAAAGTGTTTTAGCCCTTGAACTCTGGCTCATGCTCAGCCCCATCAACCTCAAAGACCTTAAACACAGGCTCAGAGTTGGGGCAGGTCCCCAGGAAGTCTTTTCCAGCACACACAGCCCCTTTCTTCCATGGGCCCTCTCCTATTTGCACAGAGGAGGGTGAGGAACACAATCTCTGATATTTTTGAAGCGTTAGAAAAAATCCCATCCTTCCAGCAACCCTCCTAATAACCCCCTAAAACACATCTGCTCCCAAGTCAAACCCAAGCTGGAGCATTCTGACCTTCACCACAGTGCAGAGAGGGGTTAAATTCACGAGCAAGCCTTTGATGTCTGCCAGTTTCGTGTAGTACAAAACCTCTGCTTTGATGTTCCTTTTTTAAAAGAGAGGAAACTCGGGAGGTGTGCACTGCACGAGTCCCAGCCAGGGATTTGGAGGGACTCTGATCTGGCTGCCCACAACTGCAGGCACAGGGACAGAGCTTTAATGCAGCCACTTTTGCTGTGCTGCAACAGAGCAGAAACGTGACCAAAAGCACCTCACCCTCATCAGCTTCTCCCAAACCAAATCCTCCTTTGCTGCAGGAGCCAGGCACTCAGAGCTCTGAGTATCCCATGGGTGCTGCTCACCTGGGTGAACAGGTGAGCACAAACCTGTCCTTGCTTATCCCCAAACCCTGGCAGGGCTGGTCCTTCTCCTCCTATCGACCACCTCCACTTTGGGGAACCCTGGGAAAGGTGAGGAATCCCCTCTGTGCCCCAGCAGGGTCAGGACCCTCCTGCAGGAGCAGCACATCCCAGAGCAGCCTCTTGCAGGGAGGGAGGTGCCAGGCACAGCCACCGCTCTCCTACCTTCCGCAGCACCTGGGCCATGGCTTCTCCCATCCATCCCAGCATCCCCACGGCTTTCCCCGCGGGCTGAGCCCTCCTCTCAGGGCCCCACAGAGCTGCCAGAAGGGTCAGGCTCCTCTCCATGCCCTGCTCACTTCACTTCTCCCTGCTTCCCCTCCCCTCCCCTCCGCCGCCTCCTCCCATGGGGAGTTTCCCAGCAGCTCGGTAATTAGCAGCATCATCACCGATGCTAATAACAACCACCACGGGCTCCTGCCATCCCAAGCTCAAACAACTTTAGAGCCATCATCACGCCTCTGTAACCCCCCTCGGGGGAGGCAGGAGAGCAGCATTACCCCATCACACCGCGGGGAACAGGGAGGGAAACAACAGGCAGGGATGGGGGCTGGATCCAGGAGCTCTGAGTCAGGAACCTCAGCCCCATCCTGGATCTCCTCAGCTGCAGGAGCCCCTCGGGATGGAGATCAGGGGCTCTGCTGACTGCAGGGTTTATCCAGAGCTCATATTGGGAGAGCTGGGATGAGTTTTTTTTCCCTGCTCACAGTCTGGGTTCTCCTCTGCCATGGGACAGCAAGGGATTGTGGCACGCCAGAAAAGCACCTCAGATCAACCTTTAGAGATCACCTCTAGTTAAGGACTCACAGCTTATCAATGGATTAGAGAGAATTTTTGCTTTTTTTCCTTGCAAAATGAGGAATCTGAGGGAGTAACAGCCTGACCAGGAAAAGCTTCTCTCTCCCATTCAGGTGGGGTTTGCTCCCTTTGATGACAAAGGATGGAATTGAAGATTTTCAGCTCCCCTGTGACAGCAGAACGCACTGGGGTCGCTTTGCTCATGGCAAAACCCACAGGACAACGCTGACTTTAAACACCCTGAGGTCTGGCCCTTGGTGGCAGAGCTGTCAGCTGGGAGCACCAGCACAGCAAAGCTCCCCTGAAGTGACCCTGCCGTGTCCCCCAGAGCCACCACGGAGCCCTCTGGGCTGTCCCCAAACCCCACACGCTCTGCCAAGGGGTCACCAGTGGTTGGCAAAGCCCCACAGGGCTTTTTTTTATTTTTTTTCCACACAGCCCATGGAGCCACAGCCACACTCCTAAGGAATGCTTTTCCCAGCTCCTGATGGAGCGTGGCTTTTGTTTGGTCTCTGGCTGAATGTCTGAGTTAAAAATACGAGGCTATTTCTGGCAGAAGTGGCTTTTTTTTTTTTTCTCTTTTTGTATTGCCTTGTGTGCCCCATGCTGCTGTCTCCTCTCTGGCTCAGATGAGCTTTGTTTTCCTTCTCAGTGGTCATGTTTGCACCGGTGAGCTGTAGGAAATGGTTTTTTTCCCAGCAGACCATTTCCACAAACACTGTTGGGAGCAAAGAATGAGCTCAGAGAAGTCTAAAAAAACCAAAAAAACCCACCCCAGTTGGTGCAAAAATTCGGACTCCAGTGGTTGGAGAACTGAAAATCAGAAATGTCTGTGGTAAAAATGGGATGTGTCCACACACTCATGCACACAGGTACAGCAGGGCATGTTCTCCCCATGATCCACAGATGAGGAACAAAGGACTGAGAGCCAGAAACACCTTCAAGCATCTCCAGGCTCCATCCCAAGCTCTGCAGCTCCGACTCTTTCTTAGCCAGCGTGAAAATATTTAATTTCGCTTTTTCTTAAATGGCAAGGAGAAAAAAAAAAAAAAAAAAAAAATAGGCTCTATCTTTTCTGGCTTGGATTTCTTCCATCTGGAATCACTGCATGATCACAGAGCTGTGATAGTGTGTTAGAGACTCAGTGGAAAGCAAAAACCTAAATACTTCCAAGCACCCATGAGATCATTGATCTTTCCCGTTGTGCTTCGTCTCTCCTGGCAACGAGCTGAGGATTTGGGGCTTTCTCACTTGAGATCACTGGGTTCAAACACCTCCAAGCCCCCTCCCACGGTGCACAAAGGTGCCATCATTGTGGGTGTGAGCCCAGTTTCCAGGGCTGGCAGCAAACCCAGCCCAGCTGCAGGAAAGCTCCCCGGTATTTGTGTTTGCCACGTGTCACAACAAACATCGACACAAGAGGAAGGGAAGGGCCCCAAACCCAGCAGAGCTGGCAGGTTAAAAACAGCAAAAAGGCATCTGGGGAGATTCCCAGGATGTGGATCCTCACCATGCTCCAGGGAGCTGAGCACAGGCTGAGCAGAGCTCCCCACACAGCACCAATAACCTGGAAATCAGGGCCAGCTCTGGAGGAAATGAGCTCCATCTGGGCTGCTTCCAAAGGAAAGCTCCTGGGTGATGATTTCTACCACCTCTGATGAATTCTAAGAGATCACCCTGCACACTGACCATCAGTGGGATCAGAACACGAGGCAGAGCATCTACAGTCCCACATTTGGCAAAGGCAGGCAGCACTTTTGGTGGCTCACCAAAGACCTGGGAGGGGCTCTGGGTTTTGAAGGCACCAACCCCACTCCTCACGAACCCCAGGAGCTGATCAAGCTCCACAAAGCACCCAAACTGCAGTGCTTTTCTGGAATTCAAGGCATCATGCCCTGACAATCCTAAACTCAGCTGAGTTCAGCTCTAGACTCCTGTCCCCTGAGAGAAGGTTTAAATGTCACCACTGAGGGCCAATCCCTCACAGACCAGTGATGGAGACTGGCACCACTGCTCTGCTCAAAGGACAGTGATGCTCAGGCTCAAGAAGGCAAAAGGATTTGCCCACAGAGCCAACAAACAGAGCACAGCTCCAGACTCTGTTTTCCAGCCCCAAATCCCCACTGCCACCCCCACACCCGGCTGGAAATGAGGTAAAAACAAACAAGAGGAACTCCCAGATCAGCACTGGAGATTAAAATCATCTTCCTACCGACTGTGGCAGCTGGACTCTGACCTCCCCAGCATCCAGAGGGGATGCACTTGATCCCTGGGCTTTCCTCTCCGAGCTGGGTTGGTGCTCCCGGTATTTCTTGGTTCTGGCAGGTAGCGACAAGAACTCTTTTCCTGAGATCTTCAGCTCTCCCACGTGGTGGCTGTCCCCATTCTGGTCCTTGGGAAAGCAGGAAACAGTCACTGCAGCCACTGCCTGGCTCAGGAGCTCTGTTGGCTGCTACCCACAGAGCAGGAGAGGCACAGGAGCACAGTGAAAGTGTGGCTTGTGCTCAGTGCTCCCACAGAAATACAGGATTGTCACCCCAGAGGTGAGGAAATGGAGGGGACAGAGATCCCAAATTGGAATAATGAGGGCAAGGAAGGAGACATTCATTGCCATGTTGATGGCATCAGGACAGCCAGGCCAGTGTCCACACCTTAAAAAGCAGCCACATGAACATAAATCAGAAGTAGAAAGTGCCTTGGTTGGAGCCCTCCCAGTGCTCAGTGCATGACAACAGCAGAGATGACTCAATTACAGCACATAAGCACCTCCAGGGTGAAAGGCAGCATGTGAGCAAGAGATTTTAGTCTGGTACACAAAGGAATAAACAAGAGGCTGGGAGATAAAACCAGAGGAGATGGAATGAAGGAGTGAGAGACACACTGGAGAGAGCAGGGTGTGCAGGGAGCAGCAGCATTCCTGCATTGTGCTGGAGCTTCAGAACCAAGGGGGGCATTCCCTGTGCCCAACACACAGCTCTGTGCACAGGCACTGGACAGCAGCCCCTAAAGTGTGGTGACAAGGGTTCTTTGCTGGGTTTGGAGGCATCTCTGGCAGAGAAGAGAAGGCATTTCTGGCAGAGACAGCACCAAGAGGATGCTGAAGAGGTCCCAGTTCACTCCATGGGTTTATTCCTTGCTCCTTCTCACTCCCACCACAGCACAAAGCAGAGGAGCCTCTCGCAGGGCTGTAACCCCTCCTGTGAGCCACAAAACTGCACCCAGAACATTCTCTGAAGGACAGGTGAACTCACTGCAGGGGGAACAGGAGTGCTCACACACCTGAGCTCACAGCTCCTGCCTGCTCCACCCTCCCCACGGAACCCCCAAAATCCATAACCCTGCCTGAGCTATCGAGTGGTGCTCAGCTTTCACAGCAAAGAGCAGCAAACCAAAGGCATGAACAGCAAATCACACATCAGCAAAGCCCCTGGGCAGCCCTCGGGGCTGTGCTGCTCTCATGGGGACACCAGCCAATGTCCCCTGACCTTGGGCACTGCTGTCCCTGCCATCCACACCCCCGAGATGGAGTCACGTTGGTGAGAGCAGGCAAAAGCCAAAACAGCCGAGGGGCACTGGGAGAATTGACAGAAATACATCAGGACATTGGGAATTTATTTTTCCAAAGAGAATTGATTCAGGGAGGAGTTTTTGCCTGGCCTTCCCAGTGGTTTTGAGGTACCTAAATGGTTTCCCAAGCCTGAGGTTGTTTCTCATTGACCCCCTGCACCCACCTGCAGCTTGGGTGAGGTTTTTCTCTCTGTAAAAGGGGAAATGCTCCCTGGGACACTCAGCAGAGCTGTGCCTGAAAAGCACTGGGTGGATGTGGATGATTTGTGCCAAAAACATCCCAAAAAGGCACAATGCCTGCAGTTTCCTCTGGGAACAGGCAGGGCTGAGCCCTGGGCAGCACCAGCAGGATTTTCTGAGAGGATGAAGTGATCCCTGTGGCTGGAAGGGCTCAGTTCCTCCCAGCTGCTGCAGGAACAGCCCTGGGGACACGGAGGGAAAGCTGATCTGCTCGGATCTGACATTCCCAGGAGCAAAGCAATCCTTGGAGAGCCCCTGGAACAAACCCTGTGCCTGCTGCAGTGCTCCACCTCCTGTGTCTGTCCTCTCTGTCACTGCACTGGGGTGACAGGCACTGACAGCCATTCAGGGCTTCACAGTGATCCTTCCAATAAAGGGCTGCTTTTCAAAAAAAAAAAAAAACAAAACAAAACAAAACAAAAACCCAAAAAACCCCAAAAAAAACAAAACCAAAAAACCCAACCAACCCAAAAAAACCCCAACCAACCAAAAAAAAAACAAACAAAAAACCCCCCACAACCCCCCCCAAAAATAAAAAAAAAACAACAAAAAAACCCCAAAAACCAAACCAACAAACAAACCCCCCCCAAAAAAAAAAATAAAAAACTCAGAAGTGACTTTCCAGCTTTGAGTGTTAAGTGCCTTTTTAGTCAGAGCAGCTGTTCCTCTCCTCCCAGCTCTCTAGAAACCCTCTTTGGTTAATCCCATTGACTCCACTGATATCTGCTAATTGCATATTTCCCTGCAAATGAAGCCAGGCAACACCAAAGCCATTGGAATCTGTGTTACAGATCCCCACTGACATCTCTGAGGCCACACATCTTTACTCACCTTCTCAGAAGGGAACTTGAGGAGGTCTAAGCTGTCCATGCTGTTCCTCTGGAGTCTCTTTGGCCTGGCTCCTGCAAAACAACACTCTCACATCAGGGGGGTGTCACCAATAGCACAAATGTCACACAGAGAGACCCCAAACCACGGCAGACCCTTTGCTCTGGTTAACTAAAATTCAAAGGGGTGGGATGATGTAGCTGTGCTGGCCTTGAGATCAAATATTGGGGGTTTTTTCCCATTATTTTGGGTGTTTTTAAAGCATTGTCACAGGGCTGTGTGAGGCTTTGGCTGCAGCCAGGTCACACCACAACCCTGATCTCAGACAAGGTCTCTGGAACTCAGGAGTTACAAACTTCACCCTAAACCACAAAAGTCATGGGACTGGCATTGAGAAAAATCATAACAAATAGGCAATTTAATACAGCTGTGGGTTTTCTGCTTTATCATCATGTTTTTAACTGAAAGAATGTTTCTGGGATTCAACTTTGAGCTTTTCTCTACAGTCACAGAGGCTGGAAAATGAAGTGAAGGAGCAAATATTTCCTAACTATTGTAGGCCTAGCCTTAAGGGGACCAAAATCTTGCCTTGAACCTGAAAGAGGAATCAAAACTTGGCAGGATTTATGATATTTATTTGAGATTTCATAAGACTTTGACGCTTGATTCCAACAGCAACAGAGTGGGTGAAGCACAGTTCAGCCCTGAACTCCTGGTTCCAAACACTCTTTACCTCCACAGATTCCCCTCAACCTGCTTCCAGCTGCTCTTGCCTTGCTGACAAAGAGCCAGGAAGCAGGAAATGGCCTTGGGATGCTTTCACCATGCCTGGGAAAGCTTCTGCCCTTCCCTGATGGTTCCTGAAGGCTCATTTAAGCTGATCCCCATGTGACACCCTGCTCCAGCCACACCACGCAGGACAGAGCCCAAAACTCTGCACTCGAGGTCCTGTGACACCTTCCAGGCTCAAAGGGAAATCCTGGGGGAGGAATGAACCTGGTGCTGAGCCCTGAGAACGGAAACCACGGAGCTTTGTGTGGTTCCTGCAGCAGCAAACTCCCCAAAGCATTCCTGAGCTGCCCCCAGCCCAGCAGCACCAGTGCTCATTGCCCCTCTGAGCAAACCTGAGAGAGAGAGAGAGAGAAGGCACAAAATTCACCAGTCAAGGCTGGCTGAGAGCAGAGCTCGGGGATTTAATGGGAAAAGGCTCCAGGGATTCCTGCAGCAGCACAGCCAGATGCCAGCACAGCTGGATCCAAACTGCACCAACTCCAAGGACAGCAGTGCTTTGAAAACTCAGCTTCACATGAGATGAGCTCAGATCAGCTGGGACCTCAGCAGAGGTCATGAACACCCATCAAAGCTCGGTCATAAGTGACCTAAGGTTTCTGTCTGTGCCCCTGAGCACCCTGAAGGGATTTACTGCTTGCAGCCCTAAAGACTCCAATCAGCAAAAACATTTCAGCACATTTCTGCCTCTCTACTCCAAAAAGCACATCAGCACCAGCTTTGTTTGAAGGTGATTCATTGCCAGGCTTTGAGTTCAGGGGGACTGACAGGAGGGCTGGAGGTGGAGAACAGGCAGGGAACACCCAGGAGAGCAGGGAACACACGTCACCAGCAGCAATCGGTGTCCCCACCAAACTCTACCCCTTCCACACAAAGCCAGGGGCCCACCTGGCAACAGCTCAGAACATTTATGCTGCAAAACACCTCAAAGAGCTCAAATCCAACCAATTCCCACCCTGTCAACCAGATCAGAGCACCGAGTGCCACGTCCAGTCCTTCCTTGAACACCTCCAGGGGTGGTGACTCCCTTGGGCAGCCCCTTCTAAAGCCCAACAACTCCATCCCTGAGCAAAACTCCCTTTGCTCCACCACATTCCCACCCCCCTCAGCCTGGAGGAGATGTCTGTGGGACGGGTGAAGGATTTTTGGGTGCTCAGGCAGGAGCTCAGTGAGGGGAAGGCAGCGCTGGGCTGTTCCCAGTGGCTCCCAGTGACACACACTGGACACTGCTCCAGCTGCTGGTGGCTTCCCTCAGAATAACCCACAGCAGCAAGGTGGGTCTGCAGTAAAAGTCACCTACAAAAACCCCAAATCAGAGGCACCTTTGGGTTTCAGAGGCGAGCCCAGGCCCTGGGAGCGAGAGTGCGTCACGGCTCCGTTTAACAGCCACTTCCAGGAAAGCAAGAAAGCAGCAAAGTGTGCCCAGTTAGATAAACACACATCATTTCCAGCTGTCTAAAGAGTCATTAATTACACACCTCCATCCTCAGGTGCTTTTGTGTGCTCCCAGAGTGCTGAACCGCTGGCCAGCAGCCATTAATCTCTGAGCAGAGAGAACCTGCCCACTGTTAATTTAATAGACACAGCAGAACAACTCATCTTTTTCTCTTGTTCTGGTGCTGGTGGCTGTCTGTGGCTGTGTGGGGTTTATACACAACTTGAGCTGAGAGAGGAAGTTCAGAATTACAATAAACTTCATCCAACACAGCTGTTCCTTACAGAAATCCCAGCCAAACATCGTCCCCACTCACCAGCACTACAACAAGCAGCATTAAGAGGGTCCCTATCACCCAGGGCTACAAGAAACTGGATCCACACCAGCAGCAACTCCCACCAGAGGTGTGGGAGCTTCTCCCTTTCTCATCCCACACGTCCTCATCCATCTTCCAGGAGAGCAGAGCTTTCCATACTCACAAGTGTCCCACGGCAGGAGGAGTCCAGCTAATTCTCTGTCTCCATTCCTCAGATGGCTCCAGACGTAACTTTCAGCCTCTCCCAACTTATTTATTTCCCAGGAATACCTGCAGCACCACTTAATGCTCAGCCAAAGCTGGGCTCTGCCTCCTTCTCCCCCGTGCTGATCCCCAGCAGCAGCTGGGGATGTGAAGGATGGAGCAGCTGAACACCCAGGTCTGTTCCTCTGGAAGGTTTTTTCCCCTCTCCCCTCTCTCTCTCTCTCTCTCTCTCTCTCTCCAGCATTTATTGGCATGTTTACCAAGCCTGCTGCACAGCAATGGAAAACCTCAGGGGCCTCTCTAAATGCTCTCTCTGTCTTGGAGGTTTGCTGAGGTCTCAAAGAGAGCAAGTTGAAACCTTCTTGTGAACATCAGCTGAGCAACGCTCCTGACTGGCTGCATTCATGCCCTGTTTTCCTGGAGCTCCTGGGATGTTGCTCTTTTCGCTGCTCAGGGGTGTTGTGCCTTTTTTAAATTTTTTTTTTTTTTTCAAAATCTCTTCCTCCTCCCCATCTATGATCTCAACAGCACTGTGAACCAAGGGGATTTCTTTTTTTTAAATTTTTTTTCAACATTTTGCTTTTGCAATTTGGTTGCTGAGGCGAGTTTTAACGGTTCTCACGTTCTTGTCTTTAAAACAAGGAAGTTGTATCAAGGATGGTGATGGGATCATCTCATGGAAAGCAGCACTAGGGCAAGCTGGGCAGACAGAGCTTTGTTCCTGGCTCCATCTCCATGAGATTGCAGTTGACAAGATCGAGCTGAACATGTGTAGCAGCGACTCAGGGAGCCCTGGCAGCAGCTCTTATCAAGCTGACATGTGCTTTGATAAGCCCCAGCTCTGCCCCCTCTCCCTCCCGCTTCTAGCCTGAGCAGAGCAGGGCTCCCCAACCCCAGCCACAGCATCAGCTCTATATTTACAGCTGGATCCCTCTGGGGGGCTGTGCCAGAGCTGGGAGAATTCAACCTGACAGGGGACTCCGTGGAAATCCAGCAGGGAAAGGTTGTGGAGCCAACAGCAGCTCCTGGTGCCTGCAGCGCTCCCCACAAAGCACGGGCTGGGCACCCCAAACATCACAACAAATCCAGCATCAGGGCTTGCTGTGTGCCCAGGAAAAGGTCATTTCCTGCTGTACCTGCACTAACCAAGAGATTGGTTTGGCTTTTGGGGGAGTTCTCACAGCCCTGGACAGCATCTCCCCCCACCTGTACAGACCCGACCCTTGATTCTGGCAGACAACTCTAAATATTGCTCCAGATAATTAAATCAGAGCAGCCAAGGCAGTTGTTTGGGGTGGGATGCTGGTCTGGAAACCCTTCCCAGCTCTGCAGTGACAGTGGAGATACGGTCCAGTGCTCCCAGAGCATCCCAAATCATGCACTGCTGACATCTAATCAGGGGAGCTCTGTCAGCCTCGTGCTCCATTATTACAGCAAAGCTCTCAAAGAGGGAAGGGGGAGGGGGAAAACAAGCACAGCAGCAGGAAAAGAAGGAGGGAAAAAAAAAAAAAAAAAAAAGCAGCCTCCAGTAGGACAAGCATCTCATTTAAGGCTTTAATTAGTCTTCAAACATATAATGGGTTCTGGCACTATAAATCCACTTGACCTCTATTATTGTCAGCACTCGCCTGATAAATGGTGGCATTTGTTTTCCCAGTTGCTACTGGGGTAGAACAATACTTTTCTCTAAATAGAGAAAGCAAATAATATCAGTTATTTACGACGACTGGGCCATAAAACGCTGGTGCCAAGCTGCTGTGTGCCCATCCATGGGCAGCACCATCTGCTTACCCCTGCAGGCAGGGAAGGGCCAGGGAATCCCAGCAGCTCTGGGTCCCTCTGTGTCTGAGGATACAGAATTTCCACCACAAGGACAGGAACGTTCTGCTGGGAGGCACTGATGAGCTGTATCCAGAGCACAAACACATCTCAGCCTCCCAGCAGGCCCTGAGCACAACAAAACCCTGCTCCAGAACAAGAATCCTGCTGTTTTCTCCTCCTCTGCTCCTTTAAAAAAAAGCTGCACACAATCTGTGGCAACCAAGAGAAGCTCCCTTTGCAGCGAGCTGCTCGTCTGGCTGATGTGGCAGAAGATGCTCTGTGTTGGTGTCACCCGAGCTCTGCATCTCCACAATCCAGTCTGACAGCTGAGCAAGGGGCTGGAAAGAACAGAAATAACAGAAATAACAGCAAGGCTGCACATCCACAGGCACCCAGAGCCCTGGGGGGTTTGCTGACTGCACTCAGGGTGAGCAGCTGGCACAGGAGATACTCTGGATCACCAGCCAGAGAGCCCTCACATCCACAGGGAAGAGGTAAAACCTGGAAAAAGAGTTCTCCTTGCAGGTAGAAATGGCACAAGGGAGCTTTTCTTTCTTATTTGTTACTTTTCTTTCTTATTTGTTATTTATTTCCCCCAGGAGGATTAAACTCAGTGTAGGAAAGCTGCACTCTTGGAGTACAAGGGGATCTCATTTGTAGCCTTACAACCCTTAGTAATTGCTGTGGTGTTGGGCACATCTTTGATTTCACTTCTCCCCCAAATGTGCAACAGGCATTGGCTTTTCTCTGACCGAATAAAACATCAGCAATTTGGGTCAAAGAATGAAATATTTAGGAGAGGTATTTGCAGAAAACACTGAGCTGAAAGACTCGACAAATCCAAACCTTGGAGGCTGTGGGAAGGTTGGGCACAGCCTCCTGTGACCATAACCCCCCCAGGCAATCGTCTGCTTCAGACAGGAGCAGTGTGGGGACAGAAGGATCTTTTGGGAGATAAACTGAACCGGGTGGAGCAGGATCATAACCCCAGGGCTAATTCAAGAGAAGTGTGATGGACTTGGCAGCAACACCCTGCTCGCTTCTAAGGGCAGGATTTTCCCTGCCAGGACACAGCCGAGTCTCATGACCTCCCACCATCAAATGTTGAAGGAGCAGAGTATAAAACCAGGATTTAGCTACAAAGTGACACGCAATAATTAACAGGGGCAACATCTCCAGCAGCCAGAGGAGCCCAAGGACACGATTCTGTCCTCCAGATTCACTCAGGGAGGGCAGACAAGGAGCAACCACGTGGCAGCTTAGCAGCCATCAAACACCCACAGTCAAATCCTCTCAAAAAGAGGGGGAATGTACTCGATCCCTCCCCCTGGGTGCTGCTGTGCTCAGCCACCAGCTCCCAGCAGCTCCTGGAACACGCTGCCCACGCTGGACTGGCATCCTGAGCTCTGCCAGGTGTTTCTGCTAAGCCAGGGTTGGCTGTCCTGATGGTCCTGAGGTCACTCAGGAGATTACAGGGGCTCTGCTGAGGGGCTGGCCTTGCCCTGCTCAGAGAAATGCCAGAGCACTCTGTGGCCATCCATATAGAAAAGTTTTAAGAGAGAAAAAGAAATTCTCTCTGGGCGAGAAAGAGAACTTCCTCCTTCTCTCTCCTTGCTTTGTGCTGCATTAAAGGCACAGCAAGCAGAGGAATCCTGTTCCTGCAGGCAGTGCTGTGCTGTTGGACAGAGCAGCATCACAGCCATGGCATTTCCTACACAGCAGCCACCAAGGGAAACAGGCTGGGAAGGTGCACTCAGGACAGCCCCAAAGAGCTGGGAGGGCTGCTGGAATCTGCAACTGCAGCCAAAGGGAATTTCAGCTTTCCCAGGACCAATGATTTCCCCAAAATTCTCCCTCTCCACAACAAGAGATTTAATCTTGATTGGATGGATGGCTTTGCCACAAGCCACGTTGTACCTGCTCTGCCACAGGCTTCAAGAGCTGGCCTGTTCCTCATCCTCTTTTCCAGCACTTGCCATCTCCCCTGGCATCAAGATAAAACAAATTTCAGTAGCACAACATCATCTTCTGCAGTCCTGGAGCATTTCCTCTGCTGTGAGCCCAGAACTCCTGCTGTATTTTACACTGAGGCTGGGAAGGAGGCTCATGGACACAGCAAGATGAGAGAGGAACATTAAACACTTGGGAAGAGAATTTTAAAACTTCCCAAAGCCAATACTGGGGCAGTCTGGAGTGAGTGCTAAATTACTGAGTTAAAATCCAAATGACTCAGAGGTTCATCCCCCCCATCAGTGCTGCTGGAATGATTTAAGAGCTGTAACAGCAGAGGATTTAGAACAAACTCATTATAAAGAAGAAGCATCTTTGAGAAGTCCTGAATCTTCACTCCAGAATCCCCCTGTGGAAGCAGCTCTCATTCCAGCCCTGCTCCCTGAAAGCCACCACAGACAGGTTTTTGGGACACCTTCCTGCAGATCCATGGGATATTCACCCCTGATCTCCCTCTGAGCACCTGCTGGAGCACAGCAAAGCCACCAGACCACCGATCCTTCCTTCCACCTGGCCAAAAGCCACTCAGCTTCTCCAGCACCTCACCCATCACCCCCCTGTGTCAGCAGGTACAATTAACCAGCACGGCCTGGGGCTTTCAATTTCACAATGGAAAAAAAAAAAAAAANCTGCAGCCCATCAGCTCCTGGGAAAAATCAAATCGAGCTGAGGATATTTAACATGAAACACTTTCAATTGCTGCGCTTTACTCAAGGGTGAGTGGTAAGGACGGGGCAGGTTCCACGCCGGGGATGTGACCCCGATTCTGCCCCAGGGAAGGCAAATGCTTCCCAGACAGTGAAATCACAGCCTGAGGGAGCAGGGCTGGCCCACTGTCAGCAAGATGCTGCTCTCACATCTCTCAGCTGACAGCTTTCTGCGGGAAGATTGAGCAAACTCCAGGGAAGGAACATCCCTGTCCCTGGGCAGCATCCCAGCCCCAGGCTGGCATGGGGAGCAGCATCCCCACCTCCCTGCTTGCATCAGCAGAGGGATGGTCAATCCTGCCTGCTTTATCAGCCCTAAACACTTTTTAGAGACTTCAAAGATATTTAAACCGAGCAAACAAACAAAAGCAAACAGGCTGGAAAACATAAAAGCAGATTCCTTCTATTGCAGTCTGATTGATCCAGGGGTTCAAAGATTCCTGTGAAGGGATGAGCTCAAAGCTGCATGGAGGATGCAGAGCCCCACAATCAAAGCCCCACAGAGCCGAGCAGTGCTCAGGGAGGAGTGGGGGGTTTGTGCCCACTGCAGAACACAGCCTGAAGTGAGGCTGCCTCACATGGGGATGAGCATTCCCAGCATGGAGCCCCTGGAACACCAAACAAGCAGAGCAGCCTCGTGCCCACCATTCCTCAGCAGGAGAGCAGCAGAAGGGGGAGGTCAGGCTCATTCTTTCACCCAAACTGCTTTATTTGCAAAGAAGCTTGGTCAGGGAAAAGCTGATGCCCATTGCATGTGTGGGGGGAAGCTGAAATCAAAGACGTGCCCAACATCACAGCAATTACTCAGAGCTGTAAGAGCACCTTGTACCCCAGGTTTGCACCTTCCTGCACTGGGTTTGCTCCCAGTCAGGCTCAGGGCTGAGCCCTTCCCTGCCCTCAGAGCCAAGCACAGCAGGGCAGTGCTGTCTGTGCTCTGCAAACAGCACAGAAACCGTGCCAGGAGCCAGCTCTGGAAGCATCCCCATGCCAACGCCTCCTGGAACACCTGCAGCCCTCCCCACCCACTCCCAGCTGCCAGCAGAGGTTGCTTCGTGTCTCCTGCCAGCAGGTGAAGGCTGAGGCTGATGAGCTGCTGAAAGCAGAAGCAAAGCAGCTCGCAGTCTGTGGAGAGGTACAGAGGGTGGCCAGGGCTCCTCTCTGCCTCTGTCCCCTGGGTGCTGGGTGATCCCTGTCCCTGTGCTCTCCTCCCAGGACCCTCTCCTCCCTCTCCTCCTCTGGCGGGATCCCCCAGAGCTGATTCCCCCAAGCAGGGGCAGGCAGCAGCTGGGATCAGGGAAGGTCAGCTCAGTGCTCCCAATCCAGGCAGCTCCTCACAG
Source organism: Pycnonotus jocosus (assembly GCA_013400435.1). Classification (NCBI taxonomy): domain Eukaryota; kingdom Metazoa; phylum Chordata; class Aves; order Passeriformes; family Pycnonotidae; genus Pycnonotus; species Pycnonotus jocosus. Next base: position 327,988 of record VWYP01016308.1, read on the forward strand.
AGCAGATGCTGCAGCTTCAGCCCAGAGAAACTCCTCTGGAAAAAGGCACCAATGCTGCCTCTCTGCACCCAGGACATCTCCCAGTGCTGCTGCTCACCCTGGTTGCCTTCACCCCTAAAAACAACCCCGTGGAGCCACAGGAAAGTCCTTCCCTTCTCTCCAAAGGCAAAGCCTACCAGTACTCAACTCTTAGCTTGCAGTGTGTGAAAGAGAAGGAGATTTATTCAGGGCCACATTTTTGGTTGTTTGCAGAAGCAAACCCAGCCCCTGTTTATTTACTTCGTGTTCCAGCTCCTCTCCAGCTTCCTCCAGTTTGTTGCTTTAAGCTCTCTGTGTTTGCCTTTCTCAACAAGGTCGCTGCTTTCACAAGACTTCTGCAGCACTGCCCCGCTTCCCCGGCCTCCAGCTTTGTCTTCTGACATCCAAATACCCTCAGAATATTAATTAAAATCATGAAGAGCTCGGCAAGGGGAGCCAGAACAGCAGAGGGAAACATCAGGCACTCCTTCCACCCCAGAGCACGGGGAAGGGCAATGCCCAAGCCCCAAAAGCAGCAGTAACCTGTGAAGGACAGCACAGTGAAAACCTGGCTCAGCCTTTGCTGTGAAGCTTTTCTGTACCTGCTTGATGGATCTGATGTGTTTTATCACGTTTGCCTAATCAGAGGATTTTAGCATCCTTAGGAATATGCAGCCATTTTGTAACCTTAAGCAGGAAAAAGAATCTGAATGGGAAAAAAAAAAAATGGAAAGCTCTCCTCACCATGAGATTTGTCACCATCAAAAGGCACGGCTGGTTCAGAAGCCAACCTCAATCTCAACTCTCTCACCTGTTTCCTATTACAGAAACAGATGTTCCTCTGGCTGTAAATTGCTGCTATTAATAATATAAATAATTATCCTCTTCTAATCATTTAATAGGTGCACAGGATGGCACCAAAATTTCTGGCTGTCATTAAATACATCTCCCTCCTCTCAAGGGCTCAGAGACACATTGGTGGCCTCTCATCCTCCACTGAAGATGGGAATAGGAGAGCTGAAGCTGAGATAAAAGCTGAGGAGAAATCAAGGAGTCAGGATTCTCTCCAGGGGCTGTGCTCTCTGCACATCTCCCTGTGACACCTGTAAAGCACTGAGAGCTCAGCCAGCTGTGAGCTCACACTCCCTCCCTGTGCCCCCAGCCCACCAACACTGATTTTTCCTCCTCAGCAGACTCCCAGGAGCTGGAGAGAGGAAATCCTGCTCTCCAAGATCCTTCTGTCCCTGCACTGCAAATCCCAGTTGTTTGCTGGTGCTCCTCCCAAGAACACTTTGTCCTTCTCTCAACAAACAGCCCCAGCCTTGGGAACGTGAGCAAGGGCACCAGGGATTAACGGGGTCACTGCGACCTCCAGCACTGTGACAGCAGCTGCTCAGCCCTTTCCCATCCTCCAGGGATCACACACACACAGACCTGCACAGCTCTGGCTCTGTCACACAGCAGGAACACCACCGCTGGCTCCAGATGTCAGCACAGCACATCTGGATCTCCAGAGGGCAGTGAGCAGCCCCTGGGTCACATCCACACTTCCCTCTGACCCAGACACAGCACCAACACTGAGGCTCATTTCCTCTTTCCCCATCACAACAAAGCAACCTGCCAAAAGGAAGCCCTGAGGGGACACCAGGAATGAATTCTGCAGGAGATGACGTGCAAAGGGAGGCTGGGGGAGCTGCTGTGGCCCCCACAACATTTGAGGCAACAACTCAGCCCCAGTGGGGCAGGGCAGGACACGCTGGCTCCCTCAGCACAGCTCCACTGCCCAGGAAAAGCTCATCCCCTGACGTGGCAGGTTCTGGCTGGGAGATCAATACGAGAGCACACAGGCACAGCCAGCCTGTCCTTCCCCTCCCAGGGCACGGTGCCTCAGCCCCAGCATCATCCCCTGCACGTCACTGCTGCCAACAGGGGAATGTGCCTGTGCCAGCAAGGTCACATTGGATCAGGGGACACCTCCTGGGATGCACTTTGTGTGAATTAATAACTCTGCCCCAGCACGGAGCTGCCAGCTGGGAGTGCCCGTGCCAGGCACCCACCTGTGCCTGCAGTGGCCACTTCCAGGACAGTCCCCAAGCCAGGCTGGCAGCACTGTGGTGACCTGTCTGTGCCACCCTGCTCCCTGGCAGCGCAGGCACGGTGACCCAAGGCCCAGTAAAGCCACTCTGGCTGCTGTCACCAAGTGTTGCCACATCTTGTTCCCATGCTCAGCACTGCTGCAGGTGTTCCAAGGGTGAGATGTCACCCAGAGTGTGCTGATGGTCCCAACCTGCCTCCAGCCCATGTCCTGGGTGCTAATCACAACAAGAGCAGCTAAAAATCCCTGCCAGTCACTCCTGAAAGCCTCTGGTATCAGTCAAATCCATTAAAAGAACCCTGCAGAGCTTTAAAAGATACAAAAGCCAGGTGGTAATTCACTCCCAATGCAGACTAACTCCATTAACTCCTTCTGTGCCCTTTTTTGGGGGATCCTTCCCTGCCACAGCAGCTTGTGAAAAGCACAGAGCAAACACATCCCAGCCCCCTTTGTGGTGAAGGCACTCTATGATGTTATTCCGCTCCAGCATTTGTATTTCCTGCCCATTTGCAAACACCTTCCCCTCCCCACAGCACACAATTCCTGAGGCTTCCCAATGCCACCAAAATGCCAGGAACTCACCTTGTGCCTCATAGCCAGAGCAGGGCTGAGCTGCAGCCACGTCCTCATCCCCAGGGCTCAAGCCAAGGGCTGCCCTGAGCTGGGCCATGTTCAGCTGAGCCGCCAGCTCCCCGCTCCTGTCCCCGATCTGCAGCAGGAAAACCAACAGGACACGGGTTAAAGGCGTGGGGTGCTCCAAGCAGACAGCCCCCAACCCAAAATCAAACCCAGAGACAGCCAGAAGAGAGGCTGGAGACACCTGAGAGGGTGCAGAGCTCTCCAGAGCTGTTCCCCAGTGATAATTTGGGAGAGGGTTGGTGCTTGTGCCTCGAAGCACAGCTCAGCTCACCCAGTGCCACAAATCTGAGCTTGAACGTGCATATCTGGTCTGTCCTGCAGCCACACATGGGCTTGGCACAGAGCCCTAGAGCTCCCAGCCCCTTTCCTCAAGGATTTCCATAGTTACAGAGCAGCAGACACCACGCTGCCATCAGCCACGTGGGCAGTGTCACACCAGGGCCCTGAAAGCCCTTCTCTGCTGGCTCAGAGCCATACAACTTCGAGTTGTTCCTAGTGATCTGCCCACACAACGCTCCAAAAAAGAAATCTTTTAGAAGTCCACGTTTTTCCCCAATTCCCACCTCTCGCTGGCCTGAGGCCAAGGAAGCTGAAGTGAAGTGTTTGGGAAGAGATCTCCTGCTACTGAAAATGAAGGGGTTTAGGGCACAACACTGGATCTTCCTCAAGGTTTAACCAAAGCAGAGAATGGCTGTGCTGCACATCACCAGCAGACACAGAGAGGTCACCCAGGAGCAGCCTCTGATCTTCAGTGGGACAGAGGAAGACCTTGGAGAGTCCTGGCTCCTGTTAAATGCCTGGCAACAGCTCTTTTGTGTCCCCTGCCACAGACTGCAGCGTGGAACAAAACCATAAATCCCCACATTATTTATGACAAAGCCCCAAGCGCCAGTAAAGGGAGGCAGATCAAAGGGCTTATCACCAGGCATAAATCCCCCTGCCAATTACAGGGGATTTGCTGTTGACATCATCTCCAGAGAAATTACCATGTCCATGTTAGGTCTTACAGTCCTTGATGCTCAATTATGAAGTGCTTCCCTGACTTCCACTCATTTCAGATCATCTCCAAAGCCCTTTTAACCACCGAGAACAGACGGGCAGGACAATGACCCAGGGCAGGACAATGACCCAGGGCAGGACCTGTCACACACACCACAGCACAGCCCTGCTTTCTGCCCTCAGCCTCCCAGGAGCTGCACTCTGAGAGGACAAAAGCACTCCAGAGCAGTGTCCTAGAGCTGGGGCAGCTCCCAAGGTTTTTAGGGACATGTTCTTTATTCCAGTGGGATGTTGTGAGTAACCTCTGATCAACCTGCAGCAGATTCCAGTGTGGTTATTTGGATTCCAATGCCACCATTAGATTTTTGTTGGGAAGAAGGTGATGGGAATTGAGTTATGAACATCAGTGTGAAAAGGTTGAATTCCACAAGGTTTCTCCTGGCTAAAAAGCCCCCAAATCCTGGTGCTTATCAAAGGGACAGTCTCTGCACTCCTCCATAATTCATGATGGAGGGACTTCTTCAGCCATGAGGAACCCACTCCTGACACAGCTGGAGCCACAGCCAGCACCTGGAATGGCAACACTGGGACCCTCCACCCTAAAAGCTCCAGGACCACCAGGGCTGATCCTCCCATGGCCCCTCAGCTCTGAGGACTCAGCCCCAGCCTGAGCAGAGCTGGGAAAGTTAATTTGTCCTAAAATGTACAAGGCCAAAGATGACTATTTCTTCTGTGTGTCTGATAATTAAATCTGTAATTAGGCTGCTGTGTCAGCCCTACTCGGAGGTTTAGCCAACCTAACAGACAGGCAGGAGAACACCCAGCACACTTACAGATGGTGATTTCAATTAGTGCTTCAAGAGGGCAATTTCTTCATCTGGGGAAGACTAAAGAGGCCACAGCCGATTTCCTCAACACACTGAAAAGAGCAAACAATGGAAATCTGGCTTTCTGCACTTCTGAGCCACCTGAAAACAGCAGGAAAGCTGCAGAGAGAGCTGGGCAAGGCCAAGGGAAAACCACCCAAAGGGAGTGGCAGTGGCTGTGTGCAGTGTGCATCCAGGGACAGCAGCCACTGCAGCTGGAATCTCCTTGTGCTCAGGAAAGTGGGATCTTACAGCCTGGAGAGGTACCTGAGTGCCCTCACACCTGCTGGGTGCAGTGGACAAGTCCCCAGGTCCTTTCTCACCCAGAACATTGGTTAAGAGCAAGGTACAGCTCACACATCTGCTGTAATTTAGGGGAAGGTTGGGAGCCTCCCATCAAAGGAGTGTTTTTCAGCCAAACTCTGCAGTTCCTAAGAACACCACTGAAAGAGCACAGAGAGAAGGGCTTTCCAGAGCACTGAGAGCCAGGTAACTGCATTCATAGAACTTATTGGAATAAAAGAGTTTTGCTCTCCCCAGGGGTCACAGGTTCTTCCCTCTGATTTGTGCCATCTTCTCTTACCTCTTGGGAGATTTCAAGGTGTTTCCTTGCAAAGTGCAAAGCCTGTTCATGGCTCCCCAGGGACACGTAGGCATTGCCAAGGCTCCAGCAGGCTCTTCCTTCTCCCACCCTGCAGAACAGGAAACTGTCAAACCACAGAAATGCTGGGCAAAGCGTTTGGAGAGCACTGGCAGCCAGGCTCCTTGCTCTGCTTCCACCTCCACAAAGGTTTTACACTGGGAAATGAAGCATGCTGGACACCTTCAACTCTTCTTACACCGAGCTCAGCAAGAGCTGGGGGTGAAAAACAGCCTGGGAAGCAGGGCTGAACCCATAGGGACAAAATGCAAGTGTGGAGCAAGAGCCAGGGTGGTTTGGCTTCACTGGTGAGCACCAGCTTGAGAGGAGAAGCCAGAGCTGCTGCCCAGCTTCCACCTCACACAACCAGGGCTCCTCTCCAGAGCTGCACAGAGAGAATTCAACACCCAGCTCTGGTTCAGCAGCAGCCCAGAGCTAAACCAGCCCTGAAAATGGCAAGGAGAGAAGATTGCAGGCAGGCAGGAGCTCCAGCTGAGCACTGCACCAGCAGGGTGAGCACACAGCATGAAACTGCACCCGAGAGGGGACAGGGACACATTTCCACGAGGTCTCCAGGGCACTGCTGCTGGTTTTCAGGAGCCAGGGAAAGCAGGGCAGCCTGTGCAGCCCAGACCCCCAACCTGGCAAACTGGAGCTGTTTACAGGAGCAGGCAGAGCCCTCCTGCTCCCCAGAGCCTGCTCAGCTCTGCAAACGAGCAGATGTGGGGGGAGAAAGGATAAAAAAAGCACCTGGGGGCGCAGGGGGAGGTTCAGCATGACTGCAACTCCCTTTTCAGAGGTTTGGGCGGGTTGATCAGCATTTCAACGTTTTTCTTGTCACCGTGTTCAATACCTCCTGCTCACAAGGGTGTGTGTGTGTTCCCAGAAATGCAGGAGCCCACAGGCCCGCACCCCCACAGCATGATTCACCCTTGGGTGGGATTGTGCCTGCCCTGAGCAGCGCTGTGCCCGGGTGCTGGCACTGCTCTCCCATCCTGATGTCCCTGCTCCATCTAGTGGAGGACACCCAGCCTCCAAGGGAATTCAGCACAAGCAGCTGGCTGCAAAGTCGCTTCAGCTGCAAGAGGGCTCAGGAGCAGAATATCCAGGAAAAAGGAACCAGCTTTTCTCAAAAAAAAAAACCACCCCAAAACAAAACAACAACAACAACAACAAAACAAAAACCAAAAAAACCCCCAACAACAACAACAACAAACAGAACCAAAAACAACCACAAAAAAACCCAAAACAAGCAAACAAACAACAAAAAAACCCCAAACAAACAAAACAACAACGACAACCAAAAAACCCCCTAAAATTTAAGAAAAATTAAAAGGCCAAGCCTCCTAAATAACGAGGAGCAAGACCAAGACACATGATCTCCACGAAATATCATTTGCACATGGAGGTTTCCAGCATCAACTCAGAGCAACAGGGCAAAGCAGCACCTCTTGTGTGCCTTAAACACAGAGCTTTTAAGGAAAATACAACTTTGGTGAACATAAGGGAGCTCTCCAGAGCCCCTCCTGGGGTAACACAGCAGCAGCCCCTGGCACAGCACCGAGCACCAGGCGTTTTCTTGAAGTACCTCTGGTTAGAAATCTCACTCAGCCCACGCAGGCACAGCACTGAGGGCACAATCTCCAGCTTTGAATGACACCAGAAAGGTGTTTTTTTTGTGTTGTCATGGTTTTGACAGATCATTGGACTAAGGACTGCCTGCACAGAGATTTCTGATGATTTTCAAGCACACACACCACTGGTGCTTCACCCCAGCAAGGGAGAGCAGTAATTCAGAGAAGGCTCAGGGCTCTTCAGTGCCTTTACCTGTCTCCCAGCTCCTGTGCTATCACCAGGTGCCTCAGGTGGTATTCAATGGCTTTCTCATAATCTTGAAGCAGCGTGCACGTGTTCCCCAGGCTGTAGCAAGCTTGGGCTTCTACTGCTTGGTCTCTGAGCTGTCTGGAGAGCTGGAGAGTTTTCCTGCAGGGAACAGATGGGAATGAAGAGCTCTGATCACTGCCAGGCCACAGGGAAGTCACCCCTTGGAGCAGCACCCTGCATCACCCACCAGAGCAGCCCTGCCACCCCCATGTCCCTTGTCACAGCCCTGCCACCCCATGTCCCCTGTCACAGCCCCTGGAGCTGAGGGACAGGCTGTGCCAGCTCAGGATCCCCAGGGAGCAGCCCCTGGCACTCACTCACTTGTAGTACTCGGCAGAGATGTCGAACCTGCCCAGGAAGATGTGGGCATTGCCCAGGTTGCTGTAGGCTCTGCGCTCGGCTGCCTTGTCCCCAAACTCCTTGGCAATGGCCAGGCGCTGCAGCAGGCACACAGACACGGCTCAGTCAGCACAGGGGACACCTTGCTGTGCCACAGCAGTCCCCAGTGGGGTCAGCTTTTAGGGCTGCTATAAGGAGATGAACGTTGGAACCGCTGGGACACATCTTAAATCGTGATTTATTGCCTCGGTCTCAAGGAATGAGAACGCCTTCGTAGTCAGTGGTCACAAAACCACAGGTAACAAGGGGTTTACAAGATTTATTAGCCAATAATCTACTGCCACACAGATTGTGTCAACTTTCACTTTCACACCAATGGCTAATTAAACTGTGTCACACGTCCTGCCACAACGCAGGCTTTTTTAATCCAGTCGTACAGTGACACACAAACTACTTGCTACACCTTAAAACTTATTATTACCTTTATAACTACTTCTTATCTTACTATATCTGCTATATCTTACTATATCTAAGATATCTACTATGTCTTAACTTTAAAATCTTAACGTTTTCCACTACACAGCTTAATATGTCCCTATATTACAAACACACATTCTTGTCTGGAAGCCTTTTCCAAGGCCTCAAGTCAAACCCTGTGTTCATTTTGATATCTGGGCCTGCATGCACAGGGTTTTGAGGATTTTCTGTGCCTGGATTTCCCACAGGCTGCAAAGCTCCCCCTCAGCGAGGCTGTGATGAACCTGCCTGCCAGGGGTGGGAGCAGCAGAAAACCTCTCCCTCTTCTGCAATTCAGCATCAGGAAAAGCTCTTGGAAAAGTGGTGCATCACTCCCAGCATTTAAAAAACCAGAGGAGCAGTGAATTTCCACCTTCCACTGCAAGGGACCTGATACACACACTGCAACAGAAGCTAAATTGCATTTGAATTGGGGCAGGAACTTTGTCACCTCACCTCCCTGTAAAGCTTTGCAGAAAGTTATTATGTTCTACAAGCAGCATTTATTCTTGATCAACAGCTCTTTCAGCAGCTTAATTAAATTCATGGCTTGCATTTATTAAAATCTAGACTGAGACAAATTAAGAGCAGAAAAAAAAAACAAACAAAAAACCTTGTCAGACCCAGCTGCAACGTGCCCTTGGACACCTCCTCTGGTTTCCAAGCCAACAGCACCCTTCCCTCAAGCTGCTGACGAGGTGCTGATGGGGACTGGAGTAAAATTTGCTCAGTGTGAGTTGGTACAACAGGGCACACACCCCTGGGGTTCACACAGGAGCAGGGGTCTCCTACCTCCTTGTGGAAGGCAATGGCCTCACTGAAGTTGCCCAGTAAGTACTGGGTGTTGCCAAGGTTGCCATAAGCCCGGCCCTGGGCAGCTCTGTCCCCCAGCTCCTTCACCAGGGACAGGTTCCTCCTGAAAGACACCAGGGCAGAACATCCATGAGCCACAGCCCTGCGGGGAGCACGGGGAGGAAGGAGAGGCAGACCTGGAGATGGCATTTCCCTCCCAGCTGGCACAGGCTGGTCAGCTGTGCTGGACACCCCTGGGGGTTCATGCCAAGAAAGGGGTGCAGGTCCTGCTGCTCTGTCCCCTCAGGCAGTGGGTGGCTCTGAGCAGGAATCACAGCTGTGCTCAGATCCATCAAACATTAAACCAGAAATGGCCCCCTCGCTGCAGGTGGGTTCCTTTCCCACTTTTCAGAACCACAAGCCCCCATTTTCCTCTCCCATCCTCACCCTCACAGCAGCACAGGATGTGCGATGGCAGAAGGGAGAGCTTCACCCTGCAGCTCCTCCCAAATCATACTGAGGTTTCCCTCTCCTGTTCCAGAGAGAGAGGCAGGATCCACAGTCCCACACCAGGGCTCTGCTCTGGGAGCTTCCTGGCATTTCTTTATCTTGTTTTTACCCCCTTTGTACACACAGCACACAGAGAATGGTGGAGCACTCACCACTGGCACAAATTTACCCTCCTGGCTATGCTGCATGCATCACTCCTTGGAAAAAGAGTGGTGAGCTATTTTTAGGCACTATCACATCCTCAGATATGAGGGCAAGGATATGAGATCTTATCACTCTCTTCACTTAAAAAGCCCATTTAAAAAACTGCATCTCTAAAGCAGAATTCTGAAGTAAGAGGAGAAAAACACAAGCCCAAAATTCTGCTGCCAACCTTCCCGTGTGGCACATGACAGCGACCTTTGAAATGATTCAGGAAAAGGAAGGTTGTGACAAGGGAGATAAAGTGCAGATCCTTGAGAAAAAAAATAGGACTTCAAAGTGACTCTTCCCTTGGGTGACAGGGATGGAAACACGCAGGGATCCATCCTCACAGAGGCCAGCAGAGAGCAGCAGGGGCCACGGGAGCTGAGAGTTCCCAACACAGCTCTGGGAAGCAGCAGACTGGTGCACTTCATTGCACGATCACGATTCAAACCACACTGAGCCTTACAAAGCCAATGCCAGCAGGACTTTTAGCTCTGATTTTATAAAAGACCTTTCCTCACCTTCCTTGAGATTAATTTGCCAACACAGCTTGGCATCTCAGAGAAATATTCATAATCTGTTACAACCTGAAAATTCTCAGTCAGTGGCTCCATTCCCTGCAGGAGAAGGGGCTGGCCAAGCTTGGATACTTACTCATAATATTCTGAAGCTTTCTGTAGTGTGTCCTTGACTTCCTGAGGCAGGTAGCCCGGGTCCTGGGCCGTGTTCCAGGATAAGTGCTTTCCCTTTGCATGGTAAACATTCCCTATATTATAGAGAGCTCTGGCTTCACCTACCTAAGGAGAAAAAGAACAGGCAAGAGCAAGGAATTACATTTCACATCCCAGCGTGGACCTTTCCACTGCTGGGCAGAGATGGGCAGAACCACGAGCCCCCATTTTCCTCTCCCACCTTTCAGAACCACAAACCCCCATTTTCCCTTCCCACCTTTCAGAACCATGAGCCCTCATTTTCCTCTCCATCCTCACCATCCAGCAGCACAAGATGTGTGATGGCAGAGCTTCACCCTGCAGCTCCTCCCAAAGCCCACCAAATCACTTTTACTACCTTGCAGCCAGGTTATTTTTAAAAGCCAGCAAATATTTCCTGGTGGAACCCCATTACCTTGTCTCCCTGCTCCCGAGAAATGTCCAAGTGTCTCTGGCAGCACACCACAGCTTCATCAAACTGCCCCAGGATTTTCAGGGTATTCCCAAGGTTGCCACTTGCCTTGGCTTCTCCAATTCGGTCCCCAATGGTTCTACAAGGTGAAGGTGTTGAAGAACTCAGAGATTTTTATTCACCAGCTGCTGGAGGCAGATTTAAGCTGCAGCTTCCCAGCACAGACATCTGGCTGGAGAGCTTCCCACAATTCTGAAGGCAGATCCTTGTTCCTCATTTGCTGTTTCAGAAGTGCTCTAATGACTGCAGGTGTCATTACAGAGAGTACCTGGGGACAGAAGGGGACACTGCCCTGCCCTTGCTCCAGGCACCCTGCTCACACCCACATCCCTTTCTCCACCTCCCTGCTCTGAAGGCAGCTGACCCATCCTTGGTGTGTCCCAAGTTCTCCAGGGGACAATCACCCTCAGGGCCAGTTCTGGGTGTGCATTTCTGGGTTCAAAACCTGCCCTCACTCCAGGCTGTGTCTGATGAGGACAAAGCAGTGCTGACACACTCACCTGGCCAGGGTAAGGTCGTGTTTGTGGTACAGCAGGGCCTTGGAATACTCCTTTAGGTAGAAATAGGCATTGCCCAGCTGGCTGTAGATGGCACTGAGAGTCTTCAGGTCCTCTGTCCCCACCTGCACTGCTGCTTCGAAGAAGGCTGCCCCAGCTTTGAAGTCCCCAGCCTTGCACAAGCGCTCTCCTTCCAGGGCCAGCTCCAGGCAGGATGCCTCCATCCTGCCAAAACCAAGGGAATTGTTTCTAGAGGAGTTTGGCTGCAGTGCTCCCAACTCAGCTCTGCAATGGTTACAGATTGTTTCACTGCACACCTTTACATTTTCCCCTGGACTCAAAGCACAGGAGCACTGAGATTCCACCTTCAAGGGGAAGGTGTCCCTGCCCACAGCAGGGCTTTGGAATGAGATGATCTTTAAGGTTCTTTTCAACCCAACCCATTCTAAGATTCTCTGATTTACAGATCACATCTGCAAGCAGCCAAAAGCAGCCCTTGGATTCCTAGCAGGAATCTGGACAAGAAGCTCAGGGCTCCTGGTTCCAAGACATGGAATCATCAGGAGTAACACCTGCTCCAGCTGCTGCAGAAGCCACATATGCAGGTATTAATACCTGAACCATTTTCCCTGGGGTAGCAGAGAGGAAAGCCAAATTGTAACAGGTTTTTGCTGGATACCAGAGCAAACCCTGGACTGTGCAGATTTTCTTGGCTGAGCAGCTCCCAGTGCTCTGTGTCTGCTTTTCATTAACTCTGCTGCTGTCACTTTTTCCACAGGCACTCGGCACACTGGCCTCCAGGCCAGCTTTCCTCCCGTGCCTTTTCTGACACCTTTGGCACTGGCACACTCCATGCTGTCAGAAAGAGCATTGTGAGCAGTGACAGTGCTGCAAGAGAAGGGAAACACTCCCCTCTGAGTGCTCCACCAAGTCCTCTCTACGTAAACAGTCCAAAGAATTGGGGTGGAGACCGATTTCCCAAATTCACGTTGTTGCTGTCCAGCTCACGTGGAACTTCTTGGGTGATTTTAAGAGCTTGAAGTGAAGGTTCCCATTCCCACAGCAACAAAAGCCAGGTGGACACTGCAAGGGTGGGGCCACATCTGCCACACTCAAAGTGAATTCTGTGCCCCAGAACCCACCCTGTGCCACCCTCACCCCCTGTGGGTGCTTTCCTGGTGTTCCCATAGTAACTGTCCAGGCACAAGGCACTGACATGACCTTCCAGTGCACACAGCCCTTAATTAAAATCTGTTTGTCCTTGAACAGGCTGCTCTGCAGAGTATCTGACTTATCTAATTAACATCACTGCTGGGCCGGGGACCTGAGCAAACAGGGGGAAGGGACGGGAGGCTTTTCCCTGCGTCCTGCTCTGCCCTTGGACATCAACAAGGATTGCAGCTGTTAACAGAAACAGAAAACCCACCCACCTTCCCTTTTGGGAAGCACCTTTGCATGCAGTTCAATCACTTCAGGCTCAAAAAGCACTCAGGAACACACTGCCAAGGGCAGGGGAATCAGCTAAAGGTCGAGGAACAATCTCAAGCACACTAAAATTCCACTTGAAAAATCTTCCAAAGCTCACAAAACAGAACTGAAAGGACAAACCTGAAGCACCATGACAGAGTAGTGAAGGGAAAACAGCCGATGACAAAAAGGTCCAAGCCCTCCCCTACCTCTTCTTCTGCTCTCTGTGCATTTTCTGAACACACACCCAGAGCTCCAAAGGCAGAGCCAAGCAGTGGGGCTGAGGCCACATTGAAATGCGGTGTTTGGCCACAAATGCACTCAGCAATCTGCCCAGGATTCTGCCAGGGGAATGAGTGGGTGGCACAATTCTGGCAGATGATTTGGTCCCTGTTAATGTGACACCTGCCAGTCTCCAGTCCAGGAATGGATGTTGCTTCTCACACTCACAGGCAGAAAAGGGTGACCTTCCCCTGTGCAGTGACAGGCAGGAGGAAAACTCTTCCCAATCCAACATGGGCAGGGCCTCCCCTCCCTCCTCCTCAAGTTTTTCTTTAAAGGATAACTGATGTGAAGGCAGAAGAGAGCTGAGAAAAACGGGAGGAGCAGCCTTGAACAAGAATTCCCAGGGTCACCCATCACTGTCAGGCAGCAGCTAATGAGGAGCTGGAGCACAGATTGCCTTTTTGCCTGCTGCAAGCTCGTTCAAAGAGCTCCACGGCAATAAAAAAAAAAAAAAAAAAAAAAAGGGCCTTTGAAAAAGGTAAAATACAAAGATTCTTACATATCAAATGTTTCCAGCAATTTGGAGAAGGCAGAGAGTCCCTGGGGTGCTGGGGAAGCCAAGGGCAGTGTGAAGTGAGAAAGAACAGGAACAGCACAAGGTGCCACCAGTGCCATTATCAACCATCACCATGACTGCTGTCAAACACTATAATTAGGATATTATAATTAGGGGATGAGAGAGGTCCCCAGAGTGGGAACACCACACACTCAGACCTCCCAACACCCTGCTCGGGGCTGCCTTGCTCACAGCAAACCTGTCACTGCTGCCAACAAATCCATCAGGGGACACAGAAAATTATCTCTGTCACCAGACAGAGCCTGGGGTCAGCTGTCTGCTGCCTTAAATATTGCAAATATCACAGGGCAGGAGAATCTCTTCCTGCCTGCAAGGTGAAACTGCCTTTAAAAAAAAAAAAAAAGGGGGGAGAAAAGGGAAAAGGAAAGGTATTTATAGATATTTGATTCATGTTAGTGGGGGCGATTGCAAAACTCATTCCTGATCAGACCTCGTGTGGTTCAAAACTCCAAGCTTTTAGACAGAAGGTAAGGCAGAAAAAAACCCCATCAAAACCACCAAGAGTAGTTAAAAAAAAAACAAACCCTAAGTATTTCTATTGATATGAGTTAGTGAAGCAACAGATTTTAGCATCTTACTTGCAATCTCATTAGGTTTTGTACAAAAATAAATCTGATTTCAGAGCACTGGTGATGGGCAATTAAACGTTTCTTCGGAACCAAAAAAAGGAGCAGATTTACCAGGTGCTCAGTGTAAATGCATATTCAATGGCTTAACGAACTAAATGTGCATTTCAATAATTACTTTCTTGAAGGGCCTGCTGCCAGTCAATCAAGCTGGGAATTATTTCCCTTTAGCAATTTCCTTTCCCGGCTCTGCTGCTGTACCTGAGAGGGAGCTGATGGCTCTGAACCACCAGGGCCAGGTGGCTTCAGACCCTTGGGGATGTGTCCCAATATTTTCCTTTGTTTCCCTACCTGAGGAAAGCTTCCAGATCCTCCTGATGAGTTTATTCACTGTGAATTTACACCCATTTAGCCTCAGGCCACTGCTTTCCTCTGCCTGGGGCACTCTCCCAAAGGGTTTTGGGCAGTTTTCCCTGTTTACTCTGCCCCAGGCAGGTCCAGCACATGCACATCTGCCTCTCTCTCTCATTTACTCCCAAATGAGCTCCAATCTTTTAAGAAAATCTCATTATTTGCTCCTAAATACAGAGGATTTCAACTTCCTACCATTAAATATCATCTCCTTGCCACGGCACTGCACCAACCCATCACTCAGATCCCTCTTACCCACACTGCTCCTCTCCATCATCGACACACCCAGCAGAAATGTGGCAGGAAAATAATGAAAATATTCAATTATCTCCCTCCCAGATGCAGAATGAGGCCAGCACAGCCCCTCACTCCCCCAGCACCAATCCCCTCCTGACAGGCAGGGTTGTGGCTCAAGCACAGGCTGGCAAACAAATCAAGATATCCACGAGATGAGCCTGATTCAAAGCACTTTTGGAAGCTGGAAAGCAGCACCCAGGAGCTGGTTCCTCTCCAGGCAAAGGGCAGAGCCCCTGGGACACCCTGACCTACACCTCACCTCATCAGGGAGGGGAAACAAAACCTCCTGTTGAGGTTGGAGAGAAAAAGGGCACAGATGAAGCTGTGAATGCTGCTCCCACTCCTTCCCAACCTCTGAACTGCTGCCAAACATCTGGACCAGACCCCTTCACATCTGGAGGGGAGGAGATTCCCACTCCACACACTTCCACCGGTAGGAACACTGCAGTGAGTCCTTTCAGTGACCCCTGAGCTGAAAATAATAATATCCACACGCTCTCAGTGCTGCTGGGGAAGTGTTTGTTCAAGCTGCAGCTCCGGGGATTACCCAGACCCAGCGATTTTCACCGCAGGCTTTTGCTGAGGGCGTGAAACAGAAAATCCCAACTCCAGGGAGCTCTGGAAGCTGCTGGGTGTGTGTGCTGGCTCCAGAATTCCTGTCCCCTCACTGATGCAGCAGCAGCAGTGCTCCACAGTAGTCATTTCAGCTAATTGCTATCTACCATTAGCTGCAGGGTACTTACAAGGGATTCAATTCCACTGCATATTTGCTAATAAATCCCAAATGACACAGCTGTATTTAGCTGCCTTTACCCTCTGATTAGCAGTGCTGAATAAGACCCCATTTCAATGGGGAACGGCTCCAACAAGCTGCATCATTGTCAGAAATCCAAACTCAAGCTCCCCACTGCCTGCTGGAAAGCAAAAGTCATCCAGCATTCCCCTGCTTACACAACCTCTGTGGCTTTGATCCGTGGGGATGGGAGAGCACAGGACAGATGGGAGTTATTTGCTGGTTTCAGAGCATTTCATGAAGCAGTTTATGATTCTGAGTCGGTAGGTGCAGAAATTTCAGCCCGAAGACTCCAAAATATTTTGCAGAGGTGCAAGGGCAGCAATTGCCCCATTCCTCAAAAAGGCAGCTGAGGCTCTGTGGGCAAATTATGCCTTGCTGGGAGTCTGCTGGAGAGAAGGAAAAGGAACCCTGGTCTCACAAGGACCACAGGGAGCTGCTCCATCAGGAATGAGGTGCAGCACCTTCCATCCAGGCAGGGATGCTCAGCACAACACCAACAAGCACTGGGGATGCCCAAAGAAAAGCCCCCAGCTCCAGGAGGCTGAAGAGATCCTCGAGCTACAGAAAGCTGATCCACACCTGGAAGGTTTGGGCTCGCAGTAAATGAAACATTGGCAACAATTCTCAGGAATCCATGACCCAAATGCTGCCCACAAATCCAGCTTGGACCCACAGGAAGGACGGACAGCACGAGGAAAATTCTCTGTGTCAGCTGAGGAGTGAAATTTCTAACAGGCAACGAGCACAATTTTAAGTCATTGTGCTCCAAAATTACTCAAGTATCAAAGGACTACCATGGATGTAATTAACTTCCAGCACTTGAAAATGCTCAGATGAGATTAAGGTGCAAATGTGAATTTCATCTCAGCCTGGTTAACAGTTTCACTTGATAGCCAGTTTCAAAGCACTTAAATTATAAGATGCAAATACTTTGCAGGGTCTGAGGCAGTGATGATTAAGGAGATATCAATTTGAAAATTAATTCATTAAAACATGTTCTGACTCCCAAACTGGGAAAAAAAAATCATTATGAATCCACCAAGTGTATGAACTGATCAAACTCTCTGAAGGAGAACTGTGCAGGAGAACTCACTTTCAAGAAGAGTGAGAACAAAACGAGCCTGGAACACAATTTCTTGGCACAGCTCATCAGCAGGGCATAAACCCAACCACCAGCAGCCATCTGAGAAAAAGAGAAATAAATGTAGAGGCCAGCAGCACCAGCGTGCCAAACACAAGTGGAGTCGTGATGCTGATGCTTGAGGATGCTCTTTCCTCCCCAGAAACACAAAACCCAGCAGTTTCTCTCATTCCTGCAGCACCTGACCCCTGAAATGAGCCCTGCAGAGCACCAGGCAAACCAGCACCTGCTACAGGATTAAAACAGGGCTTTTAGACTTTTTTTTTTTTTGTCACAGAGGAGGCTTGGAATGAACTGGGCACAATGAAGGAAGCTTCCTGAGTTTTCCAGGAGTATTTTGCTTTCTTGTACAACAGCAGCACCTTTAATGAGGTTAATCCATCAGGCTGCCATTAAACAGCACTCTGGGGATGATTTCAGCAGCAGTGAAGTGCTGTTTCCTTCAGTCACTTCCAGAAGGCAGAGAGCACCAGAGGACATGCAGGCTGAGAGGCTTTTCATTACAAACTTACCTTGGCAATTAGGTCAACACATCTCTCACTAAAATATATGTTGTGATTTAAATAAACACGCTGCAGAATCCAGCAGGTTACAATTACCATATACATCAGGAAAAAAACCCCAGTAATTGCCTTTTCAACAGCTACACAATGAAAATAATCAATTTTATCTGTTACCTATTTTATTTTATGCCATTCAGCTTTATTACCCACCAGTAGAGAGGAGCTCATTCAGGTCAAACTTAATACTGAAAATGGGCAAGTCATGGTTTTGGGGGGGTTCTTTCCAAATTCAGAACAACTATAAATGAGTTGTACAGAAGATTTTAGAGATCTCTTCTCTAAAACTGCCCCAGACACCCACTGGGGGCTCAGCCAGATCCCATGGGTGCAGCCTGGATGCTGTCCTGGGGTGGGAGGAGGGGCTGCCTGAGCCAGGGATGAGTTTTTCACGGATCTCAGTGGAACTCCAACACAGCTGAGACAGCTTTGACTGAAAACACCCCAGCCTCCCCCAATTCCTGCCCCACCAGGGTCCTGCCACCCCCAGCTGCTGGCAGGGTCAAGCTCAGCTCCACAAGTGCCACCAGCACAATGGTCCCAGTTGTTCTGGGCAGCTGTGTGAGGTTTCCTCTCCTGCACAACCTTCTCGAGTGAAAGCAAGGCTTGTTTTCCCCCAGGCCCCAGTCTATTCTCCATTCAAGCTGCCTGGAAAACCCCTCCAGCTGCAGCCCCCACTTCTCCTTCCTCTCTCAGCCTGCCTGGGAGCATGGGCTTGCAGCAGGAAAACAACTCTGTGTGGAAAAGGTGCTGCCAAGCCCCAGAAACATCAGGGATTGCGTTAGAGCAAAGCCCAGCCAGCCAAAGGAGCCCCCTCTGCCTATCCCAGGCCCTTGCCCATGTCCCACCTCATCCCAAACCTCCTGGAGGCTGCACACACCCCCCACGTGCTGCCTCTTTCCTGCCCACAGCCCCACAGGGCAGGGCAGTGGGATCGTCATCGTGATGCAGCAGAAAAGGAAACCACGACAAAGTTCACACCACAGCTTTTTCCACTGACTCCACAGCAACCTCCAGCCAAGCTGGTTCTGTTCCCTCCCTGTCTCATCTGCTTCCGCCAGCCCCAAGCCAAGGGTTTCAGTCCAAGAGAGAGAGAGAGAGAAGGGCTTTTGGGATCCATCAGAGAACTCACACCCTGAGCCTGGCCCGTGCAGGCTGGGAGCCAGGGAGGTGCAGAGTGAGCCCAGCTCACCAAGAGAACGCTCAGGATGCTCTGCAGCACCTGAAAGGGGTTTGGATGGGACCCCAGTGACAGAGGCAGCACAAACCTGGCCCCTGCACTTCCTGCAGAACTGGCTGAAGAGCAAATGGCAGGAACCACACAAATCCAGCCAATCCAAACGTGCAGCAGCTTCTTTTTCAAATGACCATCTGGTAAAGGCTGTGAGGAGGGTGAAATCAAGCCAGAGCACACCAGAGAGAGCCTGTGATAGTCCCTCCCTCAGTGGTGACAGCCCTGAGTGCCCAAAGCAGAGGGATTCACAAAGGTGGCTCTCCCAGGTCACACAGGGCACGTGGGCAGAGCTTCTGCCAGGGCTGAAGGACAGATTCTGCCAAGCCACCAGGACAGATTGTTGTTGGCAAAGCTGCAGCACGGCAGATTGCACCAATTTCACATTGTTTTTCTGCAGCTGTCTCCTGCTCAGAGGGCTGTTTAAAGCACTGCTGTGCTCTCCCTGAAAATTCCAGGGGTGCCAAAAATCAGGCATCGGCCCAGAGACACTCGTGGGTTTAAAAGGCCAACAGAACAAGAGCTCACACTGGACACTGCCCTTCTCCCTGGCTGTTACACAGCCACAGAACATCCCTCTGGATTTTGTAAAGACAATTCCACATCTGTCAGAAAAACAAAACGGGAAGAGGCTCCCCAGGAGCTCAAATATCAGCCAGGTGTCCACTGCAACCCCTGCCAGCACCTCTAAAACCGTTCCTCCAGCTCCTCAGTGCAAACCCAAACCCAGCAAACACCAGAAATAGTTCAGGGCTCTCCACAGCACTATGGAAATCCCATGTATCCCTCCAGAGGAACGTGCAAGCCCCCAGCTCCGAGTGTGGCAGGATTCCCGAGCACGGTGCGGTTCCACCAGGATGAGAATTGCACTCAGCTCCTCCACAGAGAGCAGCCCCACTGTCTGGCACCATGCTGGGTGTCTGCTGCCTCTGCAGGGAACCCTCCAGCATCCTGCTTTCCCTGCTTCCACAGCACCGTGGCACTGAGCCCTCCACAGCATCTCCCCGGATTTTTAGCACTTCTGTCCCAGTTTGGCTCCACGGGAAACGTCCACCCTGGAAACGCCTCTGTGCAAATTCTGCTCCTCCCCACACACCCCATCAGTTTGGCTCTGACACTGTGGCATTAGTGCAGCTCCATCACAGGTGTAAACAGCAGCAAATGTGTATTTTGAGAGGAGTTTGTCACATAGATCACATCCTTTATGTGTGAAGTGGGCTCTGGTCCTGCCCTTCCACAAGAGGAATTTGTACTCGTGTTTCTTGGAAAGTCTTCCCAAATACAGCAAGGATTCTCCTCTCCACAGGCCTGGTTTGGGTTTAATTTAGATCCTTCTTGCAACCTCCCAGGGATTGCAGCGAGTTTACAGAGCACACGCTGCTGCTCTGGAGCTCTGGGAGGATTCCCTGCTCCCCTCCTGCCTCACACTGGTGAGAGAAGGGAGGATCCAGCATGAGCCTTACACACATACCCAAATCCAGAGAGCTCGTTTATCCTGACAGCTGAATTATGCACGTCTGCAGAAAAAAAAGAAAACCTCTGCTCCTGCACAGAGACATCATCATCATCCAGCAGTGAAAAACCCACATGGCACAGCACCCAGGCTGCATGGAAAATGTGCTTCAGGAGCAGGGACAGGGAGGAGGAGACAGCTGACAAGACAGCTCTTACCTTAACCCCTAAGGGTGATGGGCTGGGGGAGCTGCTGCCATGCAGGAACAGCTCTGTTTCCACAGGGATTTTGTGTGCTGGAGCAGCCTGCCTGTTCTAATCCAGGGCATTCCAGAGAGGCTGCATTTGTGCTGCACAAACAGCCTCCACCAACCTTTCAGGAGCAGTTCCATCCACCAACACACATGGCTTTAATTGGGGATGGCGGTTTTTTTTCGCTTCCATTCCAGTCACATGTTGGGAGCTGTTACTTTTCTCTCCTCTGTGTCTATCTGGATGGCTGCATTCTCACTCTCCTGCCTGAGCCATGCCAGCCTCAGACAAGCAGCTCCGAGAGCGTCAGCCTCGACAAAATGACTCAGTTCTGTCTGGAGCCAGGTCTGCAAAGCATCTCCTGCCTCCTCCTCCCTTCCCTTCCCTTCCCTTCCCAGGCTGCTGCTCACACAGCTGCCCTGGCCAGGTGAGCTCTGCCCTCAGCACATGGCCTTGGAGCTCCTCAAAGCAGAGCTGGAGCCCCCAAAAAACCCGAGGGGAACTCCTGAGTCACACTGGGGGAACCTCACCCAGAGTCATTCAGGATTTCCACCACAGGAGAATCGCTTTGCTCAGGGCAGGGAACAAACACAACATTTTTCTCTGCTCACTCCTCATCCTTACGTGCTGGATCTGCTGCTGGTCCCCTCTGCAAAGTGGTCACTCGCTGGCACAGCTGGTGACAGCTTTCTGCCAAAAGCACTGGTGCCAAAGGATGGTTTCATTGAAGAGAACATCTTGCAGAGCGAGTTTTTCTTTTCTTCAGAGCAGCAGAGGAAAATGTGGGTATTTTCAGTCATTTCATGATTAACTCTTCAGCCCCCTGAGCTCCCCGTGGACCAGGATCTCCTCAGAGCCTGTGGTACCTGCTGGAGCTCTCCCTGCCTGCCCTCCCAGCAGGGCACAGGATGAACACACAGAAAACAGCAGCTTCCCTTTCTCCCCTGCCTTTCTCTACCCAGGAAGGCACCAAACCACAGAATTCCATCAACCAAGCAGTTCGTGCTCGCAGTTTCCTGGATTACTGCCCTGATGGAAGCAATTCATACAAGAGCTGGCCAAGGGCTGCAGCCTTAAAATTCTGGGCACATCCCAGTGAACTCATATGTTTTATTATTTAAAGCCATGCAGGAGCTCAGACACTCAGCTGAACTCAGAGGGCAGGAAATGCCTGGAGGTACACGTGGAGTATCACAATTCCAGGACATTGGGCTGCTTTGATGGGTCTGAGTCTCCACTCAAGCACCATCATATGTTGGCCCGTGGGCTTCCCAAGCTGCACATCACAAGGGTTTGTTTGTCAGGGGAAAAAGAGCAACACCCGTGGCTTAGGAAGCTCAGTATTTTCATTTGTTAGCTGCTGGTGGTTTGTATTCCTGCCTTCATGCTGCAGAAGGTTTGGCTGATAAACAAGCTCAATCTGATGGCCTCTGTGTTTTGCAGCGAGATCCAATCCCCAGAGCATTTCCTCCATACAAATCTCTGCAGGCAGCTGCTAAAAAAAGGGGCTGGTGCTGCTGCAGCACCAGCTGGGATATGGTGAGTGCACAAGGACAGTGAGGACAGGACCCTCCTCAAAGCCCTGGCAGCTCCTGCCCATCCCAAATCCTTCCTGCCCAACTGCTTTTCTCTCTCCATCTTTCAGCATACCCCAAAAGACAACCATCCCCAAGGCAGGGCAGCTCCACTCACTCACTCACACAATTTAACTTGCAGCATTTTCTGACAGGGAGCATCGCTCCGTGTCCCTTTTTTTTTTGCCATTTTTAAATTAACTGCTCTCTTCTCAAAGCCTCAGAGACAGGGAACTCGTGGAGTCACAGGTGCCTGAGCACTCAGGGATGTTCTCCTGCTCTCTTCAAGCCAGTCCTTGGCACTGGGCTCTTCACAGTGACCAGAGCCCAGCTCTGCTCCTTCCCCTGTGCTTTGCAGGGTTCCCACCACACCTTGTGAACAGGCAGAGACTGGTATTTCATTCACCTGCTGGGAAATTCCTCCTAAACAACTTTCTGCTCCCTGTTAGACAGAACAGCAGAGCCGCTGTAATTTCGTGTGGCACCAGCGCTGCACTGCCCAGCAGGGCTCAGTGAAGGACAAAGCCAAGGTCTCCAATTCACAATTAGCACAATTACCCTCACTCTGACGCGGGTAAAGGAAGTGCTGAAGGAAAGGAGTGGGAGTCAGGACATTCAGCTCCCAGTTTTACCACCCTTATTCTCTTTCACCCTGAAGGCGATGCAATTTTCCCACCCTTGAAAACAGGAACGATATTTCCCAGAAAAGCTGCAATAAAATGCTGGTGTTTACCATGCACTCTGAAACCCTGGAACGGATGCAACCCTGCCAGGATCCACTCAGCACCATCACACAAACCATGAATAACAGTAATTAACAAATAGCCCCAGAGAGATGAGTATTAATCAGCATTTCCCAGCTCTCCTCAGGCATGAATGGATATTCCACAGATAGAGGGCACAAAGAGCCACCTCAACTCTGCAGCGTGGATCACAGAAGAAACTTGTCCCACAGCTAACTAATGTGGGCTGAAGCTGCTGCAGAGCACAGGAAAATGCAGCAATTCACACCAAAATGCCCAGGGAGGTACCACCAGGTACAGGTGAACACTCAAATGACATCCTCACAGAACAAACACAGCTCTGCAAAATCACAGGAATGCCAAGAAAGTCCTGGAAACAGAACTGGGGACAGCAAACCCCTCTGTTCTCCCTGTAAACACACATTTGTGCAGCTCTGTTAATCAAGGCATGGAGAACTCCACCCCACACTGTTCCAGCAGTGGAGTGGGGTTTCCCCTGGGGAGCTCAGCACGACTATTAATTATTTGTGCTGCCCCATGGCAAAGCTGATCTCCTTGTGCTGAGCCTGCTGCAATCCTACAACAGAAGCCAATGCTCCCAGAGAGGGGCTGCAAATCAAGGAATCTGTCCCAAATCCCAGCACAGATCAGCAGCTGAACCTGCACCCAGGAAAGGGCTCCCTTTCTCAGGAGCCAACTCTGCTCCCTGGCAGCCAGAAAGTGTCAGGGGAAACAGGGCAGGAGCCCCAAGGAGCCCTGACACCCTCTGTGTGCTCAGAGCTTCCTCCAGCAGCCACCCTGTGCAGCTCAGAGCCAGCTGCAGACACAACTGACAGCTCCTAGTCCTGCCCATGCATTTTTTAAAAGCAGCTTCTAAGACAAAAAACATCTGCTCCCAGGTGGAAGATGAAATGGCTCTTACACTGAGCTGTGTTATTAGTGTTTCCCCCATTTCAGTCCCTTTTTTCTTGGTCTTTCTCTTGCATTAGCCCCCAGCTCCCAGGGAGGAGCCCCTCTGGCTGCTCCAGAGGCTGTGAGAGCAAAGGGTAACAGAAAAGCTTGAGGGGAGCCAAGACAATCCAATATTCCTCTCTCAAAAATCCCTCCAGGGGTGGCAGCTGCACAGAGCTCCTGGCTCACAACAGAAGGTGAAGCTTCTTTAGACAGATCCTGCCTAATCTCAGAGTCACAAACGCCTGTGGTTCCAGTGCCTGGCATCCTCAGGCAAAATCCTCTTGGTGGAAGCAAACTGGGAATAGATTTTTAAGCTATTTACTCCTAGCCTGGAGGCACTGAACAGCCAGCAGCGCTGCTTTCCCAATCATTAGTTCAGGGGTTTGTTGCTGCTCCAGTGTCCAGGGCCTTGCAGAAGGTTCTTCTTGTAAGGAAATAAGGAACAGATGTCAGGGAGGTGCTTCAGCAGATGTTTGTCCCCCTTTTTCCAGGCTTCAGTGGGACAGGGATCCCTCAGACACTTCCAGGGTCAGGCCATGACACTGGTTTGGGTTTGGCTGCCCACTTTGAAGGCTCTCAGTGCCCTGCCTCAGACTCAGCTCTAAAAAGATCCTCTCTGCCCCTCTCCTGAAAGGGAACAGAGGTCATGGCTATTGTCCTTAACCAGCCCTGTTAATTTTATCTCAGGAGAAGTGAGTTAAGTCACTTAAGCACCGAGCTGTGCTGCAAATTGCTCATTTAATATTGCCCTTGAAACTGCACTGTAATGATAATTTTTCACTTCCTTCCCTAGGCAGTTGCATAACGTTGCTGGGCATTGTTTAGAGAGCTCCAAAGCTGAGGCAGCCGTGTCCCTTTCACCTTCTCCTCACCAAGCACTGGCAGGGATGTTGACTTTCTGCTTGTGGGGGGATTTTTGGCTTCTTTTATTTTTTTTTCCTCCCCCCTACTCTATCAGCTTATTACATTAAACAACAGATGGACGTGACTCTGAATGCAAATAGCCTTCCAACAAAATTATTCCCACTTTCTTCAGCTTTCAGTGGGGAAAAAAAATTCCCTTTTTTACCAGTTAAATCTAAGCCAATTAGAAAGTCAGATCTGTCAAATAACATTTAATTAAAAGTATCTTTAGGGAGGGAGCAGCTCGGTCAACGGAAAGCTTTCCCACTGACAATATAAATAGCCCAGGCCCAGAATTCAACAGCCCCACTTTGTGGTTGGGATTCTCAGAGCAGGAGGGATTTGGGTTTCATGGCTTTGGTTGGCAAAGGGTTTTATACCAGGGAAGTGGAATTCTGGAAGCTGGGCTGGCTGATCAAAGGGGCACAGAGAGCAGACACAGCACCAGATACACCTGAGAGCAATCTGGAGATAAAATTGCTCTTCAAGCAGAACAGCATCAAGAGTTAAGTAAAATCCATCTCTCAATTTACAGGAACTTGCTGCTTTGTGGCTTCTTGCAGTGTAAGACCTGACAGAATTCAAACCTGTTCTTCAAGCAAGTTTGGACACCACCTCGAGTGCAAAAACATGAGACAGCAAGAAATCAACATACCACAACAAAAATACAGTTTATGTTCTCCAGAACAGAAAGTCTGATCTGCTGGAGAGGAGACAAGAGAGCACAGAGGGGAAAACAGGAACATGAGAGCTGGGGAGAGGAGGCTTGAGACAGAGCAGCATTTGCTCTGTGGAGAGCTCCAATTTAACAGAGCAGTGACAAAGCTGTGTCCTGGGGATGTGTTAAAGGAGGACAGATGAAGGGAGCCACATCTCCTGGATCCAGGACACAGCCAGGCTCACCCCAGACCCACCTCAGGGCAGGTGGCAGCAGGATGGTCCTGCAGAGACCCCTTGTCCCACCCTGCCCTGGCTCCAGCTCCAAGCAGAGAGGCAGAAATGGGAATGTCACCCCTCAGGGCACACCTGGAGCCCTCCTGCTTTAACAGGAACACACACAAACACTGCACAGGGTTGGATCCAGGCAGGATCTCCCATCCTGATGAACTTTCCTTGAACCAACTGAGCCATTCTATCACTGCCAGCCCATTAACAAATCCCTTCCCATCTGCCTCCCCCAGATGCTCCCTCCAAGCCTGAGGCCTGGATCAGGGAGAAGTTGATTCCCCAAACTTTTACCAGCATTCCCAATTTTAAGCCTTTCTGCTTCTGGCTACAACTTTGCTCATCCTCAAGGCATCACCAAGGCAAGGCTTTCCCTTGTGCTTTATGTAATATATCAGGAAAAAATCCAATGTCTGGGACACTCATCACTGAGCTGGAGGAGGGCAATGCCAAGGGAGCTGTGCAGTCTGTTCCTGTCCCCAATCACCAGAGTGGGCATGGTCCAGCTGCATTTGGCTCAAGGCAGGAAGAGCCAAAAAGGATTTTAAAAATCACTCTTCTAGAACAAATCAATTTCTCAGCTTTCATAACACATTTTCATCCTCTGGTGTAACAGGCACTGCTTCCCCTAACTTTGAAAATAAGGGGCAGCAGATCCCTAATTGGCCACATCCTCCAGGAAAACAGAAATTAATCACGCACAGGATTTTCCTGTGGCATAAGCAGCTCATGCTGCAGACACCAACCAAAGCTCTAACAGGACCTGGAGCCACAACAGGACCCACCACTCATGGAGTGAACAAAATTGCTGCACCTGGTCACCAAACACAGATCTGCTTACAGGAACTCTTTCCAGTGTTCCTCCTCTCCTGCTGGCCATGAGCTCCTGGGGACTCTTTTCCAGGAGAGAAGCATCCAGTGGCCAAAGCAACAGGTAGCAAAAGGCACCTGAGGAGCTGGGCATGGAGCTCTGGGTGGCACTGCTCCCTCCTCACAGCCAGCATTCCAGCTGGGAAGGGTCACAGGGACTTCCAGCCCCAGCTCTGGTGTGATTATTAACATTTATCTCGCATTTGAGGGGTGTCCACAGGCCACAGCTCAGTTACAAACTGATCTGACTTCAGTTGACTCAGAGGAAAACTTCGAATAACCACAAACACGTGGCCAAGGCACAATGTTCTCTTTCTCATCTGCTTGGCACAAACACCCCATCCAAGGCTCAGTTTTGGGGATAAAGCATCCCAGGGACTGCTCTCAGCCCAGGAGAGGCACAACCAGCAGAACCTGAATCAGGGAAGTGCAAGTCAGCACAGGGAGGAGGCAGAGCATCACCTCAGCTGCATTTCCATGTGCTCAGAGCCCAATTAACGCCCTGAGGACAAGAAGTGTTTGCATGGCAGCAGCACCCACAGGGTGGAGGCAAAGCAGGATCACTCTGTGCCAGGCACACAGCACAGCCCTGTCCCGTGGGACACCACAGGGAGCAGGGACAGAGCTGCTCTCCCCACATCCCACCTGGTGAAACACAGGAGAATCAAAAAGGACACCCCAAATCCTGGGGAATCCTGCAAATCCCAGGTGTGCCCAGAAGGATCCTTCTCCCTGCTGAGGTGGACACTCAATGTCCTGCTTGGCTTCACTTTGGGATGATTACATGACTCACCAGTGCTGAAAGTACAAGGGAGAAATTCAAAACATCCCAAGACAGATGTCAACAAAGCCAACCCTGCCTGCTAAGCTATCATATAATTTTTGCTCAGGCCAGCTATTATGCAGCACAGCTATTTTAGAAATGTTTGTCCTGTCTTACACACCCTTCTGCCTGGTGGAGACTGCCAACAGGAGAAAAAAAAAAATCAGAATTTTTCAGAAACATCAAAACCAGCATTCAGAAATGTAATAACCAATTTCAAGTTTAATCCATGGAGTAAACAGAGACCAAATGGTCATTCCCAGCTTTCTGGCAGTGCACCTGAGCCCTTTCCCAATCCCACAGAGGAAGATGATTGCACTTTCCCAAACCCAGCACTGCTGCTGGTGCTAATTTTCACCTCAGGCAGATACAATTAAATACCACCTCTTGGAAAGAAAATAACTGTTAGCCTTATATAAAGTCCAGATTCAAAAGTTGTGCGAGTTTACTTGACAAGAACTAGGGAAAATACCAAAGTATTTCATGGTATTGTTATTCCCTTGGGTACACACAAAACAAACATGAACTGTTTCACCCCAAAAGTAGATTTTTTCCCCAATTTGCTCTGCAAACCCCAATTTACTGTGCCTCAACCATCAGGCTGAGTTGTGCCCTCTTTCTTTGCCTTCCATGTCAGAAGGTCAGCAATTTCCCCATCCCACTTTTCCTGCCAGAACAGGAGGAAGGAGCCTCCTCTGTCAGAGCTCTGTGGTGCTCAGAGCACTCTCTAATTGCCCGATGCACATTCAGGTCAGGTCCTCACCTTGGTGCCACTAATGAGTGAGATGGGGACTGTTTGTGACACAATCAAGGAAAGTTTGTAAACATCACAAAAGCCTGGAGAGCTCTGGAAAGCAGAGACTGCAGGAGAACAGAGAGCAAGGCAAGGCAAAGGGAGGAGCAAGGTGTGCTTTTATCTGAGTTCTCAGGCCAGATTAATGCATTTCTGGATTGATTGCAGCATGATCTAATGTTCTTTCTGTGTGGGATCGATAACATCTCCACGATGTCAGTGCAGCACAGTGAGGGTTTCCCCAGGACACGTCCATGTCTCCCTCCAGACCCAGAAATCTCCAGAGTGGCCTTTTAAAAGCAAGGGGCCAAATCCAGAGGAGCTCTCTGGACATTGGTGAGCTTGTCCCTCTCCACAGTCCAGGGGAACCATTTGATGGATTTGGTGCTTCCTACACCTCCAAAATCAGCCAGCCAGCACAGAAAGGCAAGTTAGAGCACCTGCAGCAGTGGAGAAGAGCAGGACACACCTGCTGCCAGCAGGTATTTCACAATTCTGCCCCAAAAATTTCTCTATTCTGCCCAACAAGTCCTCAGAGGTTACTCACAGCTGAATGAATGCGCTTGAATTAATCCCAGCCCAAAAGCCCATGGAAGGTAAAGCAGTAACTCAGGCACAGACAGAACTTGGCCAGCTCAGATTTGAGGAGCACAATCACAGAACTGGACAATTCCAACAAGCCCCAGCAGTGACCCCACAGATACACCAGCCCTGCAGAGTCACAGCTCCCAAAGCCCTGCACTTCCAACAAATCCTCCCTGAAACTTCACAATTCTGTGAAAGGCATCAGAAATGTGAATAAATGGAGACACACAGAGCTGCACAGCTGCAGAAACACCCTGGTTTGTGGTGTGTGACTGCTGCAGCAAAAGTTTTAAACTCCAGTCTCTGTACATGGAGATGTTTGGCCCAGTCAGCACCAGGATTATTTGCTGCCAGCACAACAGAGCACATGCCTTTGTTTAGGAGGGGCTGAATTTAGGGAACCACTAAAGGATGTAATAAAATGAATAAACACTTTCACTTTTGGCATGTTTCTCCCCACTCAGCCCCATTTCCTAGAAGGAAAATGCTTCCCCCAGCTCCTCAGATCAGGGGTCTGGCACTGCCAGCCTGCACAGGCACCTTCTGCAGTTCTTACACCTCAATTAATGCTCCCAGGAAAAAAGAAAACCCCACATGTTAAGATTTTCGTACCAGTTACTGTGGCTTTGCCACCCAGCCACCTGAGGTTCCACCCATCACACCAGACTGAGGACTGAATTCACCCTCCTTTCTGCACTGCAATAAAAGTGAAGTTAAGGAAGAAACTGAGTTACCACTTATCTCACAGAGCAGAACAGGCAGAGGCTCCACCAGCACCTTTTTTCAAGGCCTACAAGGCACGGCAGAGATTTTTAAAGCCCTCCTGCCCTGCCAGAGCCGCCCAGACAAGCCACAGGAAAGTGCTTCCCATTTCTCTTCCTCAGCAGCTGGGAGCAGTGCTCATGTGCAGGCACACTTTTGTAGTAAGCAGCCTCCTGCTAAAATTTCCTTTGCAAAAGTGACCAAAATCTAGTCCCCAAAAAGTTGCCAAGAAAAAAAAAAGAGAGATAGAAAGAAAGAAAGAAGAAGCCCAAGTCTGGTTAAAATCCAGCACGTTTCTCCCCAGCTCTAGCTCCCCCAGAGTAATGATATTAACTCTGCTGCCTCCTTTTTCCCTGGAGTTGCTCTACAATACAACACAACCAAGAAACACCTGCTGCCCTGTCTAATAAACCAACACTCATTAAAGCAGACAAGCCACTAGCTGCTGTGCTAATTACTGCAGAGCATGCAAAGAGAATTGAAGAGAAGCTACTGTATCCCAGACACTTCAAGCGTTCTTGGGCTTTTTTAGCCCTCCAGTCCAGCCACTGCATTGCCTCCACTTCGAGGAGAGGAGAGATAAAACACAACGATGGGGAACAGCACCAACCACGCTGTAAGGCCTCAGAGTCACCCTTCTTTGGGTTTAGTCTTTCCCAGTTTTGCTCTAAATGAAGAGAATGGGCATTGCCATGAACGCCAAACAACCTGGAGCTATTTTTTTTTCCTCCCAGCCCTGTGTGAATTCCTGTAGCGCCCAGTTTTAAAGCTGAGCCCCGAAGTCTCTCTGCAGTGCGATCGGGAGCCTCCCATGCCAATGCCCGGCTCCGAGGAGCTCTGAGCATCACCCTGCCCAGCGGAGGAGCCGCTCAGCATCCCAGCGGAGCATCGCCGGCTCCCACCGCCCACGAGAGGCAGCGAGGGAGCGCCGCGTCCTTCCCGGCTCCTCTCACTCCGCTCGGGCTGGATCCCCACCCGTGCAACAGCTCCGGGCTCCCCGTGCCCGAGCGCTGCGGGGCTCGGTGATGGGGGAGCTGCGGGGCTGGGCTGTCCCCAAGTGCCCAAGGAACAGGGCTGTCCCCAGGAACAGGGCTGTCCCCGGGGCTCCCCGGGCTCGCTGCCGGGCACAGTTCCAGGGCCGGGCTCGCCCTGGCCCCGCTCACCTGCAGTAGAAGCGTCGTGCGGCCGAGCCGGGGCTGTCCCCGCCGGGCGGGCTCGCCATGGGCGCCGGCCCCGCGGCGGGGAGCGGGCAGCGGAGTATGGCAGCGCCGGGAAGTGATGCACCGAGCAAAGAAACTCGCGGGCAGGCCCCTCCTCCGGCTGATGTCACCCGGCCTTGCCTCCCTCCCTCCCTCCCGCCGCGGGACGGGGAGAGCAGCTCTGGGCACGGCAGAGTCCCCCTGTCCCTCCGGGGACATCCCCACGGTGACATCCCCGGTAGTGCCTCCCCGCTCACCTGGGAGCGGCCCCAGGCACGCAGCGAGGCGCGGGCACCACGCCCGCATTTCTCGCCCAGGAGAGCGGAGCAGCATCGCTGATTCCTGCCCAGGTGGAGCTGCTGAAAGCCATAATGAGTCTCGGGTTTGGCTTGGTCAAAGCCCTTTTGTCTTGGAAAGTGTCTGCACCTGGAGGCAGCCAGGACGAGCAGCTGGGACCTGGCAGGACCTGGCAGGGCTGCATTTGCTGTGCTGGGTCAGCAGGGCTGTGCCACAGCCACAGAGCAAAGTCTGGCTGCTCTCTTGGGTAGCGAGGAGTCTCCCAGGAAAAGGGATTTTCCCTCCAGCCCACAGCAGCTTCTTTCAGTTAACTATGTCCTGTTGAAACTTGGGGCCTTAAATATTTATTTCCACACCTAGAGAAGGATGCAGTTCATCTTCAAACACTGCATCCAGCTTCCTCTGTTCTCCAAGGCTTGAGATGCTCCTGGAAAAGTCAGGGAGTTGGTCACTCAGCAGGAACCTGGCTGAAAGTTAGGGCCACTTACCCAGCAACAGCAAATTAAACTCATTATCATCACAGGCCCACCCCCAAATAAGCAGAGCTATGAACTCTGGCTTTCCCTGGGTTCCAGCAGCTTGCTCTGCACACACAGAACACTGTGGTTGGTGGGAATCCAGAGCTGTGCCTATTTACTGCCTCTCTCACCCTGGGGACCTGCTCAAAACCCCTCTCAGGAGTAAACCCAGATCCTGCTCAGAAAAGAACATCATCAATAACACCCCACTAGCAAACCACAAAAGCCTGTTTCCCAGGAGCTAATTGATTGAGCTTTTAAATTCGAACTGAAACCCCATAAACAAACCTGTGTCTGTGTCTCAGTGCAGGAATAGTCTCAATTCTGTAGATAAAGCACAGCAGAGAAAGCTGAAATCATCCTGCTGAGAGCTGTCTCCTCACTCACTGAGGTGGGGTGCTGTCCTGGGTGCCTCATTATCCCCTAAAAAAGGAACCCCCCTGACTAAGCAGCCACAGAACCCCCACTGGAAGGAGCAGTGGAAAGAGCAGGCTGGGACACTGTGCCTCTCACACCAGCCAGTTTTTACCCAGGTTTGTGGTTTCACTGACAGCACCAAACATCCTGATGCAAAGCAGCTTTTCACAAGCCAGGGAAAACGTGGGACTGCTCAGCCCTAAGAGATTCTGGCACTTCAGAGGGGGTGTTTGTCCATGCCTCCCCCTCTTCCAGACAAGGACATGAGTGCAAAAGGTGAAACCCAGCCTGTGCTGCTGCAGCCCAGCTCAGCCCCAGGCACTGAGGACACCGAGCTGAGCTGGGCCCCAGCTCTGGGCTGGCATTCAGCGAGTGTGGGAAGACAGAGGAATTGCCCTTCAGAGAAACAATGCTGGAAAGGAGAGCAGGGGAACAGAGGGAGGAGGCCAGCTTCCAGTTTGGGCTCCAGCCAGATCCATGGTGTTCCACAGAGCTGTGGGTGAGGGGGTCACCCCCACGTTAATGACACAGAAATCGCTCGGTCAAATTCCAGGGCCTGGCCTGTGCAGGAGGTCAGACTGAGATGAGCATAATGGTCCCCTCTGGCCTCCAAACCCATGAATTTGCAATGGATAATTTATCATCTGACAAACTCGGCTTCTCTTTCTTCTTGTACAAGTGGCAAATAGGTCGCAATAGATTTGAATTCATTAGATGAAATAATTCGATTACTCTGCTGTGGGTTGGGTTTGGTTAACCCTACATGTTCATGCCAAGAAGCTCCCTGCACGGATTTGGACCTCAGCCACACCTCAGATCCATTGCTCAGCTGCAATGAAACAGGGAAATTGTAAGAGCACAGAGAGAAAGAAACCCCAGTAGTTCGAAATGCCACTAATTCCTCTGGTGAACCTGGTGCACATTGTGTCATGCCTTGGGAAGGACCTGGAGCAATCAGAGAGGCTCCAGATGAATGTGACAAGTGTGACCTACCAGAGAAAGGTATGAGAATTGGTTTGTTCGGTGCAGATAAGATCAAGAAGTGGAGCTGGAATCTTTAGACGTTGAAAGGGCTGCAGCAGGATGGGAAAAAAAAAAAAAAAAAGGAGGAGTGGATCCTGAAGAACAGGGCAGGGTACAACACAGCTGGGTCAGAATCCAGCAAAGGCAATGCAGGGTTCATTTTCCTTTGACCTGACGCACCCCTGCACCTCCAGCATCTTTTCTTTCTGCAGTCTTAAAGCTCAAAATCCTGCTCCTCCTAGTTCCTGAGTGTCTCTACCCCTTCACTTACAAACAGGCAGAATCTCAACTCTAAGCAATAGGATTGCAGGATCCTTAGGACTGCTTGGGCAATTTTTAACATTTCTTTTATAAATCAGTACCCAAAGCTATCACAACACAAGATGAAAGAGCTCCAAGTGTTGCCATATTTCCTTCCACTTGGAAGAGACAGCCTTGAGAGCAGGAAGGCACAGAAAGCTCAAGGGAAGACAGCGAGACAGAAGTCAACAGTAAATTTTGCCAATCATTTAAGAATTGCCAGGGCAGAGGAACATCCCTCTGCTGCCTCCATGTCTTCATCATCCAGACACGCCAGAGCCAGGCACTCCCTCCAAAACACAAAGATTTGTCTTAATTAGCACGGCAGCTCTCCTGCAGCTCGTGGAATGGATTGCTGGGGGCCTCTGCTGGGGTTTGTGTGCAAAAAGAGCTCTGCAGTTCAGGCTCCGAAGCTGACAGACCCCAGCTGAAATCGCTACAGAACTGGCACTGTAATTGTCCTCTCTTTCTAGCAACAGCTGTGATTAATCACCAGACTTTGCACTGTCTTTTCTTTTTTTTTCTCAAGCTGGCAGGTTCCAAAAGCACCTTGCTATTGTCCTGCATTCCATTTTTTTTAATCCCTCTAAACATAACCTGTAAGGAAGTTCTGGGTTTAAACCAACCTAAAAAAAAAGAACCACACAGCAAAACTGAAGAGACTTCGCCTTGACTCAGTTTCACAGCTGCGAATTTACACGGGGATAAACTCATCTTGGAGGAAGTTTGCACCTTTTTAAAAACAAAATCCCCCAGTGGATGTAGCTTCCTTTGTGCGCAGGAGATGAGAGCCCACAGGGGGTATTTAGCAGCTGGGATCCAGCTCTTCTCCAGGCACACAGAGCTGGAAAGGAGGGGATGATGTGCAGCCTTGGCCGGGGCTGCTTTCCTGTGGAACATCACTGCCTCATGCCAGTTTGTAGAGTGGAGACAACAAAATAACCTTTACCCATCCCTCCTGGGGAAGGAAGGATGGCTGCAGATCTCAGATGTGAGCACGGGAGTTTGAATGAGCCTGACAGCGCTGTGAAAATGGGTAAGAGAGGAGTTGGCTTTGTGCAAGAAAAAGGGAATAATAAAAACTCCCCTGGAGGGTCTGAGGGCTGCTGTGCAAATCGGGGGCCACACACGGCCTCTGTGAACCAGGAACATTTGCCTTGGCTTTGGGGTTTTCATAAAGCATAATTACATGAGCTGCAACAACATCCTCCTCAGAACAGCCCAGAGCCACGCAGGAAAGCGGGGAGGGAGCAGGGATGGGTTTCAGCAGGAGTGCTCAGCTATTCCTTTAGTTAAAACAACAAATTAAGAACAAGGTTCAATGTCTGTGCTTGGGGAACAGAACCCTCCATGCTGCTGAAAGATTGAGCAGATCTAAATAAAACTGCTGTGCCACACAGCTGCTTTTTCAGGACTTGGGAAGAAATTACAGTTTTCAAGGGCTTTTATAATCCTTCCTTCCACTGAGGCTGGTCCTAAGGCAACCAAACTCCTCTGATCAGAGGGAAGGACTCAGTGAGGAACCATTATTTTATCTCCAAAGTAGAAGCACAAAAGGTTATTACAATCGGCAGATAACCTGTAATAGAGACTCACAGCCAGCAATATTATTCATACCTGAAATAAAGAGGATCATCTGAGAGTGAAGAGTTGTTTTGCTGACTGTGATTGTCTCTTTTAAAAACCTCTTTGGAGCACAGACATTCAGGAAAAGCTCTGAGTAACGAGCTCCTCTGAATAATTCAGCTGTGTGCAGGCACTCCTGAACCAGCCACAACTGCTGAGCTCAGAGGGGCTCAGGAGAGCTCAGCTGTCCAGTTTGGGGGTGGCTGAGATTGCTGTTGGGCTGTACAGTTGGGTGAAAACCCTTCCCAAAACCTGGGCAGGGACACAGGTTCTTTCCCCACCCTCCTGCCCACCCCTCTCTGCTGGTACAGCGTTGAAAACACACATCAAGACCTCAGTGATTCTCACAAATTCCATCCCCTCGTGGGTGCACCTGAGGATCTGGCCTTTGCTCTGTGCATATTTATACATCCTGTGTGTCTGATGTCCCTGAATTTCCTTTTCATTAATGCTCCTCTGGGCCTCAGAGGAGGCAAACAAAGCGACAGAGCTCATCCGCTTCCTTCAGCCTTCAAGCTTGACTGAAAATGCTTCATTAAATAAATAGCAAGAGATCCTTAAAATGCCCTGGCTCTCACCCTCGTGGAGAGTTTGATGAGATGGAACCCTGTGGGCTGGCACTGGCCTGCTGGGGAGCTGAGGATTTTTTAGGCAAGGCCAGAGGGGACTGTCCTGATGCCTTTGTGCTGGTATCACGTATCCCCTGGCAGCTCCTGTTCCCCTGAAATCCTGCTCTTTGCCTCGGAGCAGAACAACTCTACAGAGTGCCTGGGAAGGCTTTTGAACTCAGGCACAGGAGCTGATGTTGTGGCAGAGCTCTGCCCTGTGCCAGCCTTCTCTGTGCCCTGGCACCTCCTCTCTGGGTGCAGTTTCCTCACCCAGTGGTGTCTGCAGCAAGCTGGACATGCTCCAGCAACATTTCTGCTTCTTTCTCATCCCTTGGTAAATTCCCATCCCTTCACCACCTCTCTTCTGCTCCTGCAGCAGAATTCAACAGCCTGGTGGTGCCTGTTCCAAGAGAGCTTCAACCCAGACCCCAAAAGGGGAAGTGGGAGGCTCTCCTGGGGCTCACCAGAAATATGCTGGATTTTTCTGGCCTCAGAAGCCTCGATGGCAGTACCAGGGAGCTTTTCTTGGAGGCACCTTATCAAAGCTCTGTCGCTCAGATAAATATCCCAGAGCTCAGTCATGAGCAGCTTCTATTTACAATGTTGGCAGTGGATTTGTTTAACCAACTTCAATTTTCCAAGAGTCAACAGACAAAACCCCAATTTCTTCTGCTGGATGCCTGGGAAAACCTCCTGTTGGCTTTGACTAAAATAAAGAGTAATCTTGAGTGAAGAATTGAAAGCTCGGAGGGGGAAATAAACATTTTCACCTTTGAAAGGGGTTTTATTTCCTTTTTGAGTTGTAACTGCTGCTACTGCCATTAATTACAAGCATGTTTGGGTTTGTTTTTAAACAGACTGTCAATATTTGCAGTGTAATTGCATTATTTAGTCAAGCTTCTGCAAGTGCTTTCCAAACACTCAGGGTGGAACTTGTTTCCGTGTAACTCCCAACAATTCCGTGAATCAGAGGCAGGAGGAGCAGAAGCTGCTGCTGAGGTGACTCTGTCACCAACCACAAGGTGACCGAGGCTCCTGCAGCTCCAGACCAGCACGTGGTGACAGGAAACACGTTCTGGTTATCACCGAAACTGCATCAAACCACAGGCTCAGGTCTGAGTTCCTAATCAGTTCTGAAAGGCAGTGCAAAATTACCACCATTTACAGCTCCTTTTCTACATTTTCGCACACATTTTTCTACATTTCTTGCACTCGAGGGTAAGAACTGTTCTAAGAATTCTAGTCAAACACTGGGACAATATTTTAGCATCATTAAGCAGCATTTTATAAAAGTAATAATTCTCATTTTAGGACTGGTAACTGGCAGACGCCTTTAATGCTGATTTTTGGGCAAATAACAGAACACAAGAAAAGTTTCAAAAGCCCCAAAAAAATCCTTTCCTGTGATGATGGGGAGGCCCAGAGAAGCTGTGGTTGCCCCTGGATCCCTGGAAGTGTCCAAGGCCAGGTTGGATGGGGCTTGGAGCATCCTGGGATAGTGGAAGGTGTCCCTGGATCAGCTTTAATGTCCTTCCCAACCCAAACCCATCTGTGATTCTGTGATTTTATTAAATATCTTAGAATAAAAGCAAGTGGGATTACCCAAGTACCTCATTAATCCAATATTGGTGCAATGCCAATATGGGATGCAGTCAAAAGGGCTGAGGAATGTCAATCTCAATCCCTTGCTCCAGAAAACTGCTCATCAAAGAAGCAATCTTTCATCTAATTTCAGTTAATAAAGGTTATTCTGCTGACATAATAGATTTAGGCTTCTGCAAAGCAATTTACTTAATCTTGCATGACATTCTGTTAAAAATAGTACCCGAAAAAAGAAAAAAAAATCAATGTAAGTTATTTTAAATGGATGGGAAAATTAGGAACGTGCATCAAAAAGTAATTATCTGATGAAGGAATTTCTAGTGTGTCCAAAAGGATTTACTCTTGGTACAGTGCTATCCAACACTTTTATCAATCCAACATTTTATCAAAGGACCATTGCAGCCAAGGCTGGAAATATCACCTACAAAATTTGCAGGTGAATTGGTTTTGTTTGCTTAAGTGATGTTTAAAGTCTGACTTAATCTTAGGTGAGAGTTGATTTTATAGACAAGAAATTTTCTGGGGATAGAAAGGAGAAAGCGGCACACCCAGAACTTGCAGCGAGGCAGAGTCAGTCTGGAAATAAGAGTTGATTTTTAAATGTAGGGAATTAAACAGTGGCACAATTAACTTTTCAGAAGCAAAATGCAGCCTGCATTAGGTGGTGTCTGGAAGAAAGGTGGCTGAAAATGCTTCAGTTCAAACAAAAATCCTGGGGTTGATGCAGTGCTCACCCCGTGTTTGTGTCACAGCAGATCTTTAATTAGACAACCTGCCCTGTTAGCAGTGAAAACTCTTCTCCTTTTACCCATTGAGCAAGGTTGTCATCGATAATGGATATTTTTTTCCCTGGCTTGGCAAATCCCAGCACTGTAGCGGGATTTGTGGTGGATCGATCCCATGGGTGATTAACAGCCCGCATGGCCCGGGGGGAAAATAAACGGGAACGTTTGCTCCAAGTGGGATCAAACATTTGTGTCCTTTGTTGTTTGCAGCCCCCAGGGAAAAAGAACAGGCCTGGTTCTGAGGGAGAGGTTGGAGACTGGGTCTGCAATCTCCATCCTTTCTTTTTATCTTGGAAAAAAAAGCAGTGAAGGCTCCTCAGAGCGTCCCTCCCTCCTGGCTGATGCATTTGATTTTTACTCCAGAGAGGAGTGATGTTGTTATAGAAACCTAAACGGGGCGAGTGGAACCCTCCCAGTCCGGGCTGGGACAGGACAGCACATTTCTTCCCTCACCTGGATCTTGGTTTCTACAAACTCAACACCTTCCTGCCAGAAGAATTAATCCAGCCTGCATTTTCCTACCAGATTCTTGCACAGTGCTGGCACTCCTTGCTCCCTATATAATCAGCATTTCCAGGTGCCCAGGATCTGCTGTTTCTCTAAAATGCCCACAATTTGCTGCAAGCAAACAGAAACTCCTCGGAGTCAGATTCTCTGCTTGCATAAACTGGGAGAGCTCCACTTGACATCAGCAGGGAATCGAGCCTTCACCATATGCAGGGTTGATTTTCCATTGGAGATGGGCAGGCACTGGTATCTATTTTCCTTTGCACTTAGCTCCATATAGATTCACTCAGTCAATAGCAAGGCAGTATTTTTGTTGGTTTGCGTGATTATCTGAAGAGACAGAGAGAGAGGGAAAAAAAAAAATAAAAACAAGGCCAGACAAACAAATTCCAGTCAGTCATAAATGATCTTGGGTTAAATGACTGTGCTGCCTGGCATCCCAGGGGAGAGCAGGAATGAAACTCCAGCAAATCTGAGGGCAACGTGACTTGATGGAGCGGAAGGAGGCAGGAGATGGCCTGTTGTGTTGGCTTAGCCTGCTGCTTCTCCACTGACACTGCTCTGGATTGGCATTTCGTGGTGAAACAAATAGAATCAAAAGGAATCAGGTGAATTTACGAGCAGAGGGTCAGCGACCCCAGGGACTGCTCTGAGCGAGGGGGATTTATAAAGCTGCTCTGCTCTCATAACCTCTGCTGGTCGTGCTGGTGTCCCAGCTGGGACTGTCATCAGCTCTGATGCCAGGGCTGAGATTAATGGCCTGCAAATTGCTGAGCAGCTATAAAGAGCTGAAAGGTGGAAGGAGGGATTTCGAAGGCTGAAGGCCCAAGCAGAGCACTCCAGAGAGGAATAAATGCAGCAGGGGAGTGGAATTCTGGCTGGCAGCATCTGCTGTGTGGGCAGGATTCAAAACAGGCAGAGGCAGAGGTAGGACAGGAGGACACAATTCCCAGATTTTGATTGGACTGTTTGGATTTTGAACATATCATTCTTGTTGAAGGAACAGGCTAAATCCTGCCATTCTTGGTAGTTATTTGATGCCTTGTTGAAAGGTTGAAGTAGAAAAAAAAATAACAAGTGGAGCACAATAAAACACCCTCACAGAGGGCACAGAGCTTTGAGACTTTGCTGCCATGGACTCTGCATTTTCCAGCTCAAAAGGAATTTTCCTTCTTCTGTTTAGTGACACAAATATACTCAGGTGTGCAGCAACCTGCATATTTCAATCCAGTCACACTAAGCCGTGGTAAATCAGGAGATTTTGAGGTTTATAGGATAGGATGAAAAGGGAAATTTTGTTAAACTTAGAGGAGTTAAAGCCCACTCTGGCCCCATGGTGGCTCCACATAGGTCAGATTTAACCTCTGCCCTTAGCTGGGAATGGGATCACACAGATGTGTGGTGTCTGATCCAGGAAATTATGGACTCAGGCACTCAGCACCTGGTAATAAATGGTGATGAAGGCAGCACTGCAAAAATAATGTTGTTGCTGTCTCACAGCACTCCATAGATCACTGTGCTTGAGTGTCAATAAATGGGGACATCTGAACACAATAAATCATTCCCCATTTATCTGATCCCTTGGAACAGAGCAGGACTTGGGGCTCACAGCAGATTTTGTCTCACTTTTAGGTGTAACAGGCTGCTTTGGGAGCTTTACCAGATGGACCCTTCCCCAGCTCCAAACCAAAAGAACAAATCAGGAGTGTCCCTGAGCTGTGGGGTCTCCAATCTGTGGGTTATGGACTCTGTTTTTCATCCCTCTGAGCTTGTTGGGCACAGGTATTGTGCCTGCTGCTCTGGTTTGGGGCACAGGGAACACGGGGCTGCTCCTGCCTCCACCAAGATCCTCCACAAGAATCTTTGCATCAGCTCCTGAGTGTTTTAGGTCAGGCTTGAAGGCACCTCATCACTCTGTACTGTAATTCTCACCACCCACGTTCCCTTCCTTTCTCACTTTGCGGCGCAGGGAGACAAGGTGGAAGGAAATGTGCCGTTTTACCTGTAGATTGGTGATTTAAATTGCCAACTGCCGACCTGGCACTATAAATCCTCTCCTGCAGCTGGAGAGCCCCGTTTACTACAGCGGGTTTCCATGGCAATCCCGGGCTCTCTCACATTCCACTGCACCCTGCAGGCAGCCCCCCCTCTTTTCACTTCAGATTCCATTCACACAGTCTCCTATTGATAGGGGAAAAAAAAATAAACCCAAATGGGCCATGGATAGCTATTTCCCTATCTTAACACACTTCCCCCCAATAACTGGATGATGGATCTGTATTTTAGCACATCAAGAGAACACTTGCCCTTTGCCAGACACCACTTGGCAGGCAGCACACAACCCAGCTATTCTGAAGGTCTGGTTCTATCCTGACACACATTACTCCTGTTATTTTAGGACATCAGCAGGAAAACACGAGCTCGATATTCCCTTGTGTTTCTGGCTGCCAGCCAAGCAAAGGCAGCGTGTCTGTGTTGCAGCAAATCCTTCCCTGAGCTCGGGCAGCCTCGTGGCAGCCTCCCACCTGCACCCGAGCTGTTCTCAGCACTCAGTGCAGCTCAGTCACTGTGGGGATGGCACAGCCCTTGGGAAAAGGATCTGCTGCTCCCCAGCAGCGTGGGAAGGAGTTGGGAATTTCATCTGCTAGGATTGAAAAAAAAAAAAAAAAAAAAGAGGAAATGTTATCAGTGGTACCAGCAAAAATCAGACTCCTCTCCCATCTCTGGGTGTTTTACATGAACACTGATATCTTACAACTGTTACCTGTAGAGGAAGAAATGTGTGTCTTATCTCAGGACCTGTGACATGGCACCATTAATGGGGGAGCCCATTTGTCTCAGTCTTATTATGCAGCTGATTTGGGAGATGATAAATACTGCTAAGAATGACTTCAAAGCATAGTGGTCCCCTAAGCTCCTTGTGGGTTCCAATCAAATCCCAATTTATTAAGTGTCTTTATCTTTGTCCCTTTTTAACTTTAGGGAGTGTTTTTGTCACAGATTCCAGGGGGTGCAGGATTGGGCCCTTGGCTGTCAGACTCCAGAGCAGTGCACTTGGGTTTTTTTATCAGCTGCCTCTTCCCTCCATATGCTCACTACAAAATTCATGTCACATCCAGCTTGCAATCGAAGTCTAGATTTGGGCTTTGATTGTTTGCTAACTGAGAATTGCTGTGAAGATGGTTTAGCATGAAAATTGCTTAGTCAGGCACTGTTAAAAAATCAACAAAGAAATACCATTTTCTTTCCTTTTAGCTGGACAAGTTTCCCAGAAGTGAAGGAACTCACAACACTCCCACAAAGCCTGGCACAGGGAGCAAACCAGCAAGAGAATAAAGGAGTGCATGTGCCAGAGCTGTGGGTTGTTTGTGAGATTCTTGGAGCACGTCTGGAGGGTGCAAAAATTTCAAAACACCGAGACTTAGGAGGAATTTCTGGTTTTGGTTCACGTGCATCTGCACTTCCTGAATTTTGCTAGACCTTGTGGGTTACTGGGTGAAATATTTCCTAAACAGTGACAGTGCACAGCAGCAGAAACTGAAGCCTCTGGGAGGTGAATCCATAGCAAACAAACCTTCAGACTGCAAACAGCCTTATACAGAGTTGAGTGAACACCAAACCCGCTTGCCTTTGCCTTGCAGAAACACCAGAAATCCCCACTGGAGCTCCAAGTGGCACAGTGGGGCAGAGCTGGGCACTTCTTGCCCCATTCAGCATCGTGTGAGCAAGGGGGAAGTGCTGGTTGGGAAAAAGAACACTCAAACCCAGACAGTGTGCTCCTCACGGGATAACACCATGTGGGGGATCAGCTGCACCTCCCTTGGTTCTTACATGAGAAACTCTGCAATATCCTTGCCAGAAAAAGCCTAAAATTCCTTTGTAAAAGCTGCTCTGAATTTGCCTGATTTGCTAAAATTAGTAGGTGGTAGTGGGAGTATCTCAGTAGGGGAAATTCAGTGTTTTGGTGCCTCAAAAATGCCACAGGAGTGAAAACCTGGGGCCTCTTCCTGCCTTGGTTCAGTGAGAGAGGAGCTGTGGGGTCAGCAGGGCAGAACTGTACATGACTGGCTCGTTCTGCTCATACAGATCTAAAATACAAATCCTAAAGGATCTGCTCCTCTTCGCCTCAGCTCACACCGAGCTCCCTGCCTTGGGAGTTTCACACTCCGCAGAAGTGGGACTTGGCCCAGTGATAGGTTTCACTTCATCTCTCAGCAGATTTGTGGTCTAACACTCCACGATGTGCAGCACAACACAGTGGCAATCTGTCACTCTCCTGGCTCTTGTCAGCTCCAACAGCTTGCTGAGAAAACATGGAGCCAAAATAGGCACCAGCCCGACCTGAGGGACCGCAGAGAGCTCTGCCTGTCACAGCACACACATTCCTGCTCCACTTGGCTCTCCCACCATCCCAGCAGGCTGGGACCAGCCCTGCCCTTTCCTGGTGGCTGTCACAGATTCCCAAATCTTCCCAGATCTCCCCTAAGCGCTGCCCTCCCGCTGCTGAGGTTGCACATTGTGTTCTCTGCCCTCTTTGAGTTCCACCCCTGAGCCCCGAGTCTGCAATTAGGGCTCTTATCACTCGGAATAGCTGTGGCTCCCCTCTTGGACAGGCTCTGCATTCCCAGCACTGAAACCTCTCATCAGGCCAGAAACGTTGGCTTGGAACAGCTTGAAATGGGAACTTTGTGCAGCTCAGGAATCCCTTGTTTGGTTAGGCTTGAAAAGCTGAAATTCTGGGGATATCTGAGCACAGGCTCTGAGCAGGGACATTTATTAAATTGGGCTGAGTCTGTTTCTTCAAGAGGAATTCTCAGAGACCACAGGGATCCACGGGCATGGAAGGATGTGGTGCCAGTGTCTCACCCCACCCACCCTCTGAGTGTTTTCCAGTAACAACCAGCACCCACAACCCTGACATTGCTGCTCGAAGCAAATCTGTAGAGTTATGAAGAATGAATGAATAAGTAAAGATATAAACCAGAAAAAGGAGTCAGATTCAATATAAACCAAAATGCTGATGGAACAGCACACAGTTGGTTCTGCTCTGCAGTGGGGTGGGAGAAGAGGACACAGAGGTTCTTGGGGTACTCACTGAAATTCAACCCACAGCAGCAGTAAGTGGGGTAAGAAGAAATGTGTCTTATGGCTTTGCAGAGGTGATTTTGAGGTGTTGTAAGAAATGCACTGTCCAGGACATCACAGCCATCTGAAATCCATCAGATGCTCCATAAAAAGAGAGAAAACGAGAAGGAAAGTGAATTGTGGCTGTAGTGAGAGTTTTGCTGCTGCTCCCCGGTCCAGGCTGTCCTAGTCCAAGGTGGTGCCTGCCCCTCCCCTGGGTTGTCCCGGCAGAAACCGGGGCCAGGAGGCTCCCAACACCGAGTGCTGCAGCTCCAGTGTGCAGGCTGCGTTTGCCCTCTGCTGTTGGTTTATCACACTGTTCCCTCCGGATAACCCAAAACCTGGAGAGCCTGAATGGTTACAGCCCAGATTTCAAATATTTACACTTAAAAAACCGTGACGCCTAAAATAAGTGAGATATATACCTGAGACTTTAGTATAGATTTCTTTTATATTATCAAGTTTTGCTTACCATCATAAAGACCAGAAACTTTTTTTTTAAAAAAAAAATTCCTCTAAATAGAATTCAAAAATTAAGCCTCCTGCTTTCTTGAAAGAAAGGATTCAGTTGTGACTGAGAGCAGGATCAAATGCTTGATGAGCCCACAGGGGAGAGGTGTGAGGAGAGATGCCCTGGAATGGGAAAAGCTGCTCTGCAATGAGGAAAGATGCCCTGGGATGAGGATTCAGGGAGATCTGGTCCCTGTCCCTGCTCTGGCATCCCAGAAGTTGGTCCCACCTGGGTCCCAGGCTGGTCACCCTGCCCTGTCCTCTGCAGCCACCCAGCCCTGCCAGTGGTCACTGCCAGGATGCCAAACGCCCTGGAAAGGACACAAGGGCCTTGTCACAAAATCTGCTGGCACCTTGCCACGTGTTTGCCAGCTGAGATCAGCATTCAGGCTCCTCTTGTTGCTGTTTGTTTTCTCCTCTGCTCCCAACAGCTCCTCCCTGCACTGTCGCCCTGCACGGAGGGGCAC
Source organism: Pycnonotus jocosus (assembly GCA_013400435.1). Classification (NCBI taxonomy): domain Eukaryota; kingdom Metazoa; phylum Chordata; class Aves; order Passeriformes; family Pycnonotidae; genus Pycnonotus; species Pycnonotus jocosus. The sequence goes on from VWYP01016308.1 coordinate 372,121, forward strand.
AAACAAAGGTGTGGTGATGGCTGAGCCCTGGAAGGGTTGGAGGGAATCCTCTGGTCCTCCTGTTCCTCCCGGGGCTCTTGGGCAGGGCAGGGCCTGACCTGGGACCTGTCTCTCCTGTGTTTTCAGCTGGTGGCAGGAGCTGGAGCTTGCTCAGCCCAGGAAGGAGCAGCACATGGGAAGTTCAGTGCTGGGATCGCTCTCACGCCTCTCGTTGGAAGTGCCTTTGGGATCAGCCACTCCTGAGAGGCTGCAAATCATCTCCAAAGGGCTTTTGCACAGCTCCTGAGTGGAGATTTTGTTCCATGCATGGCTGAGGCTTCAAAAGGTAAGTGTCAAACTGGCAGGAACAGGGGGATGGATGGATGGATGGATGGATGGATGGATGGATGGATGGATGGAGCTGATTTTCCCAGCTCTCTGACCATTCCCAAGCTCCCAGGCAGATCTGCAAAGTGCCCTGACCCACAGCAGAACATTTACCAGCTCTGTCATATCCCCGTCTCTCCTAAGACTCCTTCACAAGGCTGAGAAAATTAATAAAAGCAGGGAATATTCACGAACACCACAAAAAATGTAAAGGCTGAGGCTCTTTATGGACAGTCAGCAATAAGAGATGAGAAAATTGATATTTATATCAGCATATAAGCACCCTGGGCTGTTCTCAGAGGGCAACCTGTCCTTTTTCATGGTTGTTTCAGACATGGAGACCAAGAAAGCAGAGCTGTAGCAGAGCTGGAAGATGGAGAACAGCTTTGCCTCTGGAGAACTGGATCCTCTAACTGGTATGTGGGTAATGAGCTTCCACTTTCCTCTGCACAGTCATAGCAGAGACTTGGGTAACTTTATTTTAAACCCGGGATTTAGCACTTGTGGAAAGACTTTAGTGCTTGGTTTAATCTGGATTGTGTGACTTTCAGGCACAATGGAGCAAATGTTTTGAAGTTTGGAGAGTGCTGGGCAGTTTTGTAACTGTTCATAGCCCTCAGAGCAACACCAATCCCCCATTTCATGCTGCTTTCTAAAGAAACCTGGGAACCTCCTCAGCCTGAAAGCATCACAGCTCATTTCTGTCCAGTGCATTCAATGAGTTCACAGCAGGAGCTTCTCTCTATCTGATGTGTCGCTTATTTTTTTTCCATAAAAAGACATGAGCCATTCTTTCACCATTAATCCTGTGTGGTTGGGTTTTTTTGGTTTTGTTTTTTTTTTTTTAAGCAATGACTACAAATAGGACTGAATTTGGAAATTCAGCTCAGTCTTTTTAAAATGTGTGCTAAAATATCAGCAAGGATTTTGCTGGATAAGCACTAACACAGCCCAGAGGGCTGATGGAACACAGCACACGCTGAGATACAAAAGCAGCCCAGACAGGATTTTTCAGGGAGCAGTTCTGTGTTTCAGCCACCAGCTCAGTGATCTATTCTGGCTTGGGCAAGAGGGGAAACTGTCAATAGCGAAGAGATGCTAAAATATCTTTCATCTCTTGATTCCACAGCTGTGGCCTTGGCTTGGAAGGGTCTCCAGGAAGCCAAAGCAGTGGTATGTGCAGTTCAGGGAGCATTTGCTGTCACACACCTTTATCTCTTTCTCTCAGCTGCCTGTGCATCACCTCCACAGCCAAATTCCATGGAAATATTCTAACTGAAAGCAAAGTAAACCTTCCACTTGGTTTGTTTTGTTGTTTTTTTTTCTTTCCCATCACCTCTTTATTTGCTAAACAACAAAGAGAGGATCAGGGGGAAAGCAAGGAGTTTTACCCGATTTCACAATACTCACAAAGTTAATGACAAGAACAGACAAAGCTTTGCTTTGCTTGTGTCTGAGCAGAAAAACAGCTGAGACATTCTCCCTGTCTTATCATCCTCTTAGTAGGGAACATGATGGAGTTGTGAGCACAGCAGCTGCCATCATAACTGACATTCCTTGGATAAATGCAGAATTTTATCCAAATCCACGGGGTGTTGCTTGCCCAGCAAAGGCCTGACAGCAGCACCCCACTGCTCAAGTTGCTCTTGGCTGGGGTCACCTCCAGCTCAAGCTGTTTTTAAAAACATCAGTAAAAATCTGAGGCACACACACAGGCAAAGGGTAATAAAGGAGAGATGTGATTTCACCTCTTATCTTCCCAGTCAATTGCATTCTTTCCAACTGTAGGAAATACCACATGGAACATGCTCAGACAAGCCAGTGTTTACACAGTAACTAGGAGCTGCAAAATTAATCAGAGAAGCAGTGGATGCCAGCAAAAAAAGCTACTCCAGAAAAAAAAAAAACAACCCCAAAACATATGTCTCCTTTCAAAAGAAAAATCTGCTTTTTCACAGCTACAAAGGATTGAAAACAAATTTTATCATCAAACGTGGAGCTGTGCCAAATCACAGGCAGCCAGAAGAAAGCTTTGGCACGAAAAGAGCTTTGGTGATTTCTGAGTTACTGGGAAACCGCTGAGATGGGACTGCTTTGGTGCTGGAGGGAAGAGAAAGGGACAGGAGATAGTGAAAAACCTTATTTTTTTTGTTGAGGCAAGTGTATATTTTCATCAGCTTTCTGTCGTGTTCCCAGCAAAATATAACAATGCATAGGAAGTCACACCTTGCTTGGGGAGAGCTCAAGCAAAAGCTGCAGCATCAACACCCACCAGCTCCAGCACAGTAAAAGCTCCCTGTGCTTCTCCTCTGGGGTTTTTTTCCCTAGAGATCCACTGAAGTGATGTAAATGCAGCATTTTGTTTGCTAACTTCGGCAGGAAATGCATAATGTGTTTAAAATTGTTTCTAAAAGATCAAGTGGGAGAAGAAAAAAAAAAGCAGGAAATTTAACCCAGTTCCAGAATGTTCTTAAAAACTAATGACAAGAACAGACTTGTTATTTTTACATCTGTTAAATATTTGTTTCTGAGGTGGTTTATTGGCTGGGAACAGTTTCAGCTGCCAGCTTTTAATATTTATTTAATATTTATGGGCCAGTTTTTTGTGGGGACAGTCCCCAGTTAAAGTTGCTCTTTGAATTTAATGATTAAGGAATATTTTTGATGTTTTGACACTGACACAGTTTTGATGTGCTGTAGATGGCGAGAGGAACAAAGATGAAACAGCTTTGAGTGAGAAAAAGAGCAATGAGATTGCTCCAGCCCACAGGTAAACAATAACCTGAGCAGGGTGGGATGAACAGCTTTTGGGGGTGAAGGCACATGTAAATGGATTTAAAATTCTGGGATGCAGGGCTCCAGAAAAAGTTTAGCATCTTACTGTTTATTAGGGGAAATAAAAGGAACAAAAGGGTCACCAAACAATTTGTCCCTCAGCTGTGACCAAGAAGGCAGTGGAGGAAGGAAGTGCCTGACATCAGTTCTCTGCCCATAATGTCTCCTATCAGATCACAATTTGCACTGTGCTCCCCTAATGTTGTCTTCATTTACCAGACTATTGGTGAGTGGCAAAATGCTGATTCTGTGGAGATGCTGAGGTCACCAGCAGCACATGTACAAACCCAGCAGTCACTCATGTCAGTGGATTGACCAAATGAATAATTTTTAATCCTACATACTGACCCTTGTTTCTCTTTTTTTTTTTTTTTCTGCAGAGAGAGAAGCTCTGCTGTTCTCTTCCCTGCTCGCTCACAGAGCTGTTTCCCTGAGAGCCCTGTAGTGACCTCTGGCCCATCCAGAATGTCCCCTCTGTCCCCCAGGGCAGCCTCAGGGCGCTGCAGCCCTGCCAAGAATTGGGCAGTGGATGGAAAAGGCTCAGCTGGGACATGGGTACCTGCAAAGAGCCTGGACCCCCAAAGAAGGGACAATTTCAGGGAGCTGGGAGATCCAAGAGGGTTCCACGTGGATCCAAGAGGTGTCCCACATGGCAGCAACACTCCTGTGCCCACAGCTCTCCTGCTTCCCACATCCCACCTTTCGACAGCCAGAGATCAGAAGCTGGAAGAGCTGTGGAGAAAATCACCCCAAAATAAGTTAGAGCAACTCAAGAAGAGGATCCAGGAGCAGAAGAGAAAGCAGCAAGCAGCACCCCGGGAGCAGGAGCGCTTGGTTTTTGCTAAAGACCCTCTGCCAAAGAGAGCCCTGAAGAGAAAGGTTTGCAGAGTGGCCTCTGCTCCTCCTGCTCCGGCTCACAGAGGTCAGTGGTGCTCTGGAATCTATGGAGAAAGGCTGGAATTGGGTATTCCCCAACAGCTAAAATTTCACCCCTCCCTGTGGTATCTGGGGGGCATCACCCATGTTCTTGTGCTAAATCCATTTATTTCTGCAGGTCCAAACCTCCCTGTGCTGTACTGACTTCACTTCCCCACCGGATTTACTCCCCAGCACACACAAATTCACAAATTTCCTTAAAATAGTAAAGAATTTGCTGCGAATCAAGTTTTTTCCCTCCCCTTTCCTCCCACATCCTTCCTTTTGCCACATATAAAACACGGAATAGGAGCCGGCAGTACAGTAGTGAGGAAAGGCACCGCAGGTACTCAAAGCAGGAATTGTGTAGTTCAGAGTCCTTACAGGGGATTTAACAGTTCATTCAGTGGAACTGAAAGCAAATATTATTAGACCTTCTTATCCCGCTTTGCTGCTAAATTTGGGGCTGAAGGACCATCCATCTAGAGCTGTCACTTTAGTTTAGTGTGGCTGAAGATCTCGGATTGCCGGGAGCAAGGCGTGGAGCTGGAAGCTGCCCGGGGCCAGCCTCAGCCAAGCGGGGATTACTGAGAGAATACGGGACTGGAGGAGCCGGGCTGCAGAGCTGCACGTAATAAATCTCATTGCTGTAATAGCATTAGTGTTAATTCACTGGGCACCGGCATTCCCGGCACACCCCGCCGGCTTCCAGGGGCGTTTCCCTTGGATTTGCTCGCTGTCACCTTTTGCGGGGGTGTTGTGGTGCTGCCCTCGGGTCTGTGGCAGCCCCGTGTCCCTTTCCAGCTGCATTTCTGCCACCGGTGCCTGATGTCACCCCTCCTAAACCCACAAGGCAGAGGCACAATCCAGGCTGAGCCATTCCCAAGGGAAGGCTCGTTTAGTTTGTTTTTAACCCAGACCATTTTACGTAACTGAGTGAGGGAACTGCCAGACAAACTGTTCGACTTGCAGGACAGACACAGACTCTGGGGATTAACAGCTCCAGACACTCCGTTCGGCTGCATCCTTGTCTGCCTGTGCTCTGCTACTGAAAGAAGCGTGTCACAGCTGCTTTGCCAAGTATTGCCTCTGTCAGACACCTGCAGCCCAGCCTTGGGAGCCCAGTGCTGCTTTTCCACACGTGCAGGAGCTCAGCTGTTGAACACCAGCATCTGCACAGCTCCTCACAACTCTCAAATATTTGTTTTTCTGGGTTTTAGTGCTCTGAACCCAGCCCCTGTTCTCTCCTTGCCTGATGAAGAGCACAGAACAGCAGGCAGAGAAGGATTTACCATCCCTGGACAAGGAAGAGATTATAAAAAAGCCCCCCCAAAAGCCCATAGAAAAGCCCCAAAGATCCCAGGTTAGCAATGATGGATCATAACTGGGAACTTCCCCGGGTATTCAGTGTTTGCTCTACGTGGAAATGTTGGCCTGGATCTGCAGACACACCAAGGGGAAGGTGTCCCACTGCTCCCAGGGGATGGGCAGGGCTGTTTATTGTGTTTTATGGATAGACAGGGTCATAGATGGAGCCTCAGGGATGGATCCAGGGTTAGGGTTATCTATACAACAAAAATAAAATAAAGAAGGAGCCCTGCATGTTTGGTGACCAGTTTCAATAAAAAGACTCCTGCTTTTGTATTCCAGAATGAGGCTGGGTTGTTGGGTTCAGCAAGTTTGACTTTAGCTACGCTAATTCTTTTTTCTGTTTTATTTTCACCTCCTGATTAAAGACCAAAGAAAGAGAAGCTCAGCACAGAGAATTCAAACAGAACACCAGAGGCAGCTTTCATCCAAGCCCTGTGTTCTGGAGAGAGCAGTGGCAGGGAAAGGTAAGGCTGAAAACCATGAGAAATTACAAGGACTGATGGACAGAACTGCCTGCAGCAGTTGAATTTCAGAGCTGCCAGGATTAAAAATCATCAGAAATGAAAAATAAATCGTACATCCTCAGTGGGAAGAGCTGTGTGTCACCTATTCAGGTCTGTTTCCCTAATGAATTAAGGGTGCTACCAAAGGCAGGGATTTCCTGGCCTGCCAAGCAGGAACCAAATCCAGGCAGTGAAAAGTCAGATGAATTATCAATTGTTGGTTCTCAGTTTTATTTGACAGGTATTTCTAAGGGCAGGTTTGAATTCCTGGTGCAAATTTACCCATTTAATGCTATAGAAATGCATAGAAATTGTTGCATTCAGATGTAGTGGGGAAGAGGTGGAAGTGCTGTGGGCTGTACTTTACACCAGCCAAGTTCCCAACCAACTTGTGTGAAGCAGAAATAATAAAAAAAAAATCCACGCTCTCTAATCCAGATGGAATTATCAGCATAATGTGCTGTAGTCCCTAAGTATGATTCAAAATGCATGAAATATGTAATAATTTCCTTCTCCCTCCTTTTTTTTTTTTTTTTGTTTGTTTGTTTTAATGGATTATTTTAAAAATGGCTTGCTCTTCCTCTGAGAGTGGGTCATAATAAGACCATGCCACGTGAGGCATTCATCATTGTAACTGCCAGTGTCATGGTGTCTTTATTGGCTATTAGTTTCTGTCACTGAAAGAGCCAAGGCAGGGCTACAAAGAGATGAATGAGGGCCAGGGGTCAGAGCCAGAGTACTCAGGAAATTTGATGAATTACAAATTTGCTGTAGTTAACAAAAAATTAAGTCACCACGGCTATAAAATATTCATCTGTTCGTAGGTAGGGAGAAAAAACCCAGGAGAATATTTAAATCAAAAGAGTTTCTTCTATCAACTGTTCTCATCAGGAATTCAGGCTGTTCTTGAACTTTAGCACCATAGTTGCTGTAGTTAATGAACACGATGCAGATAAAAAAAAGATTTAATTGAAATAAACAACATGGCGAGGCAAAGATTGTTAGATCCACATATTAATTATTCTGGTGCATTGAGGAGCTAAGACAGGGTACAAAATAAATGCATTTTTAGTATTGCTAAACACAAAATCAAGTGACACAGCGAGGTATTTCCTTAAAGACACGGATGGATCCCAGCCCTCCTGAGCCCAGCAGATTCTGGCAGTTCCCTCTGTGTCCCTGCTGTGAACACCATGCACAGATCTGCTGATAATTCCTTCCAAAGGAAGTCCGTGGGATTATAGGAAGTGACTTCAGCCCCACAGGGAGTGCAGCTCTTCCTTGTCTGGAAAACATCATCTCCCCTGTGACACGATTCACATGAGCCTGCAGAGCAGCTCAGAGCCTGCTGCAAATGAAGAAATAAAAGCTGTTGGCTGTGACTCCGTCAGTGGCCGTGGTAGAGAGGAGAAGATGCTGCCTTACCCTGTTCCCAAAGCCCAGGAGAAGCTCAGGGCAGTCCCACTGAGTCTTTGGGAAGTCCTTGGTGCCTTCCCTGACTCCAAGGTGCTGCCCACAGCTCAGCACACAGACAAATCACGAGCAGCAGCTTGAAAAGCCTAACTCAGTCCATTGACTGAGCCCTGAGCTGAGGCTGATGCTGATTTCTGAGTAAAATCTTTCCCATTAAAAAAAACCCCCAAAATAAAAAAAACCACCTTGAGTATTTTAATTGGAGAGAGTTTAATTTATTTAATTGGGAGAGTTTGGGGGGTAGAATTTCCATGCAAAACCCACTAAGTACCTGTTCAGCCACCTTGTGCTGGAGAATTGTTTGCAATAAATACACAACTGTGCAAGTATTGGCATGCTGTGAATGCAATCTGAAATTATGAAGTAAAACAGTGATAAATGTTGTCTATTATGTGACACCACCTATTAAGCAAGAGTAATTTGTTTGTGCTGCATTCTGCACCGTTTATTTCTGCATCACACATCGTCCCTCGTCCTGTATCCTCCATTGATTCTTCCACACCACATCCTGCTGATTCTCACCAGTTTAAAAATTAATTAGTTTCCTCTGGTGAGTTTGAAATAATCACAAGGAAAAGAATATTTTTTTTATTCCCTTCCTGTCAGTTCTCAAATGTGCTGGTACCCAGCAAGTCCTGACCTTTTCTCAGGGTTCTTGAGGTCTCTGGGAGTCAGTGATTTCTGAGTAAAACTTGTCAGAACTGTGTGAACACACTACAAGTGTTAAATGATATAATTGCTGATGGTAAAGCCCTAGGAAAGCACCAAACCTTCACATTTTACACTCATGAACTCATCTGATTCACGACCCTGGCAGCCTCCAAAGTTTGAGGGCTTTAAAAACTTTTCTGTTACCAAAGTAGCCCCAACTTCTTTTTATTTTAAACCTGCTCTGACTGAAATTTTTTAGATCTCCCCACACCTTGAGAGTAATTCCTGAAATCACCATTAAATAGACTTCAATACTAGAGTTACAATAGTCTTTCAAACAATGTGTGGGGCTTTAATAATGGAATACAAACTCTCTGTTTCAGGTGTGAATCTACCTGGTGTTTCTGCATGGAGAGAAGGTCAGAGGTTGGCCAGAAGGCTGCTGGGTCCACCCCCTCCACTTCCACATTTGAGGAGCAGAACAGGAGAGCAGAGCACAGCAAAGACCTTTGGTACAGCTGTCCCTCTACAGCACTGGTTGTTTTGGCACACCCCAGAAAAAAAAAGGGTTTATTAAACCTGATTGAAACAAAAGCTTTCCAAGGTCTTCTGAGCACCTTTCGTGGCTCTTGCAATATCAATTGGCCACTGCAACTTCAAATTTCACCTTTACAAATTTATCTTCTCCTTTGAATATCACAAATAGTCCTCAGGGCTGCGGTAGGAAGCAGGTTGGGAGATGCACACAGGAATTGTTACTCTCTGAAATAATTACACCACTCTCGTTTCCAAATCTTTCCCACAGAACCTTTGGAAGGAGGTCAGGCACTTGGGGCAATGCCAGTGATGGAAAACAGCTCCAGAGTGAAGGGAAATGAAGCTGTGGGGAAGAGCCCTGGAGCCCAAAGCGCTGTGGCTGCTCCCAGCAAGGCTGAAAGGGGCAGCAGAGCACCCACAGGGGATACAAACCAAGCACTCAGGACCCTTCTCTTGCAAAGCCAGTCCTGTGAGGAACACAGACATATCAGGCTCCCCAGAGATGCTGTGGAACACCAATCCCAAGGCATCCATTCTCCTTCAGCTGGAGTTTCATCAACAAAAGACGGAGCCAAGCCCAGCACCTCAGGAAGCTGCAGCAGAGGGAAAAGTGCCTCTCCTCAGAGACAGAAAGGGGCTGAGAAAGAAAATCTTAAGCAACCTTCAAAGAGGAGGGTAAACCTTAAAAACCCTCACCCCTACAGCCCTGAAAGCGTGCGGGAATTTATGTATCAAAAAAAGGCAGAAAGAAAGAAAAAACTCCTCGAAGAGAAAAAGTCTTTGGCACAGGCTGTGGAGACGAGGAAGAAGAGGTTGCAAGAAGTGTACAGGAAACAAAAAGAAGCTGTTGGGAAGAAAATGTGTCCTAATGAGATGCACAAACCCATTGGGAACACAGGTTTTGCCAAAGGAAATCCTCAGTGTGAATTTGAGCAGGTAAGTCCTAAGGAGTGGCAGATTGGAACCCCTCCTTGATCAGCGCAGCACCGTGTAGGACACAAAACACTTCATACAAATGCTTTGAAGTGCCAGGGAGAAAAAGTTTTATCTAGAAAAACAGAGCAATAAGCTTATAATTATGACATAAACTGCTGGGCTCATTAGTAGGGCTGGAACTCTCAACTTCAGGCCAAAAAACCTGGAAATCTCCATTGCCTGAGCTAAAAGAACAGGTTTGCTGTGTGGTGTGAGCAGTTTTCCAGTCACACGAGCCAATTATTAGGTGGAATAAAAGCCAAACATCACCCTTCTGTTGCCAGCTGTTGAGTGCTTACACTGCTGGGCTCTTCTCTTTCAGGAGCAAACCAGTGGGGCAGTACTGGGAAGGAGTTTCAGGGCCTGGGTGGATGAAACATCCTCTCCTCTATCACCTGAAGATCACAGAGGCAGGTACTCAGACATAAAAGGCATCCTAGGAAGCCTCTTTCTCAGCTCACACTGCAGACATCTCTCTCTTGTTTTTTTTTTTTTTTTTTCTGAACAGGAATCAACTCTTAGAAACAGTTCAATCACCTGAAAAAGGAGAGGCATCAAGTCCTCCAGCACCACTGGAATCCAAATGCTGGTTTCTCAGTCCTCTGAAATGTGAAGACTTGAGGGGCTGCTCTCCCCCAGCTCTGCATTCATCTCCTCTGAGCTTTTCTGTTTCTCAGAAAGATGCAAAACCTTCCTCCAAGGACTCATCTTTCGAACTTTCTCCACACAGAAGCAAACAGGATCGAGTGAGAGCCATTCATAGCCTGTCCAGGGAACTTGCAGAAAAGATTGACGTGACAAGGAAGAGGCTGAGTGCAGCCAGCTGGGTTAAAGCCTCTGCTGACAAACAATCAACAGAGACAGCTCTGGACCTTTACAGTGACCCTCCTTCTGTGCCAGAACCTGAGACTTGCAGGGATAGGCAGGAGAGGACAATGACTGCACAAATGCTTCTGGACACCGCAGATCCTGATGTGCTTTGTGTGACATCCAACAGGGAATGTCACAGACTGGGCAGGATTGGCCTGGTGGGCAGCACTGAGGGAGCAACAGCCCTGGACAGACAGAGGGAAATGCCAGCTCCTCTTCCTGGGGGAAATGTTGAGAGGGAAGGATTGCCCTGGGTCACTCATGGTGCAGGACAGAGTCACCTCAGCTCTGCAGGAGACCTGAGCAACACATTGCAAGGTAAATCCTTTTGATGGGACACAACAGGGATGCTCAGCTGCCACTGTCCAAGTCTTTCAAAACTACAAGCAGGGGTTAAGCTTCACCTCCCCTCAGCTATTTATTGGAAAAGTTGTGCCCAGGAAAAATCTCTGAGCAGTGGCTCTCCTAGATTTTACTTTTCTTCCCTCTCCTTGTATGTGTGAAACTACATCTCATAATTTTATCTGTGGTTTTGCCACCAATTTTGGACATGTCACCTTCTGGTGCCTAGGCTTTCCCAGAAGTAAAAGAATTATAAACCTAAGCCCCTAAACCTAAGTTTAAAACCTGTGGATAAGAAGGGCTGTATTGAAGTGCTCACACGTAAGTAGGCAGTGAATAGATGCCAAAGCTTGGGCCATTTCATTTCTACAAAGAGCATATTTATTAAATGTCTTCATTTGTCTTTTTAAAAGGTTTCCCTGTGAATAAGGGCTCCAAGGTGGACATAAGTCTATGGCCTGGAAAGCCAATAACCAGCCCAGCCCCTCCAGCTCACAGATTCCTCACTAGAAGGTAAACAAAGCTGGATATTTTATTCTCCGCTAAGTGTGCCACAAAGACTTAAAATAAACAGCGGGGGTGGTGAGTTCCCTGGGGCTGGTGGATTCCTGGGAGCGGCAGATCCCTGTGAGCAGTCGGTGGATCCTGGGTTTGGTGGGTTCTCAGAAGCAGTGGAGCCCCGGGCTGGCTGGATCTCCTGGGAGCAGTGGATCTCCAGGTCCGGTTGGTGGATCCCAGGTCCAGTGGCTTCCAGGGAGCAGCGCTTTCCCCGGGAGCAGTGGATCCCAGTATTGGCAGATCCCTGGCTCCTGCTGGTGGATCCCCAGTCGGTGGATCCCGGCTCTGCTGGGTGAATCCTGGCTCTGGTTGTTGGATCCTGGCTCCGGTGGATCCCGGCCCCAGTGGATCTCAGCTCCGGTAGACCCTGGCTCCGGTGGATCCTGGCCCCGGTGGATCCCAGCCCCGGTGGATCCCGGCCCTGGTGAGTGGATCCTCGCTCCGGTGGATCCCGGCCCCGGTGGATCCCGGCCGCGCTGCCGTGACGCTCTCTCGCCACCGGAGGGCGCCGCAGCCGCGGGCGCGGAGCGGGACGGAGCGAGCACCTGGGCCCAGCGCTCTTTTAAAGAAGATTTTTTTTACAGCTTTTCAGTGCAAAGTAAACAGGAGGAAAAGGGAAATTGGAGAGATAAGTCCAGACAGATGAGCTTACCAAAGTTATGAGGAGTAATTACTGGAATTACCAAGAGTTACACCCCTGTTCTTTGTGCACAACCACCACACTCACAAAGGTTGGGCTGATTTCTGCTCCGAGAGATCCGTTGCAAGGATTATGGAGCTGTTCTGTCACAGAAGATGGCAAATGTATAAAACATGAGCAGCGGGCACTCAGAGTATGCAGTGGAGAGAGTCAGAGCTGTGTCTGCGCTGCTCCTTGGGGAGCACAGCCCAGCAGCCGTGGGCTCCATCACGCTTGTCCTGACACCTCCCAAATTCCCAGGAATGCTGGTAGGTGCAGGACCCCCTGGGCCCAACGGGAACAGCCCCCCAGCTGTAAGGGACAAGCATCAAACCAAGGAGAAATAAGACAGATTGCACCGATCTGCTGAACAATGCAATTACTGAGAAAGCAAAGCAGCCAGAGTTAAAAACTCCTCAGAGCATCACCAAAAAAAACCACCAATAAAACCTCTCAAACAATAAATCACAACCCTCTTGCAAGTGCTGCTTCAAAAGATGAGGAGAGCTACTTGCAGATAAAATATCGCTGTATTTAGAGATTAGAAGTGGAAAGTGTGGCTGTATTGTGAATGACTCCAGGCTCATCTCCTGGTGGGCTGAGGGCTCCCTGTGATGCAGCAGCAGTGACAGTGAGGGGACAATGTAAAGGAAAGACCACCCCATGCCTAACCCTTCCTATTGATAAAGTACATAATTCATACAAAGGCTCAGAGTAAAAGCCTGTCTTTTGTCCTCAGCTTTTATTTGTATATAATCCAGAGTCTGATTTTGCACCTCTCCTGAAGTCTGCACTCTCACAGGAAGCAAAAGTGGGGTGAGTCCCTTGGCACACAGAGCGAGGCTCCTGTGACCAAGTTATTCCTGAAGTTGATCTGGTATCAACTGATCCACTACAGATCAAACCAGACAGAAAGCCACCAGATAAAGGAGCACCAGTGTGCTCTAAGGAGGTGACTGAGGAACTTTGCAGGGCCATAACTTCTGCTCCAGGAACATTTGCACTTTGAATGCATGAACTCTCTGTGGGGAGCGTCAGCAGGCAGTGAAGGGAGCCTGTCTCTTAACTTGCACAAAAAACTTCACAGGCTGTGCTAAGAGGAGGGGGGCACTGCTGTGTTCTTGGTCTTGTAAACCTGTGTCTTTAGAGCTCTCATTGATGTAACTAAAGCTGGGATAGAAAATGTGATGGTAAAAGCAGCTGAGTTGGGTCTGTGCTCTGACTTCCACTGCTAAGGAGTTAGGAGTCCACATTTGGCTACAACAGACCAAGTTCTCTCTCTCCAGCAGCTCATCTGAACAAAGCCACCTGTTAAAACCGACAGTGTGCCGGCCTCATTCACAAATACAAAACATCCAGCGCTCCAAACCCAGCGCTCTTGAGCATGACCTTCTCCACAGCCAGTTTCAACAGCACAGTTTGCTGTTTACATGTTTAATTATAGCTCTGAAAAGAGCAGCTCGTGTTCATGCACGAAATCCTGCAGGTGCCTGTTTCCATAAGAAATGTTCCCATTTCATGCCCGGCTGCTCCCCCGTCCGCAGGGGCGGCTGGCAGAGATTTGTGGCTGATGCAAATGACTCACTGATGGGAATTCTCCAAACCGTCAGAAAATGTGTGGGCAATTCCATCTTATTTTGTTTCAGTTGCCTCTATAAGTGGCTACATTCTTGAGAGTAAAAAAAAAAAAAAATCTCTTTTTTTTGCTGTAAGTTCAGATTTGAAAGTGCTCTGGGGGGCTTCAGGGGCTGGGACACAGGGTGGTGGCTGGAGAGTCACCTGTTGGAGCACAGCAAGTGGACTCAGCAATGCTTTCTCTTTAGTGCAAACCCAAAGAGCCTCATCTGGGACTTGTGGTGGTTTAAGCAGAGCTGGCTGTGTCTGGAGGGCAGGCATTGCTGGCTACTCCTGTGGAAATCCAGTCTTTTCTGTAGAATCTGCATTGATTTCCACTGATGCCCTTCTCAAGACACAAACCTTGGTATCAGTCTCCCCAGACAGAGTAGGCATTTCCCAAGAGCTAAAGAAAGCAGTGCCTAAAAAACCATCACAGCACAATAGCAGTGACAAAACTCAGCGCATTTAACCAATGAATATTAGAACTGCTTTGTAAGAAATCCCTGTTTCCTCTGTTCTTTCATCCACCTTTGCTCCCACTTTTTGAAGACTACATCCAAGACGCGTTAGTGCAAGCTGTACTAATCGTTTTAGCAGTTTCTGGGTCATGAAAAACACAGAAAAGCTTATTAACGAGAAAAATGAAATAAGATTTCCCTAAGCTGATTGCCGACGGGGGAAAAAAAAAATTTCCACATTCATTTTTCTGTATAAAAAAGAAAACATCTGTCACCATTTCAGTGTCTCAGTGTCCCTGTGTGTGGTTCAGCTGAGGCTTGATCAATAAATGCCCATTTTCACACCTTCTTTCTTAATCTTTTTAGTTAAGCTCAGATAGTTCCAGACCAAAACAAAGTAAAATCAGTTAGCTGAGGGCTTCATCTGCGGGACTTGGTGCTGACATTGTTTTGAATAATTAATTGTATTTTGAAATATGCATCACTCCCAGATCTTAGCTGGGCCAAAGCCATGCTCAGCACAAGTCCCAGAAACACTGGAACAGAGTTCAGGACTTTGTGTTTCTAAACAGATTTCTTTGCCAAGGTTCAGAGCTGGATTGTGCAACCAAGCCCCGACAATGGCAAGGGTTGTACAATGCACCCTCATAAATTAAGCTTCCACACTGCAAGGTGGTTGTTTGTATTTGCCACCAGGTTGAAAAATACCCAGCTCTTTCAGAGCAGTAATTAGAGTAGGTAAAAATGAGTGTTGTTAGCTTTCCTGACAACATCAAGGTACGAGACAGGAGATTTTGTTCATTGCCAGGTATGACTTCTCAGGGAGCCTTTTGTTTCCATTTGACAAAATCTAATAGTTCTGCTTAAATGAAATAACCTTTTGTTTTTTTAAATTCAAAAGATTGCTTTATACACATCTCAAAAATTTAATAATTGTTGTTGTTTTTACCTTGACACAGCCTGCAGGGAGAACGGAGGGATCAATGTGGACGTGAGACTGTTCTGAAAGTTCAGAACCAAGAGGAAATGGCCAACCCATCTCCTGGAGAGAGCCTGAGGATCTGGGACAGCCTCAGCTTCCAGCCCCCTGCCACTCTGAGCACTGACTTGGGTAAGGTGGCATCTCCCAGAGGGTCACTCGGTGCCCTCCCAAAATATTTCTTGTGCTGTGGCAATAGAATGAACAGATCCTTACTGCAACAGAATTCTTACTGATGATTCTGGCTAAAGCTGAAAAATCTTCTGGGGTGAGGGGGAGTTTAAAATGTCTGGTTCTCATCCAGATTTTGAAGGGGAAAAAGGGGTGCATGAAAAATCGTCCTCTCAACATTCATACATAATCTAAGAGATTATATGGCATTAGTATTAAAATTGCATAAAATGCAATAGAAACTCTTTGCCTTCTCCCTGCTGTGCTGTCACAGGTGTGAATTCAGCTCACAGTGACAGCTACAGGTGGAGCAAACCCCATTTAGCTCAGAGACATTTCCAGCATCTCACAGCTTCATCTGAAGGTCTCTGTGAGCCTTACAATTAACTCTTCCTAATGAGCAGTGTGGGATATTGGACAGCAAGAGACATCAAGGCACAGGACATGGGCAGGGTGCAGGGGGGATGGAGGGATGTGCTGCAGGGTGCTCGAGACTGGCCAGGGGTGCAGGGAATGGCCACTTTGCCCAGAGCAAAGGTTTGCACGGAAACAAGGGAAAGTTTGTGGCCGAAAGGGTTAAAAGCCGACCCGTAGCGTGCAGACCGCTCTGTCTGAAGAGATCCCTGCCTGCTCCCACCAAACAGGAGCAGATGGTGCATTGTTTTAAGGGCTTTTCCGAGACAAAAGAACAAGATCAGATAACCTTTCCTCAAAGAGGGTACTTACAAAAAGCCTTTGCTCTTATTAAGGATTCTTCATTGTTTTCCTCACAACATTTTATACATCATATTGGATTTTGGGGTGGTGGGGAAGCCAGCATTGTTTACTGTGCTTCTCCCTCCCCCTCGAGGGACCAGAAGGGCATCTCAGACGATTGGGCAGCAAGGCCGTCGTCTGAAGTGTTTTACCCGACAACCTATTTATTTACTATTAATAACTGAGGGCCCCAACCCTGCAAGGCCCAACCATTCACCACAGCAACAATAGGAGCTGCTGCCTCGTGTCTCTGCCAGGAGAAACCTTTCCCTTCCCTGAGTATTTGCAGGAGCTGCCAGCCCCGGGCTGGATGGGGAAGCCGCACTCCCAGCACGGCCACGCTGCGGCACAGGAGGCACAGAACTGTCGTGCTCAACACAATAGTGGGTTTGAAATATGGGTCACAAGTGGCTCTGTCACCACCCCGAGCAGGGCATTCAGACCCGAGGCTGCATTGTCTGCTCGGAGGCATGGCCCAGCAGTTGGCTCTGTCCTTTCACGGGACACAGAAGTCACCGTGCGCATGCAACATAATGAGGTGGAATTCTACAACTGCCCCCAAATGCACATATTTACCTTTCAGAGGGACACACGCCACCTGACCACCCACTGCTGTGCCAAAGCAAGATTTGCTGTAGTAAACACACTTGGCAAAATAAACAAGTTTCATTTCAAATGTCTTAAAGCAGAGAGAAGAAGACCCTCACAAAATATTTTACTGCTTGGGGTAAGACAGTGAACTTGTCGTGAATTGTTGGATTTTCTTTTTAAACACAGCCAGTATAAAACCCAGAATTGCAAGTCCTATAAGGTGATGAACAAAAATTGTCTCCACAGGTAGCATTGGAAAATATTCACCTTGCACTTACAAGAATTTCTCATCAGTTTAGGCACAAAACTTGCTATAACCAATGAGCTGATAAGGAAGGGCTTTGCATTTTATACCACTATGTAAAATCTTTCTGTCATTCCTGCCAAACCATCAGGGCTCTGCCACAGGGAGCTGAGATGAGCTGTACTTTCCTTGCTACTCCAGCATGTCTTCTGAATACAGCCCACAGTATCCAAATTTCTATATTTCTATTAAATAAGAGAACAATATGATTTTTTTAAACTCCAACATTTTGCCTGTGCCCCTTCCTACAGTCTAGGGATTGGCTTTTGAGCCAGACTGGACTGAATGAGCCAGAAATCTCATTTCATCAGACCAGACTTTTTTTTTTTTTTTTTTTTTTTTTTTTTTTTTTTTTTTTTTTTTTTTTTTTTTTTTTTGTATTTGTATTTGTATTTGAGAGTTACCAGCACTCTTAAGCTGCAACTAATTGTTAAAAAAGTATTTTCTAAATGTTGATGCTTAATCATAGCTACTGCTTTAAAATAATTTGCATTAGGAAAGCAAATGGAATGTTTTCCATTGTTCTTGAAATGAATTTTAAACTGAACTGCAAGGAAAATATATTTAGATACATCATCTTTCCCCTAAACTGCTGACTGACATATTTTCTTGTATCACTAGAGGGAGCTGCCTTCTTGCTTCTAGAAGAGGGAGAAATTATTAAATGAGTGGAATAAGCACAGAAATGTATCAGCATGGCTTCAGCTAACTGTGCTCTGTTGGGGAGTGTTGAGCTAAGGCAGCTCTTCGTGCTCCCTCCCAAACCCTGGGCTGTGTTTTGTATTTCCCACAGCTCCATTTAGCTCCAGCCCTGCCTTCAGCACCTCTGGAGTTGTCTGCAATGATGCTGTCACTGTCTGAGAGAGTTTAGAATAACTGATGAGGAACAGAAGGACCATGCCACAGAAATTCAGGATTCTGGTTAGGTGCAGGTTCAGGCCCAGCTCTGCTGCTATCCCGAGCCAAGAGCTGTCCTGCAGCTCTGTGTGAGCAGGGGCAGCAGCAGGGTGAGGCACTGCCATGTGCTGCAACATCTGCTGGGAGCTGAACTCAGGCCAGCCCTCCACACCAGAGGATTTAGATATAAACACAAAATATGCAGAGCACAGGCCACATTAATCCCCTTGTTTGGTAAGCAGCCACTCTTCAGTGACAAGCAGGATACCAGACATGTCTAGAGAGGAGAGAAGGACCTGCTGGGTTTCTCAGCTGTGATCAGGAGTTACCAAACCTCTTTTCCTCCTCCCCTTTCACCTGGCATCACCGCAGCTCCTTTCCTGCACAGAGAGTGCTGAAATCTGGGTGGTTTTTCACCTTACCTGGAGAGCATCCTGAAATAATAAAGCAATCGAGCTAACACGGTGATTTTTGAGAGGGGAAGGACTGCACGAATTGGGGCAAGTGGGGCAATTCCTTCTGGATCTGCAGAATTTCAGGACACTTTACACCCCATTTTCCTACACCTCCAGGCAATGATGCAGACTAAGTCGTGCTTACAGCTAAAGTTGCAAGTATGTCTTTTTATAATAACTGGGTTGGTGTGATTGCTGACATGGGCAGAAAGAGAAAAAAAGCTGTCCTTGAGTAAAGCAGCAGTAAATGCTTCTGCCTCGCTTCAAGTGATTAGAAAAATGAGACTTTTAGCCTGGCTTTTTTAATTATATGTCAGGGAGATTCTACAGGGCTTTGCTGAGATTCTGCAGGTGCAGCGGAAAGTGATTTAATAAATAGCATTTTTTTTCACAAGGCTGAGTGTATGCACATTGAAGCTATCTGGGTAGGCAGTAAATGCCATTCATCATCACCTAAAAGGACGTGAAGTTTAGCCAGATGGTATTTTCTTTAATGCAGGATGTTGCAACACAAGAAATGCATCTGGAAATAGCCACAATTAGGAAAATTACATTCAAAAGGAGGGAAACGAGATCAGAGCAAACTTTTTAATCACTTTGAGGTCAATACCACTGGTTGGGCTGTGGTCAGAACAAGAGCATTGTTCACTTTGAGGCACAAAGAGAAAATATTTGTCAGGTTTTAAATTATATATATAATATATATATATAATAGATGATTGTATTTCTGATTGGCCCAGATATTAATATTAAAAGCCACTCAGACAATTTAGCATCAATAAATATAGCCTGTAACTTTTTTTTTTTTTTAATAGAATGGCCTTATTTGTTAGTATTGAAGGAGCTTTTGAAAGTGCTGTCTGTGGACCCACTGAGGAATTGTTCACTTGTCTTTTTTTCTATTGCACTGCTTAAAACCACGAATAAAACTTCATGTACAAAACCTAGCTTTTTTTAACCACTCCATTTTCCTAAATAGGTCATTGCACAAAATCATCTCTGGTTAAATATCAGCGTTAAAGAGTCTGACTCAGTCCTCAAAATTAGAAAGACTGGCTAAAACAAAAATTCTTTCTAAAAAGATGAACTCTTAATTTGGCATGTCTAGATAATTTAGTATGATTTTGCCTTTTCAAACCACCCTCCAAAACCAGGAAAGGCCCATTATCAAAATAAAGGATGAGATTTCCATCCAGTCTGTTGATTCTGAAAAGGAGAGGGTTAAGAGAAGCCTTGTACAGTACCACTGTAGGAGGAAAGCAAAATCTGCAATCAAGCTGTTTATAAAAACAGAACAGAACATTCTGATAGAAAATCTGCACCAGGATCAAAAATTTAATATTTTATTTCCCTCACACCCACATAAACACAAAACTCATCCTGGTATGCAAACAAGCCCACATCTCTTCTCCTCCTGTGTTACAGACCCTTCAGTCTGTAAAGAAAAAACAAACCCTGCATGTCATGGGCTTATCCTGCACCATGGGGTAATTAGGATTCAAGTGGCCTGGATAGAGACAGAGATTTTATCTCAAGTTTTCAAGTCAAACCTATTTCTATTTATGACCCACACTTCAATTCTTTTATGACTCTGGTTGCTGTGACAGTGGCACAGCACAGAATAAACACACAACCTGTTTGCATAAGCTGAGCAATTCATCTGAGAAGCTCCAGCAGCCAAGAACATTTCACTGGTAAACATAATATCAGCTGCATTGTCCCACACAGGCAGGGGTGGTGCAATAAGGAAGAAATAGTGAAAAAAAGTGCACCTGGAGCAAGAGGGAAAACTTCCCCACTTTAAAATGAAAGCTTTTTTCCAGGGGTTTGTGTATTCCTGTGACAAAAGAGAGAGGAACCAGCCTGCATTCCAATACAGGTGTAGGGGACATGCAGGATGCTGCTGGAGTTCCCAAAGAAGTGAGCTTTTGTCATTTGAGAAATCTTGTCACAAGATTGGGAAGCTTTTCTTTTGTACCCAGTGGCTCTGATCCTGTCAGTGCAGCAAAGGAGCAGAGGGACCAAGAGTGACAATAACCCCCACTCTGAAATTCAGGCTTAGAACAGGAATTGTTCCTCATTCCTCTCTCCTGGCATAGACCCTTGAGTCCTGCCAGTTCCCAATATGTGCAGGAATTTATGCTGACACATTTCTTGACAGGATGTAGGTACTGACATTTTCCTTCTACAGTTATGGTAGAAGAAGTAAATGTATGCAGAGAAGTTATTTCAGGAATAAAGGCAGATGTCAGGTTTGGGAGGCTTCCAAAAATAGGCCCAGGGAGGATTCCAAAGGAAAATGCAGTTGGAACAATGTACACATTCCCCTTGTGATGATCCCCTAAATTTCTGCAGGTGAGGGAGATTTTGGCATCCCAGAGCTGGAAGATAAACACAGGAGCCACCTGGACATTTTGAGGCAAACCTCCTTACTACTGGCTCACAAACTGAAGGTCAGTGGGAAACCTGTATAAGGAGAAAAGGGAATTCCAGTTCTGCTGTCCCAGATGGAAAGGTGCTCCCTATCCCTGATTCAGGTGTGCTTAGGCCATGATCAGTTGCCACAGCTGATCTCAGTCAGGTTTATAAACCCCAAGGACTATAAAAGTGAAGTGCCAGACCTAAATTGCAGTTTGGGGACCTTGTTATAGCTCTGGTGGGTGAGAAGGTGTTGCTCCCAAAGCAGCAGGATGTGGCAGGAGCTGGCTGTGCAGCTCCTGTCCTGCCCTTTGCCCCCCAGCTCTCAGGTGTTGTGTCACCTGGTTAAAGATAACATTTATAATGTGTCATTTCCTAACACAGCTCCAGCAGGAACAGCAGAAACATCAGCTTATGGTGCTGAGGGAGAAAGCAAAGCAAGAGGCTGAAGAAAGCCACAGGTTTTGGAGGGACCTGCTGCAGCTCAGTTCAGAGGTAAGTTAAGATTTCAGATCCTGGGTTAACACCTCTAGGCCCCAGGTCTCATGAGAGCAGTTCTAAATACTCAGCAATCTCTGAGCTGCTGTACCACCTTACCCTCATATTCCCACAGGGTTTTCTCCCAGCCCATTAATTAATCAACTCTTTAGGAATTGTTGGCATAGGAAGAGCATTATCTACAACCAGGGGCTTTCCACTGAAGAGGAGGAAAACAGGGTTAAATGTTTTGCTTATCAACCAGGTCATTGAGGTGTGTGCCAATTTCTGTGTGTGCAGGACAGCAGGAATTCCAAAGGCAGTGATCCTCCTGTGACAAGATCATACCACACAGAGCAGACACAGAGGGGACACTGGCTGGAAGGTGACCTTGCTGCTGGCAGGTACAGGAGGGAGGATACAGCAAGGCATTCCAAGGATTTGGCCTGTGGTTTGACTATATTCATATTTTGGGGCACTAAAGTGATTGCTATATAGTCTTTTTTTACTCTGATTGATGCACAAGTTGCAGTATTAAAACCTTTCCAATGTTGTGGAAGGTCTTGCACTTTTTAAAAAAAGTAGAAACCCCTCTAAAACTTGTGTGAAAAGTATAATTTTCTTCATTTTCCTTTACTATCATACCCTTGATGTAAATTAGAATATTGTATGTGCACTTTTTTATGTTCATTTAAAGTGGCATAAAGACTTGAGAATTGCTTCCAGGGTCTTATGGATGCAATTATGAGAAAGGCACCTTTGCATAGGTAAAAATGTCAGTACCACATAAAAATGAGCAGCATTCTGGTTTGAAAAGTTTCAATCTCCACAGAGGACTTGGCTGTGAAAGCAAGGAATTGAAATCTCTGACTGCAATAAGAAAATATTTCCTTTTTCTTACCTTCAGTAATCAAGAGATGGGTTCACTGAGACACTCTGCATTGAAGATAGAAAGAGATCCCAGTCCAGTGGATCCCAAAATATTGGGAGAAAGAAAATCTCTAGGAGGAGGAGGTTCATATTGCTCAGTGCTCCAAGGAGGTGAACATGAAGTGAAAGGATTTAGTGGTATTGGGAAAATGCCCCATTCAGCCTGGCCTGGAGCACAATTTTCTAACTAATTTTGAAAACTTTGACCTAAATATTTATGTTCATTGTGCATATATAAACTGTGGCCATCTTTCATTGTACTCCTGGCCCTTCCAAGACAATCATGTTGGGAGCTGAGAGTTATTTACCTTATTGATGGGCCCCTTTTTAATTTTTTACCTGTTTACCATGATTTCACTTGTAAGGGAGGTTGATGTCCATACCTTGCTCCTGGAAGTGAACAGTTGGGGGCTGATTTTTCTGGCTCACAGTGATGGCAGTGCACAGGCCTGGCTGACATGTATTTGCCAAAGGCGCCTTGGGTTCCAGAATGGATGTTAGCTTATGCTGGGAGAGTCGTTTTCTGGGTCTCTTTTTTCCTTTAAGATATTTTATTTTTGGTGACATCAACTTGGAATTTCTGCCAGCAGATCACAGGCAGTCACAGCACAGCTACCACACCTTGAATCCATTGTCACCTTGGGTGAATCTGCCCCACAGGGAGACCTGGAACAACTCTGGAGAGAGCAGCTCTGACAGCCAGGTAAAACCAGCTTTCAAAACAGTCTGAGGGGTTCTTTCTCTGGGTTGGTTGGGTTTTTTGGTTTTAGTTCACCGGATGACACCGATACTCTGCTCTGTCCCCAGTGGAGCGCAGCCATTCCTCACTTTGGAGGTTCCAGCCTGGCCGTGGTGGAGCAGTGCCTGAGGGGAGAGGAGCTGCGGGCTCGGCAGCAGGCAGTGCTCCTGCAGTACCGGAGAAAGGCTCTGCGGGACAGGGCCAGGGCCCAGCTGGCCTGGCTGAGCCACCGGAGACGGTGAGGGGCACGGGGGCACCCCCGGTGGAGGCCTGCTGGGCCAGGACTGGGTTTCTTCCTTTCAGGGGAACACAATGAATGTAAAATCTTCTTAGAAAGCGCGTAGCAAGTGAAGCGTGAGGAGAGGAAAGGAGCCTGCATGGTTTTAGTGTCTCCAGAGTAGAGTTGAGCTTCTATTGCAGCCTCCTCAGCTGGGCTGAGGAGCCCTCAGGTGTCCCTCAGGGATGGACAGTGAGGAGTGTCCCTCAGCAATGACCAGGATGAGAAGCCCTCAGGTGTCCCTCAGCACTGACCAGGATGAGGAGCCCTCAGGGATGGACAGTGAGGGGTGTCCCTCAGCACTGACCAGGCTGAACAGTCCTCAAAGATGGACAGTGAGGGATGTCCCTCAGCACTGACCAGGCTGAACAGTCCTCAAAGATGGACAGTGAGGGATGTCCCTCAGCACTGACCAGGCTGAGGAGCCCTTAGGGATGGACTCCTCAGGTGTCCCTCAGGGATGGATGGTGAGGGGTGTCCCTCAGCACTGACCAGGCTGAACAGTCCTCAAAGATGGACAGTGAGGGATGTCCCTCAGCACTGACCAGGCTGAGACACTGTGAGGAACACCCCAGTGCTCAGGAGACTCCAACAGCTTCAGGAGAGGTCCAGGCACCACAGCCCAGGGTGGTGAGATGTCTTCTGAGCACATCAGAACTTTCTGCAGAGCTTCCATACCTACAGCTGCTTTGAGAGTAGCTTTGCTCCCATCCATGAATTAAAGGCATTTAATGATCTGACTCTGATTCTCATCCTTGTGATCTCCAGTGTTCTGGAAAACCTGCAGGAGAGTGCAGGAGCCTCTGCCATGGCAGCAAAGCAGCGCAAAATCCTGATGCAGCTGAAATGGGAGCAGGTAATGCTGCAGTGAGAGGAGCTGGGATTCATCTCATATCCACAGGGAGGTGTCTGGAGTTGCTGGAGCAAGTGGGGTTTGTGTTTAAAAAACAAATAATCACTTTGCATCCATTATTCTGCATGATTCCTTCATACCCACAGTGAGGTGGGTTTTGTGCCAAAGTCAGCAGTCTGTAAATCTTGGATAAAAGAAAACATCTTTTTTTCCTCTCTTCTGCTACCTCACTGTTATTGTGGATTTTTCTATTTATGCCATAACAAACAGGTCATATAATGTAAGTTTCCACTGATTTATGCTTGTGATGTTGAAATATATTAAATTAATCTGACAGGTAATTTTATAGTTTCAGTTATTCCACTATGCAAGGTTCGTAGTTATGCTTGGTAGTCAGAAAATTTCTGTCCTGCTCCTCATGTAAAGGAATTCCTAGTGCAAACCACAAGCACCCCATAGTTCTGAATAATCTGAAGACAATTCATTTGTAAAGGTCTCACCACTTCACACCCCATCAAAACATCCCTTTACCTGTCATCAGTTTTCACAGGTGAAACCCCTGTTGAAAAATAAAACTGCAAATTTTTTAATAAAAAAGGAAAAAACTACATATTGAATTTCCAGGGTATTTTAGGATTAAAAGTGCCCTATATTAAGAAACATTACACATATTTTTAAGTATAGCTCTTTGTTATCTTCACTCTGTTCCTTTCTTCCTTATGTTCCTTTCTTTCTCTGCTTTGCATAGGCAGAAATCCAGCACCTGCAAAACATCCACAGGGCAGCTCATCAAGAAAGGAAGCTTTTATTAAAGCAGCAGAGAGAAATCTTAATGATGAAGCACTCAACAGCACAACTCCAGGAAAAGCTGCACAGTTTGGCTGGGAAGCAGGAGGTTATGAAGTCAGGGAGCAAAGGCTGTTGTGTCCAGCTAAAGCATAAAAAGAGCAAGAAATATGAGGGGTAAGTAAAACCTTTCTCAGTGATTGCTGAAGGTAGGACCAAATCCATGGAAAAGATGGAGATAGGTATCTCCTACATAATTGTGTGAGCTTTAGGTCCTCCAAAGAGGAAGTTTATGATGATAAAATTTTAAAACTTCTGTGTTCAAGCAGTTGATAAATCAAGATCACTGCTCATCATTCTGTCCTAAATGGTGAGTTCCTCAGGGCACCTTTAATGATGCCACACACCTGCTAATGATAGTTCATGTTTTCATGGTGGCTTTTAACTACAAACCTAAAACCACTTTGCAACTATCTATTAATTAGGCTTCACAATACCCATATGGAATGAGTAGGAATGTATTGATTTAATTGGTGAAATTCACTTTTTCACCCTCTGGCTCTGAGCCTCTGTATCACTCAGCCCCTCAGAGCTGGTCTGTGCTTCACCAAGGATTTAATCACAGAAGGATTTTGTAATACATGGGGCTAAATTTTAAGCTTAAAATGAAGTACAGAGGTGTCCTGTAAAAGCCTACAGTGAGATATAATTAAGGAGTTTAGTCAGACTGAGAAATCCCCCTCCTGCTGTTCCCCAGGAGCTGTATCCCCTGCATCTCTCTCTGTTTCCTGCTGGGCTGGAGGAGCTGAGCAGTGTGAATGAGAACTCCAGAGCATCCACACTGCTCAGAACAAAAACCTAGTTTGCCTCAGGAAGAGAAAAGGCAGTTAAAGACATATATTTATCTATATGGATTAAAACCCCCTTTCATTCAGTGTTACCCAGAGCTTTAGCAGGGTGGTGAGTCAGGTTTGTGCATTTACTTAAGTCCCCACAGGGGAAGGCTTTCAAATAAATCCCTGCATGGAACTGATCTATAATTCATGGTGTTATTGATTACAAGTCAGAGAAATCTTTAAAAGGTTTCTTGGCTGTGCTTTCACTTCTTATTACTGACAAGGCTGCTCATAGGAGAACAGTGAATATTGGTGTCAGTCTGGAGCAGCCAGGGGCTGGTGGAACTCAAATGCACCCAAATTCTGGCTGATTGTCCATAGAGCTTTGTCCTGTGTAGGAGTGCAGAGTGGTGATTATGCTATTTACCCACCTGCATGGGTATGTTCATATTTTACACAGATCAGGAATGAAGCATTCCATGTCTAACTCTTTACAGCTTTTCTACTGAGAACAAGGAGTCACTGGTACAACAGCAGAAACAGGTGGAGGAGTTTCCAGGCTTGGAGCAGTTCCCTAATGCTCATGATAATGTTTTCTTACCTCTGGAGCCTACAAATTCAGCTGGAATGGAACCTATAGCCACACTCATTACAAGAAAAGGCCAAAAGTGTGGATTTCTGGTAAGGACCACCTCTGGAATTCCATTAATGCCTAAAAAAAGGATGTCCCAGATTATATTTGCCTTAAAATAGGACCAGCATAAGATTTGTTTGGCTCTTAGGAAGTCAAAAAAAGTGTGTTGGTTACATGCACTTTTTCATTAAGACATTAACTCTGTCTCCTAAATATTTACCTTCTAGGAATCTGTGCTGGAGGAAAAGGCACTTGTTTCAAACCCTGATCCTAAAGATAATGAAGATATTAATCCATGTGGCAGAAAGTACCCAGTGAAAAGCTTGGAGATGCTTCCGACTTGGTGTAACTTATGCCTGGTTCAGGCAGAAAACACTCTTGAAGGAACAGGTCAATCATATTTAATGCTATTATGTCCAGTCTGTTTCAACTACTTCAATCAAATTTTAATCCAGACAGAAAGAGAGACAATCTTCTCATTTATTACCAAAGTGTCTTGCTTGCTACAGCCAATGTATAAATCACTGCTGGGCAAGATGGTGGGGATCTCTCAGAGGTTTATTAAGAGATATGATTATACTGCTTCCCCAGAACAAAATCATAACTTACTCTGATTGTGTCATTAACAATTTGCTCTCTTTTGATAGAGTTTTTCAAGAATTTAAGGCTGTTCTTTTTAAAAGAACATAGATCAGTTGAAGATAGGCTTGGACAGGACATGCTGGAGTTATTTTTGTTTCCAGGTTTTATCCTCAGTTCATATTTCTTACTCTCAGTAGGACAGGTAAAAATAAAACTGTTTATATATGAGTCAGTTATCTCATTTACATAGTTCTGGGTGTGCATAATCTCTGTAATATAAATATTTATATATGGTGGTAATATTTCCTATTTCTGTCGTTTTTCTAATGAACCATCTTTCTGCATTTCATAGGCTCATAGAATACCCTGATTTGGAAGGGACCCAAAAGGATCATAAAGTCCAACTCCTAATTTACTCCTAGAGATCATAGTGAGGAGCAAGATAGATTTGTGTATCCTAAGTGATCTATCAGCAAGCTCTTCTATAAAATATCTTCTTTAAATGCTGATTTAAAAAAAAAAAAAAAATCTTTTAAATGTTTCAGTTAAAGAAGTGGAAGTGCCTGTCCCTTCTGAGATTCATCAGGTAGATGCCTGTCAATGTTTGAAGCATTTGGACCATATTTTTCATGAAGCTTCTGATGAACTAAATTTAAAAGCCTTTTCTGAAGGATTAACTTCTACTGAATCATCATCCACATTTTTGGAATGTGAAGGTGCCAAATCAGACTCTTCTCATTCAGAATTTCAGAAAGTTTCTGCAGTTTGGATCAACATCTCAAAAAGTTCCATTTCAGACCCAGAATTAGAGCTGAAACATGGAGAGGACACAGATGTCAGTGTCCCAGAAGAGTTTGTCTGTGACAGTGGTGATGTGTTTGCTAATCTCTCAGAAGAGGTGCCAATAGCAGTAAGGAAAGCATCACCCAGTGACAGACACCATGAACGTGAGCTGCCTGAAGATGACAGAGCTGAGACTCCATCCCTCACCCAGAAATACCCTGGAGATGCATTGGATTGTGTCTGCACTGATCACCTGCTTTCTTTCATTCCAGCAGACCAAGCAAATGCCTCCAGAATGGGGTCAGCAGACTCCTCCCAGTCTGAAAACACTTCTGGGGGAGTGGGTGAGCCATACCTGGGTGCTTCACAAAGCTGCAGCAGAAACAAACCCTGTTCTCAGGCGATCCCAAAACTGGGGAACAATGCAGCTGCCAGCCCCTCATGCACTGGTGCAACCTCCAGTAGTGATAAGGGTCTCCCTCCAACTGATGAGGATGTGTTGTCGGAAATGCTGTGCCCTGTGGATGAAGTATTGTCCTCTGGAAGTGCTGACTTGCCATCCTCTAACAAAAAGGATTTGTCATCTCCAAGTGAAGCTCTTCCTCCTCCCCCTTTAGGTGCAGATGCAATGAAAAATGGTGATCCTGCCTCCAGCACGGATGATTTCCCATCTCCACCGGAACAAGTGACAGGCTCAGAGTCTAGTCAGGGCATGGATGAAGATATATCACTGGAAATGGATGCATTACCCCCATTACCTGATAACACTGTGCCTGAAGAATTTCCCCTGCTCAGTACAGAGACAAGTGGTGGTTTTTCAACTCGGGATGGTCATCTCTCAGAACAATCTACATTTACAGCTCTTCCCAGCTGTTTATCAGAAAACCAGCATGGAGAACAGAAGATGCCTTTGCAGCATTTGGAGTTTCTGCCCGTGTCAAATACAGATTGTTCTGATGGAAGTAAAAGTCCTGAATTCCCAATGGAACAATGCAAAATGTATGAAAAGCTGCCCAGTGCTGAGGAGGACAGTGATGACCTATTAACATCACTTGAAATTGGGGACAGAGTGTTGGTAAAGCAGAGCCAGCCTGGAACGCTGATGTCCAAAGGCCAGACTCATTTTGGCAGTGGCCACTGGGCTGGTGTTGCACTGGACAAAGCTGAAGGTGACAATGCTGGGACATATGAAGGGGTGAAGTATTTTGAGTGTGCTCAGCACTGTGGGGTCTTTGTCAGATCCGATGAGATTTCACACCCTTTGGGGGTTAACAAAAATAGTTCCAGCTACATGGGGAATGAAGACTCTGACTCCTTCCATGATGATGACTCCCTCAAAGGAGACTCTGCTCATCTTCAGAGTATTTGTAGAGTGGGGTTTGCAGAGGAGAAAGCAGAAGACACAAACAATGCAGGAGGTTCTGAAGTGAAAGAAAAGCAGTTTGGGTTACACAGTGCCTTGCTGTCTGGAAAAGGGCAAAAATTTCCCCATTCCAACCAGTGTAACTGTAATGAATTCCTCTGTCAAAAGAACTTAATGTGCCTGGGATCAGATAAAGAAAAAACAGAACTGACACAAATAAAACAGATGATACTTGCAGATGATCTTCCAAAGAAAAGCAAGACAGATGAGGTAAACACAGGCAAAAATATTTGTTGCTTGGTAGAGGATCAGAAAAGAATTAAACTTGCTGATGATATTGCAAGTGAACTCAGTAAAAAACTTCTGTTTGACATTTTAATTGCATTTTCTGAAACATCTCAACACAAATATAAAAGTGCCTTTGAAAAAGACATGATGAATTATGGCAAAGACCTAAGGCAAGAAGACAATCAGAAACCATTTCTCCTCAAAGAAAATTCAGTTGCTGCCTTATCTGAACCATCAGCAAATGTTTCTGATGTTTTACTGGGTGATTTTGATACGCTTTGCATTCATGATTGCCACACAGTAACAGACAGAATTATAACTAAATTTATAGACGATGCAGTTAAAGAATACAAGAAGATTAAAAGAAAACACAGATCAAAAGCAGACAAGGTACTTCATTTATCTCCAGAGACTTCTCCAACCACTTTGCCTGTAAGTACAGTGAGAAAGTTTTTGTTTCAAGTGCTGGCCCTGAAGCTGGGTCTATAGAGGCAAGAATTTGTGTGACCCAGTTTTTCATCATCCACAAAAATTATATCAGTGTTAGGAACCAGATTGCTCACTTCATGTGACCCTATCCATTGGATAGCACGTGTGTGGTCCAAACAAAGAAAATGTGACTTCTATATTGGAATTTGTCAGTTGTCAAAACTGATCAATCTGTATAAATGTCAGTTTTTATTAACTTCAGAACAAACCTGGGCACTTCTCCGGTCATCTGCCTGACTCCTTTCCAGCTCCTGGCTGTGAGAAAATTGCTTTGAGGGTGGTGGTGGGGAGAGCAGTTCCACATTTAGAACAGAAATGTTGCTAAATGTCAAAAATTTTCATGGAACTCCAGAACAGTAATTCTAATTCTGAATTCTGCCAAACACAGTTAAAATAGTTTGGGTTTTTTAATAATACATCAGTAAACCTTTCTTTGGACCCATGAATAAAATGGTTTTTAATCTCAATACCTCTGAAAACCATGGAATATATCATCTTTCTTTTCATTTTCTCTCTTGAAGCTCCTTTTAAAAATCCTTGATGCTGGTGTTTTTGGAAGCTCTGAAGACTTTGATCAACCTAATTCTGACCAAAACCTGCTGGTGAGACAGACACAAAAGCAGTATTTGTACAAATTAGACCAGTGGCACTCAGCTCCTTGGAAGAAAACTGTGGAAGTTCCTCTTGTGATACCACATAACAGTTCTTATGTTAAAAATTTATCTGCATATGCTGTGGAAGAATTATGGACCCCAGAGAACATAAATTCAAATTTCAGGAACATCAATGTGCCAAAGCACTTGGAATATAATGATCTCCCAGGGAATGATTTGGAAGCAGAAAGCAAGAGGATGTATAATCAGGTATTTTTAAAGCACTAATTTGTAGTTAACTTTTGTAGTGTTCTGGAGGCTGAATCATATTAGCTAATATTTAATATTATTCCTGTTGCTAACACCAAATATAACTAAAGGGACACCAAAAGATACTACCAGGAGTATTTTGCAATTTGCTGCAGAATAACTCCAGTAGAATAAATGTCCTTGCAGACAATCCAGAAGTTTTGCCAGAGTTCCACCATAAGACCTTGGCCACCTGACCCAGTGTCTGGTTTGGGTCTGTTCAGGAAAAGCCAAGTTCTATGGAAAGCTGGGGACTGGAATCCAGCTCTCCTGACTTCAGTGTCCTGCTGAGTTTGTTACAGGTTATATTTGATTTGAGCCGTGAGTTGCTGTGTGCAGAATACCAAGCGACTGCAAAGCCAAATATGTTCCCATGGATGAAAAAAAATGTGGGATCTCACTGTTCCAGGCATCTGTGCAGAAGGATGGATGTCAGTGATGTCAAGGTATGTTCTAACAATGTAAAGCACAGGAACAAGAGTGAAAAGAGCAGAGATTGCAGTGGCAAAAAGAAATGTGAAATTTGTGAGGATTGTGGCAGTGTAACTGAGGTGATGGGAGAAGAAATGCCTGAATAAATACAGACTGAGCTGATGAGTCAAAAAATTCCAGATGTATGGAGTTAAGAATGGGAATGGGCCTTTAAACTCTCCTAATTATGACTATTTTTTGAGTAACCTCCAAAGTAATATTATGATTAAAATATGTTGGTTGGCCAGTATTGACCAGCTACCTCTAGATCAGTCCCCTAAATCTTGGGATATTTCTGAACTTAAAGCTGGATCTTCACACTGGCACCTGTAACCCCTGTGGAATCTTCACAGCATGAGGATTCTTATGAGGAGAGTTCTTTTCAGCCTTCTTTATTTTGTAGACGTTTGTTCAGGGTGAAATTATTAAAATAATGCACCTGGAAAAGAATGACTTAGAAATGAAAAGAAAATTCCTAAATATGACCAAGTATGGAAACTGTAAGAGAGACAGAGTGGACCTTATTCTGGTAAGCAGAATTTCCAATGGGAATTTGTTCATTTCCTCTAGATTTAAACTAGAAATTCTCATCCTTTTGTGAGAATCACATTTACTTAAATTAACTTCAGAACTTAAAATTACTGCCTTTTAAAAATTGATTAAATAATCAGTATTTCCAGTTCTTGCGAGTGGTTTAAATTTAAAAAATTAATGATGCAGATGTAAAGTTGTTGGATTAGATGCAGTGTCTCAGTACTTTTGTGAAGCTCTTATTTCTGAAGTAAAAATTCATTTCCATGCTATATTTTAGATCCAGGAGCTTCGCAAAGAAGAATCTCAGTGGACTTCCTATGGTGATGATGAATTAACAGTGAAAATGAGGATGACTGAAGCCGTATTTGAGAGTTTGATCCTTGATACAATCAGAGTTCTGAATCAGATTTACCTGAAAAAAGCCTGTTTTAAGGGTGACTGTGCATCATCTTTTGTATTTTAATATAGAGTGGAACTGGTTAAAAGGAGCCTTCAGAGAGGTGGCTCAGGGAATGGCAGGACCTGGAGCCAGACATTCAGGTTAAATACCTGTAATTTTATGCAAATTATGTGATGTACTTTAAATTGGAGACTTTTCTATCAGCACCTTCAATTCCTAGCAATTAGATATGTGCCTGCATTTGGGTTATTTATCATGCAATTCACAGGAGCCCATTGAATTTTTACAACATCCAAATGTGGGGTGCTGAGAATGTACTTTAATAGACAAAAGAGACGAAATCAATACTCCTTTTGTATTGGCAAAACTGGAAAAAAAAATCAAGATTTTGACAAGGAAATAGAAGCTTTTCCTCAGCATGGTAATTGTTCTTTATGCTAATTGCTGTGGTCCCACCTATTTTGTATTGAGAATCAAATTTTTGCTAGTTCTTTTAAAAATCAACACTGTGCAAGTATTTCTTACTGGAATTCAGTAACTGTTCATTGTTGATTAATTGCTTGTAAAGAGATCAGATTTTTTCCAATCCTATTCATGCAGAGTGTCTTTCAAATAAAATTAAAATCAGGATCAATAAAGATAAATTGTATATAAACTTAAGATTTAAATATACTTAAAATCTGGTGGGGGAAATAGACATTTTATGTTTGTATTTTTAAATACTGTTGGCTTAATTGTTTTTGCACTTGTTTTCTGAATAAAACATTATATACATGGCTTATTTTGTTTATTTATTTTCACTGAAATCAATTAGAATTACAGATTGTCTTGTACACATGGCTCTTCTCAGCAGTGAATGGGTGCACTTTTGTTATGTTTTGCTGGGCATATTAAACCCTCCCCTGCTTGTTGCCATATGAACAGAAATAAAAAGGCAACTTCTGCCCCCAGTGCCTTAACTGCTGATCTTATCCTATGAACTATTTTCATGTCTCTAGTGGGATATTTCCTTGTCTCTAACTTTATCCTCATTGATTAGTTAATCCACATGAGTTACTTGTTTTCTTGTTGCCAGTTTATAGCAGAATTTAACTTTTTTTTTTTTT
>VWYP01016308.1:407490-421781 GCA_013400435.1 Pycnonotus jocosus
CGCCGGCCCGGCCGCTGTCCCGCGGCCTTTCGCGGCCTCCCGCGGTGCCCGGAGCTGGTGCAGGGCCGCGGCGGTGCCTCGCGGTGCCCCGAGGGGCGCTGGGCTGGGGACCGCGGGGCCTCGGTCACTGTGTCACCCGTGGGCCGTGCCACGTGTGGCCGGGGGTTGCGTGAGCCGCGGTGCCTTGGTGTGTGAGCATCGCATTCATCCCCTGCTCTGGTGGTGCTTTGGTATGCGAGCATCATCTTCATCCCCTGCTTTGGTGTGTGAGCATCACCTTCATCCCCTGCTCTGCTTGTGCCTCGGTGTGTGAGCATCACCCTCATCCCATGCTCTGCTGGTGCTTTGGTGTGTGAGCATCACCCTCATCCCCTGCTCTGGTGATGCTTTGGTGTGTGAGCATCACCTTAATCCCCTGCTCTGCTTGTGCCTCAGTGTGTGAGCATCACCCTCATCCCATGCTCTGGTGGTGCTTTGGTGTGTGAGCATCACCTTTATCCGCTGCTCTGGTAGTGCTTTGATGTGAGCATCACCTTTATCCACTGCTCTGGTGGTGCTTTGGTGTGTGAGCATCACCTTTATCCACTGCTCTGGTGGTGCTTTGATGTGAGCATCACCTTTATCCACTGCTCTGGTGATGCTTTGGTGTGTGAGCATCACCTTCATCCCCTGCTCAGGTGGTGCCACACAGCCAAAAGAGCACATGGGACAGAGCAAGGGGTGCATAGTGGAAGCACACCTCCAAATTAAAGGTTTTGAAGGAATCCAAGGAGAAAACATCACCTTGCACACACACAGCAGTCCAGCTGTGGGTTTGCATGTAAGTGTCCTGTGTACCCAAGGTTTGTTTAGACTGAACTCTGGAATTTCACTCAGGAGACGTTTCCAGGATGGATACAGCAGTTTTAATGCATTCATGATTTCACTTTGAAGAGCTCTGGCTGTTCTGTGACACTCTGAAAAGCATTAACAACTCACATGAAATGTAGGTGCAGTATTTGGTGTACATTTAGATCTATGGAAATGGAAACCCACCCTAAAATAGGTCCGCTCTCTGAAGAATTGTGATTGATGAGCAAAAACTCAAAAGCAGAGAAACACAGAGCAGTCCTGGTTTTCAGAGCACTTCAAATCCTCCTTATTTGCATGAGGGGTTTGTTTATAAACCACTAACTTTTTTTCTGTTTAATCTGCATAAGTTTATGTAACATTTTCTCTGCTGCTTTAATCTGCTTGTGGCCAAAATAATATTAGATCTTTTCCTTCTTTGAAGTAACAAGGAGGTCTTTGAGCACAGCAGAGGAGGACATGAAGAGCCCAAACTGGCCAGAGCTTTGGTCAGAATAAAACAGGGATTTATGTAGGATTACAGCACCTTTGTAATTTGTAAAGACTTCTTCAAATACATATTTTCTTTCTCATCTGCAGACATGGTAACTGCAGATGCTGTTATGCACTTGTATCACTGCAATCAGTTAAAGGCCTCTCTCTCCTTTAATCCATCGAATTTTTATGAAAACTTTCCATTTAGAAAGTGGATTTTGAATGTTTGTGGACATTGGCACAACCAGCAAATGCTATTGGCTTCTGGTGTTCCTTGTCAGCCAAATGTTTCCATTTTCAAGTTGGATGAATGGATTTTAGGAGACTGAGAACAGTCACACTTTTCACTGGTAGCTTCATCAAAGAAACCAAATCAAAGCCATTTTGCCCACTTAATCTGTCTCAACATTTCTTTTTCAAAAACATTTACTCATCTGCTAGGATATTAAAGGATCTCCTTGAGGATGCAGATTTTACATTAGGAAACTCCTGGATCACTGGGGTTATGTTTGCTGATTTGGTGTCCAGACAAATCCAGTTAAATTGCTGCAACAGCTTTGTCCAAAAAGGGCCTGTACTAATAGACTTGATTTTTATTTTGTCTCCATTTGTTAAATCTTGGCAATACTACCATTGCAGACTTCACAGCAGAGCATAGTCCTGAAAAATAGGGTCAGTGTTTGCTCCTGTGTAATTTATGTTTTTATTTTTATACTCCCTCTCAGAGCAGGCTTTAAATCTGATTACTTTCCTAATCACACATTTCATTTTATTACAGCAGTGGCTTAAGTGGCCATTAGAGTTAATTATCCTCTTTCTGTCTAAAAAATGACTAAGTCTGTACAGCAAAATATCCACGGGCTGGAATTACATGTAGTAACAAACCCTTGGAAATGCCACATAGGACACCCTGTGAATTATACACAGAATCAATTCACTCCTGAGGATTTGGAGTAACTGTCCAAATCTAGCAGGTTTTGTTTCAAATCCAGCAATAATGATTTCCTGCTAGGAATTGTTCTTTGAGCACATTTGGTGGGGAACTGCAGTCATGGTTCAGGAAACAGCCAAGTGTCAAAATAGGCAACTCTCAAATAGCTGTGAGAGAGAGGTGCCTGTGAGGAGCCTTTTGCCTCCCTGACTGAAACTTCCTGATGGAAAACACCCAGGCTTATGAAAAGGAAGTGTATTCCTTGTAATTCAAGGTCGATGCTCTGGCATTTCTCACGTGGGAGGTTTGACCCACCTGCAGGATTCCAGTTTGTCCAACACAATCCTGTCATTCACTGGAGCTTGTTTAGCATAAACACGGATTGTGTTGGTTAATGCATCCCTCATCTGCCTCTTTCCCATCGTTTGTGAGTCAGTATTTCGAAACCACTAATGCCAATTGAAAATTAATTAGCATTTTGAAAAAAAAGCCAGCCCAGGCTACAGCGCCACAGTAACTGCAGAGTGTCGGCTGTGCACTCCAGCCACTCCGGCATCCCTTGGAAAGGAAAAGCTCCGTTTCCAGCAGCAGGAATGTTAAGCAGCACATCCCAGCTGGTGCTCTTTAACCCGAGCCTTTAGCTGGGGTGGGGCTGCTTTTTTTTTTCTGCGGGGTTATTTGCATCGTGCTCAGAGAGCTCCTATTCATGGCGTGGAGGAGGATCCCGACAGGTGGAAAAAGGAGGAGGAGTGGGGAAAGTTGAATGAAGGAGATAACCAGAAGCCAAACTTTCCTTTTGTATTTTGCATTTGATTTGATGAAATGGGCTGTTGTGTCCTTTGTGCTGCCGTGAATGGGTGCCCATCTGCTCCAGCGTGTTTGAGGGCTCTCCTGGTGCCCGCTCAGCTCTTGGCATGTTCAGCACAAACCTCTCCATCAGCTGCCCCTGGCCTCTTCCAAACACAAGTAAAGGTCAGGCCAAATTTCAGAGACCAGACCTGTCCATCAGCTCTTGAACTTGATGAGGCTTTCATGCTCTTTGCTATAAAAGGAAGTTTAATTTTAGTGCTTTTAAAATTTGATTGGGAATTGTGGGGGTCCTTCGAATTCTGCCCACGGCTGGTTTGATTTAACTTTGCTTTAAAAATCTGAGGATTCTCTTGGAGTGATTCTTCCTTAAAGTGATTGCTGCAGCAGAGCCTGACTCAAAAAAGATAAATTCCCAGCAAAAAGAGAAGGAAAAAACTGTAAGTTAGTTAAAAGCTTTTATTGAAGTTATATAAGCATATTTATGGAAATCCTTCAACTCTCGTGGTTATTGCTATAAAGGAAAGTCAGAAACACTGGTTAAAACTCAGGTATTTTTTGGGGTATAACGAATGTATTTCTGAACAATACTGCCAGATAAATACAGCTTTCAGCACACCCTACATGAGCTGGGGGTTGTGTGCAATTCTGAGGCCTCTCAGAAAATTTTAAGTTGGAGAAAAAGCAGCTTGTTAAAAAAGCTCTGATACAAGGTGCATCAAATTTATGGGTTTGTAATTGACAGCCATGGGGATGAGTAACTGTTGGATGAATTATTTTTCAGTTATATACATTCTGCATGCTCTATTTTATGAGCACAGCTAGTGGGAAAAGCTGAGGAATTCAGTCCAGTTCCTTGCAAGTGTTGGGTTGGCCCTGATTTCATCTTCCTGGATTCACCCCTGGAACTGCTGCATTGTGTGCTGGGATTCCTCTTATTTAGGTGCACAGAAAACACTGATGCAGCCAAGAAAAACAGGGAGGTTTTAGTTATTTTAAAAATCAGTAGATTGTATTGCACTAAGGGATGGAAATGAATGGCAAATGAGAATCGACCGAGGGCTGGATTTCTCTGCCACTGGAATCTCTCCGAGTCCTGTTGCTGGTTTCCATGGGAAGCAAGGTAATTCATCAGCTGGGATCCGTGGTCACTCCTGCTGAAAATTGAAAGATATCTTTGTTTGCAGAGTGGGAATCTGCAATTCGAGTTGGAGTGCTGGACTGTGGGGAAGAAGGGAACTATGAGACGTGCAAGGAATATGGGATTCACTATTACCCAACTTTAAGGGTAAGTGGCAGAACATCCTGCCTTAGGCAAATGATGCATGCTTTATAGTAATGAAACTCTGTAACTCATTGTTCTGTAGCTGGAGTTTTGCTTTGCTTTGCTGAGAAAACTGCAGAGTTGATAAAAGATTAATTTGAGGGAGGATTGCTGAAAGCAAGAGCTGATGCAGCTGTTTTGATTATTAATAATGTTTTTAGTTTTGGTGTGTGAAAGTAAAGCGGACACATTGAAATTGCCTCATGAAAACAGCTGATTGCATGACCAATTAAAAATTTAACCCTGATGGGCCTTTCACTATTTTTTGTGATTAATTTCATAATATTTTTCATAATAAAATGCTTAAACTGCCTTTTAATGAGGATGGCACATTAGCCAAAAGTATCTGCCATGATTCATTTTTAAGTCTAAATGCAGTTTTTACTTTCTCAGTCAGTCTGTATTAATCACGTTATTAAGTATGAGCAGAATGTGGTGGATGGAGAGTGTTGAAAAAATTGTTTGTGATGACAGGAGAGGGAACAGGAGACATTTCAGTGCAGGATTTGTGATCTTTTACTGTGATAGTAAAACCAATATTTTAATTTTCTTTTTACTCTCCAAAGTTTTAGGTGTAAATTTTGTGATATCTTCTTTATTAAAAACTGAATCTTTTTCATTTTATTTTTTGTAGCAGAAGGCAGCCAAGCTCCCTTAGATCTCCTGTTTAACCACTGGAGGGAGTTGGGAAAATGTGAATAGTGTTCCAAGTACACACAGAGTTGGTAGCACTGGTTTGGTGATCAGTTCATTTGTGTTTGGGTTAATGTTTGCAGTACAGGATCAATACACACCACTGAAATAATGCATTAAGGTATTTTTCCTCTTGCCCTCAGGTAGATGAGAAGCAGCTTTTTGGAACTTATAGGCTAGGAGGGAAAACTATCTCCTAAACAGAAAAATTAAAATGTTTTGTAGTTAGAGCTGTAAAAGCAAAAACTCTTGAAAGACTTTTCTTTTCTCCCACGCAGTACTTCAAAGCATTTACAAAACACTTCACAACTGGAGAAAATTACCAAGGTAAGAACATTTTACTGTAAGAAATTCCCAGAGCAGTTTTTCTGTCAGCCAGGGCTGTGTCACACAGCAAGCAAAATCCCTTTGCCTGTCAATTCCTTTGGACAGGGATGGGGTGGGCACTAAATAGCTCTTTAAGACAGAATATTTCAAATACTCTATGGTGTTAATCAGACTTCTAGGCAGGCAAAACATTTCTTCAAGAGGCTTAGGAATCACATTCCTATTTTTTTAAAAAATGTGGCTCTTAATTTTCACAAATGGCTTGTTAATTTTTTTTAATCCCTTTTTTTTTTCCCCAGCACACTCCTCATCAGCACGAGATCCAATTTGCTCAATCCTGACTCGGGTGCCTTTTGATCCCTCAGCCACTTCCCAGGCATCCTGAGTTGGGAGAGCCCCTATTCAGATGGTGACTCCCTGAAAATAGGCTTATCCCAGGGTTTGACAGGATCACAGCTTGAGGTGGTTTGTTTGGGACAAAAGTAATGTTGTCCCTTTCTATGGATGAACATTTAAAAGGCCAGAGGTCAGAGGAGAGACCACCTGCACCTTTAACCCTTTTTGTACAAGAGAACCTTAGTTTTACCTTTTGGGCATTTTCTGCTTTTTAATGTTGTTCTTTTAAAGCAAATAAAATATTCTCACACTTCAGTTATTTCCTCTTGTTCCATGGTTTTGTGGCCTCCCCATTTGGTAGGAATGATACACCTTGGCAGATTTTAGTTTGTGGTTAATATCCTGCTGAAGTTGCCCACAGCAACTGCTGTGAAAATGTTCACATTGAGAATCAAGCATAGTTTGAAGAGAAAAACAGCAAGGCAGGCAGATGGATACATTTGGAAAAGTCTTGAGGTTTTATTAATTTGGGGGTGAGATGACAGCTTTTAAATAGGATCTCACAGCAACATTAAAATGAAGTCTTACAATTAAATCCTTAGTTCCTTTTCTCCAGCCAAATGGTATGCTGGGTTTTAAGTCTGAATTTAAAGCAAAAACCTGACCCAGAAAAGCATGAAAAAACCCCACATGCCCAGCAAACTTTCATGTGAGTCATTTTTTCCCAGTTTTCTGAAGTGTTGTGTTTTTTTGGGAACCTGTTCCCAGCAGGAGCAGATCGAGAGCCACAAACAGTTCGTCAGATGATGATTGACTTCCTCCAGAACCATTCCCAGGAGGTGAGACCTCCTGCTTGCCCACCACTGGATCCAGTGCTGTAAGTTCCATGTTTTCAAATGTAGCTGCTCTCTGTTTACTCAGTTAATTAAATAAACTGTAGAAGATTAAAAACTAAGTGAGGGTTTGTGTTTTTTTTCACTACCGGTTCTGCTATGAGATTATAAAAGGAAACTCCAGTGGGTGTATTGCATTCTGTGCTAAATTGCTTTTCTTTTCTTCAAAGGCCCAGTGATCTCCCATCTCTTTTTGACAAGAGCAGCCACCACTACACAGCCATTGTGTTTGAGAGCAACAGCTCCTACGTGGGCAGAGAGGTAAGGTGGGATTGTGAGGAGCAGAGTGTACCATAAACCAGCTGGATCTGAGCTTGTTTAGCCAAACAACAGCTCTCTGGTTGCAGCACTAGAGCACCTCACACATGTTTGGGGGATCATAAAACCCAGGGGTTTTATAGGGCTGTGGTGTTCACTCACATACAGGAGCTTGCTTACAAAAGAATGTGATGTCGTGTTAACTTTTTCCATTCTTACTTTTTTAGAAGGTTAATTCATCAATTTCATTCTCAGCACAATTTTCTTCCAAGAATTTGGAAGATCACAACAAAAATATTGCCAGATTACATTATTGGTTTTTTACTACTAGAGAACCATTTTTAGTAGTCATTCTTCTGGCCAACTGTTTTTAATAATCTAAATTCTCCAGTTCCCTTTCTTTGCATATAGATTAAGATGGTAGCATAAAATTATTTACCCAGTTCAGAAACTCAGAGGAAGTGGAAGTCTTTAGGTTTTGCTTCCCAATAAAATATTTGATTGGGCATCATTTCCCCACCTAATGAGCCTGCTGTTAGCTGTGACAACTGGTCCTTTTCTCTTCCTGCTAAGATCTAGGATAAATGAAGAAAAAAAAATTGCATAATTATTCAAGCATAATCTGTGTGGAAATATCCAGTGTCTCCAAAATGTTTCTAATTAGATTTGATGCTGAGATGGCCCAGTGTAATGAGTGGAGGAGATTGTGCTGCCAAAAGTGGGAATTCCTTTGGGATCAGGCTGCTTCCAGGTGTTTGTTCTCTGGAAGCTGCTGTGGTGATGCAAGTGGGCATTAATGAAGAAATGTGAAGGTTGTAAAGTTCTTCAGCTTTTTATCACACTCTGTTTTTATTATCTACAGTTAAAGGGGAAGACAGAGTCATCTGATTAACACAAAGTGGAGTCTGCTTTCAGAATAAAAAATGTTTGCTTTATAGAATAGTTTAGTGAAACAGAAAATAGCATTGTTTTCATGTTTAGAACACAAGACAAAATGGGCAATAGTGCTGAAGAGAAGGAGGCCATGTGTCATCACTGATGGAAGGAAGGAGGAAAAGACCAGAATAGACCAAGAAAAAAATAAAATAAAAAGGAAGATAGGAGTAATAATTTGTAGAGTAAATCTTCTTTAAGTGAAATTGTTTGTGTGCACAGAGCAGCCATAGCTGCACTTCCTGCAAACAGCTTAATGATGCCCTTAAAGGATGATGCACTTCACCTGTTTATGTGTCTTGTCCTGCAAGATTGGATATTCCTTGAACAATGTTTAATTCATGGCTTCCTTTCATTACCCAGGTTATCTTAGACTTGATCCAGTATGAAAACATCGTGGTGAGGAGAGCGTTGAATTTTGATAAACCTTTCCTGGAGAAACTGGGGATCACCTCAGTCCCCTCCTGCTACCTGATACAGCCCAATGGCAGCCATGGATTAATTAACAAGTAAGTAATTATCTGTCAGAGGCTTATGGGGAGGTTCAGTTAACTTATAAAAATGTCAGGATTTGATGTCCTGACACCTCATCAACACATTGTACTGACTGAAGTTGTGTTCCCTATATTATCAGTAAAAGACCTAATACTTCTTTTACTTACCACTCTTGCCTATTTACAGCTTTAATTTATTACTGTAAAACTTCTGAAAGGAAAAAAAACTTTGGAATAAAAGTGGAAAAAATAAATGAATGTTCAAAGTTCATAAAAAACCCATTTGTTGTGTAATGTGAACTGACATTTGGATAATCATTATTTGTTCTTGTTTTGAACAGAATTTCACACCCCTAATCCAAGTGATTTGTTATTCATAAATTGAACATTATTTCTTTTCACTTTGTATCAAAACAGGCCATGCTGCACTAGGACTGTAAAACATAAACCAAAGTGAATGTCTTATTTTATAAATACAATTATTTCCTTTGGACACTTTAGTCTGACATTAAAAATTATCTTTCTTTGTCCATTTGCAGTTTGAAGCCTCTACGGTCTTTCTTTTCTTCATATTTAAAGTCACTGCCAGGTGTAAGGAAAAAACTCCTTTTGCCACTGCAGCTGCCTGCTCCAGAAAACAAAGAGGAGAGCACAGAAATCAAGGTGTGGAAAGAGTTTGATAAGTAAGTGATGCCCTTGATTTTAACAAATTTGGTTACTAAAAATTACCTGCAGCTTTTTCCTGCCACGTGGGAAGCAGTGCTGTTATTTATTATAAAATCCTAGTGCAGTTCCATATTTTACTTCATTTCACTCCATTCAGTTCAGTTGTGAGCAGCTTTTCAAACAATCCACAGGTGAAATTACTGAGGTATTTTGGTTTTAGCAACGAGTGTCTGCACTGCTCTGGAAGAGATGTTTTTGCCAGAAGTGTTGTGAAATATTCAATTACCTTGAAAATACCAAGGACTTACCACCCACTGCCTGAAAGAAGTGATCAGTGTCCCTGAAAAAATAAATGGTAAAATACCAAAATGTAACATTTCTGTAGAAATTCTCTGTGTGTGCAATACTGAAACTGTGCCCACTGAAAAGGGCTTGTCAAATGCAAGTATAACAGAAAATGCTAAAGTCACTGTAAAAGATGTTTATCACCCCAAATCCTCTGAGGTTTATCTTCACCCTCTTTCCCTCTTTGAGAGAAGGATGCAAAGCCTTTGCAGAGAGATAATCTCTCAGCATCTTTAGATGGAAAAGATGTGGGACTGAGTGCTTTATTATAATACTTATTTTCCTTTTGTAGACACTATTAGTGTCATCTCCTTTCAGTGACTATTATAAAATACTTTATATGGAACATTCTGTTAGCAAAACAATTTAGTTAAATTGAGCTGCTTTCCTGCAAGGCAAAATCTTGTTGACATGACTCTCCACTCCAAGTATCTCCTAAATAAGATCCTTTTGGAGAACCTCCTGCATTCATGTGGATGTCTCTTTATTTAAGAAACTTGAAGCAGAATTTTGCTGGTTTTTATAATTTAAGTGAGTACTTTATTAATTAAGGAGTTAAATTCAGAATAAGTCTGTGGCTTAAATTAAATTATAGATGTAGTATATATGATTATAGGTGATGCTGTTTTTTAATATGTTCTTTCCTGCATGTTATTTAGGAGGTGGGAGCAGCCAGTTTTTTCAATGATTGCTTTTTAATTCTGTTTTTTAGCAACAACAGTGCTGCTGAACTCTTACAAGAAGTGTTAACTCTGTGAAATTCTGTTTGTTCAGTTTGATTGCTCTGTCTCACACTGCCTGAAGAGCACTGAAAGCTGGGGCTCTGTGCCTGATGCATTTGTACTGTGCAGAGGGAGTTTAGTTATGAAGATATTTGGTTGTGAGAGGGAACTTTGAAAATGTTTTATTTGGTTTATATGGTTTACTTGTACCTGTCAGAACTCTTGTCTTAAGAGCTGCTGTGTTTTAACTCAGAGGTGAAGGAGCTGCAGTAAAACTGCTGCATTTGGGAGAGGATTTCTAATTCAGTCCTTTCCAACAGTGACATTTTCAGTCTTGTTTGCACCCCTGCCCTGTGTAGAATCCCCTGTTGTTCAGAGCATGTCCTGATTCTGTTTGTGGTCAGCCCAGCAGAGAAGCTGTAATTTCCTTACCCCAGGGCTGTAATTTCATTACAAGGTGAAGCTGGCTGGGAAGCAAAAACTTCAGTGAAATATGAAAAAAACTTTCTCATGCGTGGTTGTGCCTCAGTTGTCCAAACTCTGCCTCAGACCGAGCAGTCCCTGCTGGGCAGGACTTTGCAATCACTGTGGGGTGGCTTTAATGACACCTCCTCTCATCAATTTTCTGAGTGAGTGGTGAGGAAAGGAGTGGCAGGAGGCTGCCAGAGCAGCCCAGGATTGATGTTGTGTTGCAGGTCCAGGCTCTACATGGCTGACCTTGAGTCGGGATTGCATTTCCTGCTCCGGGTGGAGCTGGCCACGCACAAGGCGCTCGAGGGAGCTGAGCTGAAAACCTTCAAGGACTTTGTCACCATCTCTGCCAAGGTAGGCACTTCTGGGCTTTGATTATTTGTGAAGATGAAGTGACTCCAGCAGAAAATTTATCGTGGGGCGTAAGTCTCTCAAAATGTCTTGCACGGCATTGAAGTGTGTGCATCCTCAGTAGCTTAAAAAAGAGTTTGGTGGGTTTATCTAAAGGCTATTTTTGAGGTATTGTTTGCTCTTCTGACATACTTACAAGGTTAAAATGTCATTTAATTTCACCTTAGGGGGCTCCAAATTAAATAAAGCTTAAGTAGTCTGCAGCATATTGAACAAACACTGTAAATATAGTCCATTTATCAGATTTTCAGGGTAAGTAGCTATTGTAACTCAGTGGGATTAAACCAACCTTTGTTTTTCATTCTTGGTTTTTGGATTT
The DNA here is from genome assembly GCA_013400435.1 of Pycnonotus jocosus. NCBI lineage: Eukaryota > Metazoa > Chordata > Aves > Passeriformes > Pycnonotidae > Pycnonotus > Pycnonotus jocosus. The sequence continues at coordinate 418,744 of VWYP01016308.1, forward strand.
CATTAATGCATACTTGGCAAATGCTGTTCTATTTAGAGATATTAGTAGCTTCTGTCTGAGTTTTGAATATAATTGAGGTACTGATTTTGATTAAATAGGTATTCAAAAATAACTGAGCCATTGAATATAATTGTGTATCTAAAAATGCTTATGTGCTACATTTGCATGAAAAGAAAATATATGTAATATAATGTGATATGACTTGAAAAAAATTTTAAATAATTTTGCTTTATAATGCCAGCTTCCTGAAATGACCAATATACCTTTATTTTTACTCACTGTGGAGCTAACACCATGTTTCATTTTTAAAAAGTGAATCAATAGCTCTTAAGGAAACAACAAGGCCTGGATGAACCATTTCCAAATATCTGGGTTTATCTGAAAATCAGACAGACAGTTCCTTACCCAGCCAGCTCCCCCCTGCAGCTATCAGAGGTCAGAAATCTCCAGCTGGCCTCATTTCTTTAAGAAAGTGTGGTGGTAATCTTTCCATCATATTATCCCTAAAACATCCTCTGTTCTTCCCTATGGCTTCTGGCCAGCTGATGCCATTTGATTCCCTGGTTTTGGTGATAAATGGGGAATGTTCTCTTTTAGGTGCCTGCCTTGTCCCACCAGGGGTTGCTGTGCTTTATTTGCTTTTTTTTTTTTGTCATGTGACACTTTCCTCACTGCTCTCATTCATATTTCCAGGTGTTTCTGTTAGGAAATTTTTAATATTCTTCTCTGTTTATAGTGATGGTCAATCCAAAGGCACAGAGGTTTCTGATTCCCTCCTTGGGGAGTTTTTGTGACTGAAATCCTGTTCCCTCTGGAAGGGTCCTAAAGAATGGCAGATACTTGACTTAATTCTGTAATAATTCCAACCCTCATTAAAGCAAAATACCATTTCTGCTGTAAAATAATGGCCTGACCACTGATTTCAAGTTCCTCACACTCATCTGCCAGGCTGTGGCTCCTGAAAGTTCCGAGTTAAGGAAGTCCCTGATTCCAGATTGTTTTGGAAATCACTCTTACACATGAAAAGGAAAATGTGCTTCTGGATAACAACTCCTAAACTTACAGAAATCTGACTATAAAGAACTGCTTTTTGGGATTGATCTTCCAAAAATGAGGATTTCAGCCTCTCTGTTTCACTGAGATGTTTTACTGTGTTTTGAGCAACGTTCTGAACCGAATTACCTTAATGTGAAGTCCTAGATAATGTCAAGTTCTTCTGTAGCATTCCTGCCTGCTTCATTTTTAACATTTTGCATGAAGAAACTTGTTGAATTTTGTGAGCAAAAGCTGATGGGAGATGACTTTTTTTACTGAAAGCAGAACAAGTAATTACTTTGCTCTTCAGAAAACAAAAAGAAGCATTTTACAGACAGCAAAAACATTTGGATGATATTTTTTATAAAAGTGTCTCGCTGCTAATGAGATTTGTGCTTGAAAATGTTTTCGTCCTTGTATTTTTTTATTTTTTTTTAAATTTATTTTATTTTTCTCAGCTTTTTCCTGGCCGTCAGCCTGTGGTGAAGTTGTTAGAGACCTTGCAGGAGTGGCTGGTGAGCCTTCCATTAGACAAAATCCCTTATGATGCTATCCTGGATCTGGTCAACAACAAAATGCGGGTAAGCTGTTGCCACTTCCAGCATAAAACAGGGCATTAGGAAAGGATAAGATTCCATATCAATCTAAGACATCACTTACTGCTGCTCTCCTCCCCAGTCATAATGGAGTTATAAGAAGGTTAAAATTAAAGTGAAATTGTCAGCAGGAAAAACAAACAACCCACATCCACGCGAAGAAATTGAAAATGAGAGAATTGAAACGCACAATCCTGGCTGGGTTTTATAATGAGCAAGCAATGCTTGTTCCCTAATGTCATCCCCAGGGATGCAACATTCCCAGAGGGTATTTCTGACTTTGCTGTGCCTGCTATCAGCAGGATTCTCTTGAAGGTCAGAGTTTAAGTGATGGGAAGTTTACCCACTGAAATGTGCATTATTCCTGAGGAATTCTCTAATTTCCCTGCTGGAATCCCTTCCCACTTTGGCAAAGCTCTTTGAGAGGGTTTTCTTTGCACAGAACTTAACAATTTCTTCCCTAATTCTGTCTGAAATTTGGAAGCCTCCTGTGTGTTTTAGGAAGAGGAGAGAGAAATCTCAGAAAAGAAAACCTTGCACTGGATTTCAGGTGCAATGAATGAGGAGTGGGTTTATTCTAAATAATTCTGAATTTTACAGCAAATTAAGGCTTTACACTGTAATTCATGTACACCTTGTGGAGTAATAGAGAATTTTGGATGTGCCCAGGGAAGCTGGAGCTCTCTCAGTGCACAGAGATATTTTTGTGTCTTGTGTTCTTAAAAAAAAAAAAAAAAAATCTTCACAGGTTTAACTACTTTGTGTGTTCTGTCAGACTGATTTTAGTAGGTTTGATATCAATGACTGAACAGTTTGTATCTTGTCCAAAAGGGTTGAGTTTTATGATGATGCTTCAGAATATCTGAGACCATGAGGATTTTTAAGTTTGTTTGCCTGAAGCATGAATTCATTCACAACAAGTGCAGAAAGTAATTTATTGGTTTTTACCCTGGATCACCTCAATTCCATGTGGGATCAAACTGTGCTGCCACACTCAGTGGTGGATTTAAGCCTCAGAGCAGCACATGCCTTAAATACATCTCTTTTTTTTTGCAGATTTCTGGGATATTTCTCCCCAGGAAAGTCCAGTGGGTTGGCTGCCAGGGCAGCAGACCAGAGCTCAGGGGTTACAGCTGCTCTCTCTGGAAGCTGTTCCATACCCTCACTGTTCAGGCTGCACTCAGACCAAAAGCTTTGATAAACACAGGTGAGCAGCAATTTTTTGTTGTTGTTTGATGTGTAAATTCCTCAAGGAAATCCATTTGTGGAGGAGAGTGGCTGCAGGGCTGCACCAGCAGGGGTCAGAGCTTGGCTGCAGCAGGAAGGTTTGGAAATGTGCTAAATAAAGTGTGTGGCCTTACAGCTGGGAGTAATAAAGAAAAAAAAAAAAAAAAAAAAAAAAAAAAA
>VWYP01016308.1:421832-503274 GCA_013400435.1 Pycnonotus jocosus
AAAAAAAAAAAAAAGGAAAAAAAATCAAACAAAGAAATTTTGAGCTCCCTGAAAAGAGATGAAAATGATTCAGGTTACCTGAGGTTGCACTGGGAATGAGATTTGAGGAAAATGAGGTTCAGCAACTCTAAAAGATGTACAGCCATTAGCTGATCCTTCTGTAATTTTATTTCTTAAATATTGAATGTTTGGACTGTTTGGTTGGGTTTGTTTTTTTTTTCAGCTGAATGTACCTGTCATCAATGCCTGCAGTGATTTACTGCTTTGCCAGCACTCTGTAAAATTGCTCATTTTTAGACTTGCAGCATCTTGTGAAGCTGAGTGTTAATATTCTGGTGATGATTCTTGTTTAATAAACATGATAGTTATAAAACCTATTTTCCTCACTCAATGAAAATAGGAATCACTAATGCTAAAATTTTGGTTTTTTCTTCTTGCCAGAACAGTGCTTTGTTTGGTTACAGTTCTATTTAGTTTTCATTTAAAGCCTTTTAAATGTCTTTTCCAAGGAGTATGAGAATTCTACATGGACATCATAAAACTCAGAAATTTTCAATTTACCAGTTGTTGATTGTATGTTAAAAAGGATTTTATTATTTTACATTATAGATCCATACATTTGTCCAGCATTATTTGCAGTCAGAGTGAAAACTCTTCAAATCTGAATAATTCTCCTGTAGAACAGGCTTTTTTTTTTTTTGATAGCAAATCATTCTGTTGTTGATTTTTGTTTCTCTCTTTGTTTTGTTTGTTGCTCATGGGGCAATAGATTGAATTTCTTCAATTCAGTGCATTCACTGCCTGGTGAGTTTAGGGGATTATGCTTCAGCAGGATCCTGAATAACTTAAATTTCCCCTTTTAGCCCCAAAGTGTTCTGATTAAATCTGAAAAAAAATTCTTAACATTTAACTACACAAAATTGTGCCTCAAATTGTGTGTTTCAAGCATGAGCCTGAAGTTAAAAACACATTGCAGAACCTGAGAACTCTTTGGCACAGTTAACCCTGGCTGTAAATCGGGCCAGATATGTGATGATCACTTCTTATGGTGAAAGAATTGGGTCAGTCTGAGACTGTGGGATTATGTCTTGGGAGGTTTTCCTCTCCTTATTGCTTGTTTAAATCCCATCTACTAAAAAGCATGATGTACTCCCTAATCCTTCCCACCACAGGTAGGGTTTTATGGTTCTTGTCCACTTTAAAGATTAGGGTTACCCTGAATTGCAGTAGTTTGGGAGGAAAGAGAAAAGGAGGATTACACAATGATACATGGCAGATGTTAATAGAAGATTCATCTGGGGGCTGATAAAAGAAAAACAAACCAAATGAGCCATTTTGCAATTGTTTTCTTTCTGAAGCAGATGTATTTCTCTCGATCGTCCCCTCTGCTCGAGGACCTGGCACTCTGGGTGAACTCCCTGGATAGAAAATGATTTTATTGGGTTTTATTTGATCCATTTTCATGCTGAACAGGGAAATTTGAACCTGCAAGTGGGAGTAGCTGGAGGGATCCACAGGAACTCGGGACAGAACTGCTCACACCAAGGGGGTGTAAAATCATTGTAGAAATCATTTCCTGAGCACACTAATTACAAGAAATGTGAGTTTAGCTAACAGGATGTGTTGGTGTGAATAAGACAGGCTTGTGGATTTTATAATAAAATATCTGGCATTTTTAAATCTATTACTGAATGTGACAGATTTCCCCACAAAATTAATTTTACCACTGCACAGGAGAACAGATGAAATTAAATTTGTGTATGAATCTCTTGTTTCTCCACAAAGAGATCATTTGCTGCTTGTGTTTGTTGTGTTACATATTTCAGTATAAATGGTAAAACTGTTCTGCCTAAAATTCATTTCAACTTCCCAAATAATTTCTCAGCCTTTCTTTGAATGCAGTAATTTAATCTGCTTTAATCTCATAGCTTTTATTTATACATGTCTGTTCAATCACAGATATTGAATGGCTGAGGAGAAATCATTTGTTTTTTAGGATTTCTTTGGGGCTTTAAAAACTTCTTTTTGCTGCTGTGTTTAAGAATATCCTGTTGTTGTTCTAAATAAAGGTGTTGGTGACAGTCTTTACATAAAATTTCCCATATCTACAGCAGATGAGTGCCCTGATAGTTTGAGCAGGTTTTGTTGAATTTTTTTTTTCCCCAAGAAAACAAAGCAATAGTAAATTACTGGTGGTGTTCAGCAGCAGGAGTCTGTAATTTGATCAATCTGCACCATAAAATGTGTTTAATTTGACAAGTGTGTGCTCACGGTAACACACAGAGCATTTTTAAATACATTTTGACATAATTTACTGGGTCAATTAAGCATGAATCAGGAATTCTGTGAGACAGAGATGAAACCATTAGGATTTCAACAAATTATAGCAGGTTTTCAAGGCACTTAGAGATGTAAGGAGCTGCCTGCTGACACAAGAAAGGCCCCAAAGTTCTCAACCTGTGCAGGCATTATCTTCCTGCTGAATTAATTATTCTTTTGCATTGCCTTTGGTGTGAGAGTGTGGATGTTATAGACAGAACCACGTGTTTGTGTTTATTTTAGGAGGAATTCCTGATTTATTCTCCAAAGTGTTGCTCAGCAGCTGCTCTGTGCATTCAGAGCTTGCCAAAAAAACCCATGAAATTAATAACTCTAATGAGATTGTGGTGCTCTCTAATTCCTCAGAGTTGTGGAGTAACAAACAGCCCTCACAGGCACCTTGTGCAGGACTCACCAGAGAGGGTTTCACTCTGGATTTTTCAGTAGCAAAATCACCAGAACTTCAGTGCCTGGGCCTGAATATAGAGGTGAATGCAGAATATAAACATTAATTTAGTTATTGGGCAAAAAGCTTGGAGAAATTCTCTAACTTCACAGGAATTGTGACGTACAGAAAGTGAGAGTTTTGCATATTTTAACCATTTCACAATGTTCTCTGATAAAAATAATGTCTGGTTTTCATTAATTAAGTGTGGTTTTCCCCTCAAATTTTAAGATACTCTGAAAGGAGAAATTCAGCTGAATTTCAGCTTGACTTTTATTTGATTGTGGTGTTCAGGTTAACTTTGAGCACAATTGTACAGAATGTGTTGTATTTATTTTGGTATAAACAGCCACTTTAAATTGCAAAAGTGATTTATTTCAGATTTCCCCCAGTTCACTTTCCTGCTGCTGGAGCTGTGCCTGTCCCTTGCCTTGTAGGTCTTGAGGACAACCCCCAGATTGTGCTGCAGGTCATGAGGAGATACATCCAGCACTTCTTTGGGTGCAAGGCTTGTGCTCAGCACTTTGAGGAGATGGCCAAGGAATCCATGGATTCTGTGAAAAGCTTGGACCAGGCTGTTCTGTGGCTCTGGGAGAAGCACAACGTGGTGAACAACAGGCTGGCAGGTAGGGGAGAGAAACTCCTGAGACAGAGCTGGTAGAGAATGAAAAAGATCATTTTCAGAGCTGGTTTCTTCTAGGTTTCACCTGTTGCTTGGTGAGGCTCTTTCTGGAGCACAAATCAAAGGAGCAATTCAGCTGCTTAGCAGTGGATAAAAAATAATTACATTTCTTTCTGTGCCAGTTTAGGGTTAAAACCTGCCTTTGTTTTGTTTGGGGAAATGATGGCAATTGAACAAGAGGCTTCCTCAGCATAAAAGAACCTCAACTCTTGGCAGATCAGCAGCTGAATAAAATAAAATTACTGTATAAAAGAAATCTGTGCCCCCTCCAGCTCCCTGTGTTTTCAGTTAGACTGAAAGTGCTGTTAAAATACTGGTTGTGTTTAATCCATTCTCTTATGGAGGTATCAAGTAAAGCACTAAAGAAAATTGGTTTCTCTTTGCACTAAATCCCTGTCTGCTGTTATGGATCTGGGTAATGCAGCATTAGTTACAATTTAAATATGCTACATTGTGTTCATATTCTGCTCCTGCTGCATTCCCAAGATTTATGAAGAATTAAATACTGCTGTGAGTACAAACAGTTTGCCTCCTTTCTTTGAGGAGAAAAGGGGTAAATAAGAAGAGATTAAATAAAAACATCCCCTAATTTTGGTTCCTATAACAGGGAACTCCTGTGGACTTGGAGTTGCTAAGTGGTGGAGCAATGCACTTATTTAGAACATTAAGGTATTGGAAAACTCACATGGATATTGATTTAGGTGATGCAGCAGCCAGCTAAAATACCCTTTTAGTAAGAACTATAAACACACTGGAATAAATAATAATGTTAAATTATGCTTTTTCAGTTTGCTCAGATTTCTCTGTGGGACAGTGATGTATTTTCACCCTTAAAAGCTGCATCTGTGTTTGTGGTGAGAAATGATGTTTGGTCAATGAAAACACCTTGGGGTGGGGGTCAGGAGGTGGCTGGATATGGCTCTGCCCTATTGAATTATTCCCTGTTCCTTTGGAATGCTCAGGATTTACAGCATTTCCCTCTTTGGCAGGAGAACACAAAGTACAGGGAGTTTTCTGTTTGTAACCTTGCTGTAACATGTTTTGTTTCTGCATTTTCTGTTGAAACAAATTGATTGCTGAGTGATCTTTAGGATAAAAAAAGCAAATTTGCTCTCTTGCTCATAAATATCAAGAAGAAAAATATTTTTAAATGTCTTTTGAATCCCTATTTTACCCAAAATAATGGGGAAGTTTTCTCCTTTTAAAAAGAATTAAAAAAATAAAATGGGAATAAAATGCGAAATTATTATTTCTAAAATATTTTAAGTGCTAGTGTACTAATCAGGTAAATAAATTAGGGGTTTTACCAGATGGAGATTTTTTAAAATAAATATTATCTCCATTCACATTTTAAAATATTGGTTTTTAGAGCAAAGCGTGAGACCAGCAGCAATGTTCAGCTCAGAAATGTGGCCAGAGCTGTGAGCATCCGAAATATTAAAATTAGATCTAATTGAAAACATATTTAAAGACTTGGTTTTTAGCTGAAAAATTACATCTTAAACCTGAACGTGGCTCTTAAAATACTGCAAAGAGTTTGTTCTGGTCATGATGCAGAGCTGTGGAAAAGCAGGCTTGGGATGGAACAGTTCACAGCACAGAAACATGAAAATATCCGAGTGTCTGGCCTTGGAGCTGCTCTTGCAAACCAGGCAGAAAACAGGGATTAAGGAGTGAAAAGAGCAGTTTGTTTTGCACCATAATTCAGGTTAACCCTGCAGGGCCCAGGCAGTTGTGTGTCCCTGCCTTCTAAAAGCAGCAATTGCAGGATTTGGGGTTGGGATTGAAATGCTGCAGCTTTTACTGTGAGAAAAGGGAAATAATTGTAGTTTAGTGTTTGTATTTTGAAATGTTTCGGGGTCAGAATTGATGAGAAAATTTCCAAATTTGTGATTGTCTTTGTTTAATTCAATTATTGTGCTGTGGGTTTTTATGCCAACCTCACTGAAAGTGGAAAATGCTCCCTGGGCAGTGACTGATGCTGCAGCTTCGTTCCTCCTGACTTTTTTTTTCTATTTACATTTTTCTCCTCCCAATTAGGTGATTTGACTGAGGACCCAAAATTCCCCAAAGTTCAGTGGCCAACTCCAGACATTTGTCCTGCATGTCATGAAGAAATCAAAGGGCTGCACAGCTGGAATGAAGACCAGGTCCTACAATTCCTGAAATCTCACTACGGCAGTGAAAATATTCTCTACAAATACACCGAGAGCCAGACTGACCCCAGTGACAACGAGCAGGGAGACACGAAGGAGGTGAAAGAGAAAAACCTGCTGAAGAACTCAGTGGGAAATGGAGAAAATAAACTCCAGGATAAGGAAAACCCCGTAGCTCCCGGCTCCAAGGTCTTAGAGAAACCGGTGGGAAATGCTGGAGCTGTCCAAGGTAGCAGCAAAAGCGCAGCTGCATCCGTGAACCTCAAAGGGAGCAGGCAGGCTGTGTCCTTCCTGGGGATTGGATTTTCCAACCTAGACATGAGTCTGTGTGTCATCCTCTATGTGGCATCGTCCTTGTTTTTAATGATCATGTACTTTTTTTTCCGGATGAGATCCAAGCGCTGGAAAGTGAAGTATTACCGTTCCTCGGTGTAGGAGCTCTCGCTGTACGTGGCTGTTGGGTCCCAGACACAGCTTTAATATTTATGATCAGGGATTTTATATGCAGTATTCCTTGTTTCAGACCCTTTCTCTTCCCCAGGTGTTTCCCAGGTGTTCAGCTGAACAGGTGGAGCTGGCCTTGAGATCCCCAGGCTTTGCCCAAGGCCACGTCAGTGTCCTCGCACGGGAGCGTTGCATTTGGCAGTTTAAGATTTTTCCATGACTTCCCACCAACATCCTTTACTCATTTCCAGAGTAAACGTTGCATTATGCAATCCACTGTGCCTGCTGGAGAAGGAAATTGGATATTGTTTTGTGTATTTTCAAGTCAGGTGTTGTTTTGTTGTTTTGGTTTGGTTTTTTTTAATTCATCCAGAGCTGATTTCACCTCCCCGAGTGCTGAACGATTCCTCTGAATGGTACCTTGGCTGCTTCACTGGGAGAAGCAGGAATTCTGATTTTTTTTTTTCCAGGAAACAAGAGTTCTCTTCTGATTAAATCAGTTCTAAACCTCTGTGACTTTCTGAGGTATTATTTACAGAGTTAAAGTAGGAAGCATTCCGTGTTCAAACCATTCATCCATTCTCTGGTGCATTCCAGCCAGGGATATGTGTGTGTCATCATTAGGATGAGAGTTTTGGGGCACAATGAGCAGCCTGATTCTGATTGCTAAGTAATTATGGTGTTATCCAGGTGGAAACCAATCCTGATGGATGCTAGGAAAGGAAAATGATATTTTTAGTGAAGAACAACAAGATTTGTGTTACCATGGCAGAACAGATTGGAAAATCTGCAAATACAGAGTTTCTTCTGTTGAATTTCTCCATCACAGGAGAGCAATTAACACTTCCTTTGGTATTTCCAGCTCCCTAATGAGTGAGGCTCAGAGCTGCTCCATTCTGGGATGTGGCAGTTCCCTCTACAGGTCAGTGTGGGGTCCTTGGAGCAGCAGTGAGAGGAAACCATGAAAACATGACAAAAATCATCCTTGGGGGAGTGTAGGGGTTGCTGTGATCCTGGCTGGGGGGGATAATTCACGTCCTGGATAGTGAAGTTTATAATCCTATCCAATGTAATTGAGCATGTTCTAGTTATCCATTACCTAATCTTTAGTTAATCCTAATAGGTTTTGGCCTCAATGTTTTCTCGTGGCAGTGAGTTCTCCAGATTAATTATGTTATATAAAAAGGCTTTTCCTTTCAATTCCACGTTTGCAACTTGTAATTTAATTGAACATTTGCTGGCTCCTCTGTTACACGAGAAGGAATGAGGAGTCCCTGGCCAATTCCCTGGATTTATTCCATTGGTGTGTCCTCCTCTGCTTTCCCTCTGAAGCCCCAGCATAGAAAGTTTGAAGCCTGGCAACAAAAAAAAAGCACAAAAACTCCACGGGGTTATTTTTTCATAATCAAATGTTGCCTGTTCACAAAGTTGGGTATTTCTGATGTGTCTCTGCAGCATCCAATAGGAATAACAAAACTGAGCTGCAAAGATTCACTGTCCCTGGTAGCTTAAGTTAATCAAAATAACACCAACATAGAGAAGCAACTTTCTGGGGTTGCTGTGACTGTGTCAGAGGAGGAAATCTCAGTTCCCATGACCCTGTTAGTCCAACATCCCTGCAGAGGGGCTGGGTCTGTGCTTGTTGAGGACCCTCAGAATTCCAGAGTTCTGGCACAAGGAGCCATCCTGGGTCATTCCTCTTTAGGAATTTTTGATTTTCATCCTTAGAGCAGCTGGGCTTGGATGTTCAAACACCCTGTAAGCAGGAGAGTGATCCAGGCTCACCAGGACCCTTTGGTTTGGGCTGGAATCCAGTGAGAGATCCCAGGGCAGGGCTCACTGAGAGGAAAACCTGGAGATTCCACACTGAGTTTTGAAAACTTTGGGGTGGCCTAATGTGGGCAGGTATTCTCAGCCCACCAGCAAAGGACACTTGGCTTTAAAAGAAAATCCAAACACCGGGAAAACCTAACCCAGCACAGTAATGTTGGATCTGGAAAATTGGGCCAGTTAATTCCTGCTGTCAGTATTGCACATTCTCAAATTGAAATTCAGAATTCTAACAAATACATAGACTGGTTTCATTAGCTTTGACACACTCTGCTCATTTTTGTCTGCACATGAAAGCAAAAGGCCTTGGATGTTTGTAGGGATGATTTTGCTAATGAAAAACCAGCAAATGTGGGTTTGGAATAAAATTTAGGGGTTTTGCTGCACACATTTAGCTTCCACATTGCTGTGACCCTGCTGCAAACACAACAAAATTAATTAATACTCAAACTTCAGTGGCTTTTTTTGTCTCTTCAGAGTATAAAAGTATTAAATTAATAAAATTAGGATGTTGGTGCTCCTGCTCTTGCCAGTGAACCACTCAAGGCTTTCACTTCAATGTCCTCATCTGGGAAGGTTTTCTTGACTTGGAATTCACTTGAGTAAATCTTGGTTTGCTTGGGTTTATTTTCTGTCTTTCTAATGACAAATTATCCCATTTTATGTCTCTGTAATGATACAGTCTGTGCTGGGGGATGGGTGAAGCTGCCAGGAAAGTCTTTCTGGTTTAAAAATTGCCTCCAAGCCTCACCTGCTCGATCTTGGAGGGTTTATTTGTGTGCTGTGCTGTCCACAGAGGTTCCTGCAATTCCACTGCCCTGTGGCAATCGTGCTGTGCTGGGGGCAGTCACTTGGCCCTTTGTAATTCGTGGAGTTTTCTTTGCTCTTGGGATGTTTTCAAATAGGAAATATTAAAATAAAAGGAGTAGAATGTGCCAGGAGAGACAAAAGTCTGCAAGTGCTGAAGAAACCTGATGAAGTTATTTGTGAGAACTCCTAATTTTCTGTTTCCAGCAGTGCTTCCATCCTGCTGTTCCTGCACAGAACTGGATGGGAACCAAGGTCCCAGGTGTGGTTGTTGCACATGAGGTGTTGAAAATAGTGATGATACCATTTCAGTAATTTAAATGTTCTATTTATTTGAAGTCAGTAACTTGACATTTCCAAGTGTGTTCTGGTTGGGTTGGATTTTTACTGTCTCATTCCTCTCTTGGAAGGAAAAGTGATTGTTTTGTACTAAATTGTAAATTAATGTGCTTGTTTAAAATAAACTGCAAACATTTGGGCAAAGTGGATGTGTTTGGGCTCTTTATCTGTGTTTGCAAATTGTTTTGAGCTGGACTCTTTTACCAAGACAGCTCATGAACATGTCCATGATAAACCAGATCCATCATCATGGGGAGATGCTTTTAAGTCTGGGTTTTTAAGCCCAGACTTCTCAGGAATCTGAACGAGGGAAGATAAACCAGGAGGAAATAAATGTTTGAGTGGGTTCATTTTTATTGATGGTTGGTTTTTATTAATGGCAGAAGCCCATGGGCAGGTCTGGTACCTGCTGCACCCTGAGGAGGGAACAGGAGGGTGTGCAGGGAGAGATCAGCACAAGGTCCTGGATGTCACAGGGTGAGAGACCACGGGGCTGGCAGGTGCCACTGATGGTCCTGAGTGGGACACAGCCCCTGCCCTCTGTCCCGAGTGGGACACAGCCCCTGTCCTCTGTCCCGAGTGGGACACAGCCCCTGCCCTCCCTCCTGCCCTCCCACAGCTGCCCCACCCCTGCCCCGTGCCCGGGGAACCGGCACCGCCACACACGGGTTTGCTCAAAGTGCCTCCGTAGAGGCTCAGACTAAAAATCCCCTTAAAACCCGAGCTTTAAAGGGAGCGTGTGTGTCATCAGCTGCCCCAGAAGATGTTCGTGGCCCTGGGGAGGGCCGGGTGTCCATGCTGGTGGCACCCGGTGTCACTGCAGTACCCATCACACTCGGGCAGGACCTGGACCCCAACTCCCGCCTGGCGCTCCTGGCTACTTTATTTGGGGACCCCAATCCTGGTCCCCAAAGCGTCTCCCTGCATTTCCCAACCACACGAGGCTGAGCTGTCCCGCCGACTGGAGCCTGTCCCCGCTCAGATGAACCACCCCAGGGGACAGCCCTGCCCCGGCCCTCGGCCCCGCAGGACCCACGGGAGGGGAGGGTGGTCTGGCACCCCGGGGTGGGGGCTCGCTGGGGGCTCCACGGCCGCCCTCAGGAGCGGGCGAAAGTCCCGGTGCTACCATGGGCAGGAGCATATGTGAGTTTGGAGACTCCCGCCCCTAAGCTGCTTTTATTAATTTGTAATCCCCTGCGAGCAGGAGGTAAAGGGATTCGGGGGATTAACGGGCTCACAGTAACAACCACAATTATCAGCTCCGGCTGCCTGGGGCAAGCGGTGCACACACGCACGGGGCTCTTCGCAGACAAACACGGCCCCCGCGCCCCTGTGGCTCCGCACAGGCGGAAACACCACGGAGGAGAACACGAGCACAGGCTCCGGGCACCGCACACGCATCCCACACCTGTGTGCACAGCCAGGCACCAACCCGGCCCTACCTGAGCTCCCGCACAGCCCCGGGGCCGCCGGGCTCCCAAAAACCCCTCAGTCCTGCGGGTTCCGCACACACACATTGTCCGCGTCCGCCCCGTCTTTAATTAGAGCAATTAACCTCCTGCAGCCGCCACACGCCGCTGGCCGCACAGCCGCTACCTCTCTGCGTTCGTTCATTAATTAGCGGAGGGGAAAGAACCTCCTCTCTGCCCACGGGCGGCGTCGGGGGAGCAAACGAAATCTGGGCGCGGGGGCTGCCGGCGAGCAGCCGGGCCAGGGAGGACGCTCCCCCCGACGGGGACTCCCCCGACCCCCTCCGTGCGGCCTCCGGGGGGTTCGCGGGGCTCCCGGGGCCGCTTTGCGGCTGCAGCCCGAACCCACGCGTCGGGTGCGGCCACGCGTGGGACGGCTGGGCCAGCGCTCCCTCCCGCCGCTTTTGTGATGCTAAAGAGGCCGGCGGTGAACCGCGGCCCAGNTCCGCAGCCACCCGCGCACTTCGGACGGCGCCCACGGAGGCCGCGATGCTGCTGGAGCGGGTCCGAGCCGGTTCGGAGAAGGCAGCGGAGCTCTGCCCTTTCCCGCGGAGCCCAGGTGAGGGGGAAAAGCGCGCAGATCTCCGCGTCCCCCCGCGGAGGCACCGGCGGCTGCTCTGGGAGCCCCGGGCCCGGCCGTGCTCCGTCTGTGCCGGTTCCGCGTTCCCGTCGGGGCCGCGGTCGGCGCTGGCTGCGGGGAAGGGCGGCCCGACGGCACCGGGGGCTCTGTCCTGCTCCATCCCGCCCGCCCCGCGCTCTCTCTCTCCTGCCTCATCCCCGATATCAGAGCCCCCCTCGCTGCCCCCCGTTCCCTGCCGGCCCCGGGGCTGCTCCCAGTGCCCGTCGATCCCAGGGAAAAGCGGCGGCTGCCCCGCACACACGGGAGCGGCCCCGGCCCCGGCCCCGAGGTGCCACCGCTCCCCGCTCAACGAGGACAGGGACGGAACGGGGACCTCCCGCTGCCCGACGGTTCCCTCCGACTGCGGGGACCGCCCGCGCTCCCGTGCCCGGCTGCCAAGTGGCTTTTACCTCACTTTAGAAAAACTCCGTTAATTCTTCTCTTAAACTTTTTTTTTTTTTTTTGTCCTGTTGAACGAACGGGGCCAGCCCTGTCGGGGCAGGGAGAACTGAGCTGCGCTCTCCCGATGTGCCCGGGGCTCCGGGGCTCAACGAGGGAGGACGAGCCGGGTTCGGGGCAGCGAGTCCTGTTCCGTCCCGGTTCTCGCCAACATCGAAAGAGGTTGATGGGGCTTTAAAAAAACAAAAATCAACGATGAACCGGGACGGAAGCACCGCCGGTGTGCGGGGACAGTGGTATTACCGTGAGCGGGACCGACCGCAGGGCCCCGCAGCCACCGTGAACGGGCCGGTGCCCCCGGTCCTGCCCCGGTTCTCCTTTTCCTCGCTGTCCCCGTGGGCTCTCGACCGGGCAACCGGGAGCTGCTTGTGCTCTCCAGGGGAGGAGGCGACACCGCCGAAATCGAGCCCCCGGTAGAAGGAAGGATGCGCAAAAAGCGTTTTTTCCCGCAGGACACGACCCTCGTTCACGGCCCCGCGGTCCCGGGCTCCGTCGGGGCCCGGGCAGGCAGCGGGAAGGGCTCGGCGGGGCTCACCGAGGGCCGGTCCCGGGGATGGTTCGCGCCGCCGGGTGGAGGCGAACCTTGGGGTTCTTTGCCCGGAGCGGGGGCAAATCCCGGTTTGCGGCTCACAACGAGCTCGGGGAGACCCCCACCATCCGCCGGCCCCGTCGGGGCTCGATTCTGGGAGCCCCGGAGCCGCGTCCCTCCCGCCGGGTGCAGCCGGGAAGGGGCGGCGGGAGGGGATGTGCCGGGGGCGGGGGGATTAAATACAGAGCGCCGCCATGCCCTGCCCGGAGCTTCAGACCGGCACCGGCGGCGAGGGCCGACGTCTAAAAATAACCCGCTTTAGGGAATTAAATCCCCGGCGCCGCGGGGGTGGCAGCGGTCGGAGCCGGGGGAAGCAGCCGCCGTGATTTGGGGGGATCCGGCGGGGGCAGAGCGGTGGTTCCGCACCTCGCGGAAGATGCTCCAGAGCCCGCGGCCCGCCTGAGGGAGCGGAGCTGCCGCGGCCCGCGGATCGCCATGCAGCGTAAGAGCCGCGGACCGGGCTGGACCGGGACATTCCGGGGCTGTTCCGTGTTACGGTGCCCGGTGTTGGAGCTCCGTCCCGGCCGGGGCTGCTGCCGTCAGCGCTGCCGCTGTTGGGGTTGTTTGTTTGGACGCGGTGAATTGTTAAGGATAACGATTATCACCTCCACCTCTTCCCGCTGTGCACGGCGATCCAGCTCCGTATCTCTACGTATAATTATCTTTACATAGAAATACTCTCACGTCCGTATCCATCTGTATCTGTACAGCCGTGTCACATCTCTATTT
Source organism: Pycnonotus jocosus (assembly GCA_013400435.1). NCBI lineage: Eukaryota > Metazoa > Chordata > Aves > Passeriformes > Pycnonotidae > Pycnonotus > Pycnonotus jocosus. The sequence goes on from VWYP01016308.1 coordinate 434,720, forward strand.
GTACCGACATATCTGTATTTATGTACCTCATATCCATATTTTCACCTGCTTAACTCCATCTATACCTAGATACTCAAATACATATATTTATGTCTATATATCTGTACATTTCGTTCTCTATCTGCTGTATCTGTTCATTTTTATATCTCTATTTCTCCATAACTGTATCCTTATCATTTTCTGTATAACCTCTGTCGGTATCTAGAGGGGGACGGGACAACACTGCCGTGTTTTTATTTCCAGTGCAATTCTCTTAATTTTTGATAGTTTCTTTCCCCACCCCGTTCAGGCTACCCCGCCGTTGTTCGCAGGTGAATTTTGGAAGTTTAGGAAAATTAAAAAGAGCCTGGCATAATTACAGCTTTGCCGGCTGCTCGCTCGGGGCGTTAATTCCGTTTCCATCACTTCCCTTCTTGTTCATCTCGGTTCTCCCGGGCATTTTTTTCCCGGAGTGTGCTCGGCCCGTGGGTTCGCTGCTCTCCGCGATGCTGCGACAACGAATTTGAACGAAAAATTATCTTTTTCGTGCTGTTCCTCGGGTTACCTCGGGTCCGCTGTCGGTCGGCAGCAGCCCCGGGCCGGTCGGGGAGGCGGAGGGGCCACCGGGGCCAGCGGGGCTGATGGAGGCTCCCTCCCCGCAGAGATCCCGCTGTGCGCCGGCTGCAACCAGCACATCGTGGACAGGTTCATCCTCAAAGTCCTGGACCGGCACTGGCACAGCAAGTGCCTGAAATGCTCCGACTGCCAGACGCAGCTGGCCGAGAAGTGCTTCAGCCGCGGGGACGGCGTCTACTGCAAGGAAGATTTCTTCAAGTGCGTGAGGAGGGCACGGGAAGGNCCGGGTCCTGCCGGGATCGTGCCCGGCTTCTCCCGGCTCAGCGGCCGCCGCTTGTCCCCCTCCTGCTCAGGCGCTTCGGGACGAAGTGTGCCGCCTGCCAGCAGGGCATCCCCCCGACCCAGGTGGTGCGCCGGGCACAGGACTTCGTTTACCACCTGCACTGCTTCGCCTGCATCGTCTGCAAGCGGCAGCTGGCCACCGGCGACGAGTTCTACCTCATGGAGGACAGCAGGCTGGTCTGCAAGGCGGACTACGAGACGGCCAAGCAGAGAGGTAGCCCTTGCCCTGTCCCTTCCACCCCCGAGGGCAGCGGGGAGGCGGAACAGGCTCACACACCGGGAGGGTGCCGGGAGAGCCCGGGGAGGGTCGGGACCCCCGGGGAACTTTACCCCTAACTCGCCCTGTGTCGGCAGAGGCTGAGTCTACGGCCAAGAGGCCCCGCACCACCATCACGGCCAAGCAGCTGGAGACTCTCAAAAATGCTTATAACAACTCGCCCAAACCGGCCAGGCACGTCCGGGAGCAGCTTTCGTCGGAGACGGGGCTGGACATGCGGGTGGTGCAGGTGAGAGGGGCTCCGGGCGGGCCGGGTTGGGGGGCGGCGGGCAGGGCCCGGCCCCGCAGGCACGGAGCTCCCCGGGGTGCCCTGCTCGCAGGTCTGGTTCCAGAACCGCAGGGCCAAGGAGAAAAGGCTGAAGAAGGACGCGGGGAGGCAGCGGTGGGGGCAGTACTTCAGGAACATGAAGCGATCCCGGGGGACATCCAAGTCCGACAAGGACAGCATCCAGGAGGAGGGGCCCGACAGCGACGCCGAGGTTTCCTTCACAGGTCGGTCCCCGCAGCCCCAGCCGGGGCTTTGCCGTGTCCTCCCCGCAGAGCCGCTGCCGTGCTCCGGCTGTTTTCACCCCCTCGGTGCCGCGGGCAGAATTTTCAGCAATAAAACAGTGGGTGAAACCAAGCGGCCGAGGCGAGAGAAGGACAGAGCTGCGGGAGTCACGGCGGGGCCGTCCCGGCTGCCCGGGGGAACCGGGGGAACCGGAGCCGAGGCAGAGAGGGGCAGCCGGGGCCGAGGAGCGGCGGGGGAAGCTCCGCTCTGCCTCCGGCCCGGCCCAAAAGCTGCGGGAAGAGCAGGGAGAGCTCCCCGGGCAGGCGCTGCAGTGTCAGAGCCGCTGCTCAGACACGGCCTTTTCAAGGGATTCTTGGAAATACAAAAACCGGGAAGCTCAGAACCACTGAATATTTCTATGAGGAAACGAGTGTGATTTTATATATATACATATATAATTTTTTAGTCTCATTTAGGGATGGTTTTATTTGTGCAGTTGCTCGCTAGGACTCCTCAGTCCTGTGGGAGCTGTTCCTGTGCTGCAAAAAGGAAATTGCTGCGTGTTAGGTGGTTCTTGCAACGGAGTGTTCCCTTTTTGGAGCAGAGATTTCTGGTGACAGACTCAGGACAGACCAACAGCAGCTCTGGTCCTCACCCTGCACTCTCCAGATCGGCAGGGACAGGGCCCTGGGCCGGGTGGAATTTGCAGGGACACGTTCTACACAATCCCAGCTCCAACCCAGCACTCCATCCCAAATTTTTGTATCATTTTTAGGAATGAGAGAGAAACCGAAATGCAAACCTCTGTGTATATTTACACAGACCGTATATTTATAAACACACACTTTTTCATCTCAGCTCCTCTCCCATGCTCCTAAAAAACTATTTCATTTTCGAGGCTGTTTATACACGCTGTGTGTCAGCTCATTAAATATGAATAGTCCATAAATAATAACTAAAAAATGTCGAACAATTATCGGGAGCTCAGTGCACAAACAGGTTTGTATCCCAGGCAACAGAGCAGGTCTCACTGTCCATAAAGCCCCTAACAAATACAATTTTTTCTGGAAACTTAAAAAATACTGCTCATTTTTCAGGAGTGTTTTAAAGCCATACAAATACATTCTGTGTTCCTGTGATTTCATTAGCCTGTTCCTGAGCAGACAAATATCTTAATTTAATATCTCTTTTTCCTGAGCAATGGGGAATTTGTCTTGCATTGGTTCAGGTAGCTCCTAAAAGTGATATCAAAATTCAAGATAAACCTCAAAACCAAATAGAAACAGAAGGTGGAAAGACATTGAATTTGCTTCCCCTTTAAAGAATTATTTTTAAATTGCAGTCTTATATTTTAATATGTACTTTTCATGCTTATTTTTAAAATCCAAGATGTATTAGACGTTTTTACTCAGAAAAAAAATAATAATCCCATGGCTGCCTATGAAGATCTCTCAACAAAGATGGGAATAATAAGGAATTACAAGTGGAAGAGCGTGGCTGCTCAGCTCCCATCTTTTTAATCTATTTACACCCGGAGCTTGCAGGAGTCCCTGGGTGATCAGCTCTCTTCCAGTAAAACCAGTCCACCCCAGCATTGTTCCACCAGTAAACCCAGTCCTTTTCCCTTTCAGATGAGCCCTCCATGTCTGAAATGAGCCATTCCAATGGGATTTACAGCAACCTCAACGAAGCATCCCCTGCTCTGGGGAGGCAGGCTGGGACCAACGGGAGCTTTGCCCTGGATCACGGCGGGATCCCGGCTCAGGACCAGTACCACGACCTGCGCTCCAACAGCCCCTACGGCATCCCCCCGTCCCCAGCGGCCCTGCCAGCACTGCCAGGCCACCAGCCCTTAATCTCCAGCTTGGTTTACCCAGACAATGGCTTGGCCATCATGGGACAGAGCGGACAAGGGGTGCCCCAGTCCATGAGGGTCCTGGCTGGGAACGGACCGAGCTCCGACCTCTCCACCGGCAGCAGCGGGGGGTACCCGGATTTCCCTGCCAGCCCGGCCTCCTGGCTGGATGAGGTCGACCACGCTCAGTTTTGATACAGGGGCCACCCCCAGGCAGTGGGAAGGGAGAGGACTCGGTGCTGTTAAATGTCCCCTGCTCTCGGGAAGGACAGAGGGATGAGCCGTGAGTGCTGAACTGACGACAGAGGGAGCAGAGGGGATTTCGGAGATGACCCTGGCAGAGGATGCGGACAAAGGCCCTGACACTGCAACCATTGGCACATGGAGCATCCAAACCAAACCGATTCTCGTGTCTTTACCAAACACCAAGACTTGTGCTTTACAGATTTGATATGAGGTATTTCACATTTTGCTGTCAGTGCATTCTCCAAAGCGAGGACTTGCTCCATCACCCATCCACACTGAAACATTTCTAAGGGAAAATAAAAATCCTCATCCACGGTGAAAGGTGTGACAATGTCTATATTTCTATAGGAGAACTGTTCATAGTGAATCACTTCAGAAATCCATGGTAGGAAACTTCTCTGTTCTTCCAACAGATTTTTTTAAAAGCGCACCAATGCAGTATGTTTTGTTTCACTTTGAATTTACATTAACTTTTCTAAGATGAAATGCTCTTTATTATGCCAATCATTTATCGACAGCCCTTTTCCTTTGTAAAAATGAAAATCATATGTTAATTCTGCTTCTCCCCTTTTTAATTTGTAGATTGCTAGGTTGACTCTTCCATATAAGCATTAAACCGTGAATAGATGTATTTATTACCAAGTAATTCCACATTTATCACGAGGTCAAGAGGTGAATTTTCTTGACCCAGGGACACTGGTGGTGGATCTGGGTTGTGGATCTTATGCTTTTCCTTCAGATTTCTTTGCATCAGTTTTACTGCAAAGTGTCTCCAAAATCACCCTGATGTCTTGTTGCCAAAAACCTTCTCGGGGGGTGGGGCTGGTTTAGGATGAGCCCTTCCCCAGGCACTGCTGGAGTGAGCCCCCCCTTCCCTGGGGCCACGTCTCTGTTCCAGGCATTTGTGTATTTCCACGGATATCGTGCAAGCTGATTGTGAGGAAAGGCAAGACAATGTGTATATTGTTATCTGTAAAAAAATTATGGAATTAACTGTAGATTATGTGGGTGTCCAGTGTCTTTTATTTATAATCTCGCTTTCTCTCTGATGATCAAATACTTCAAGATCGCAAATAAATTTGTCAGCTAAACTTTAAACAATCTTTTGCTAAATTCACATCAATACTAAAAAAATAAAAAACTTGAAATTATAAGCTGTTAAAACTTAATGCCATGATTGAACAAAGTGTTGAAATATTCCCTTTCAATAGAGGAGCAAACCCACTGATGTGGAAATTCTTTGGAACAAAAAAAAAAAGGGGGACATGGGAGGCTGCCAGTCCTTGGGAGATCTGAACAGGATTGCTCTGGCTTTAATCATATTTTTGACGGATCATTGTTATTTTTCAGCATTTGTGGCAAAGGTGGTGGCTGATGCAGCAACAGGAAATAGAGTCTGATGTTGTCTGTCTGCAGAAAGTTGTGAAGGTGAATCACAGATAAATATTTCAAAGAGAAATCAGGAAGAAAGGGAAGCAATTTTTAAGGGAGTCAGTTTGACCAAATATATGCATATAGATATAGAGAGATATATTTACACATAAATACATTTCCAGATGGACACACACCTCCACGTGTCCGTGCTGCTGGCAGCACAGTGCAGGGCTGTGCTGAGCTCTCTGAGGATCTGAGGATGCCCAGAGCGGTGCCCTGCGGGCTCTGCCAGCGCCTGGCACAGCCCCCGTGCCCCGGGGGACTCGCCGGGGGCCGGGTGGGGACACCTGGAACATCCCGGCTTTTATTCTTCACCTTTTTAAAGGGATACGTGGCCACTGCTGGGCAGTTTGAGTGCTGAGGATGCTCATCACCTCCTCCTTCCTTTTCTTTCCTGGCACCCCAGGTTCTGCTCTCAGGGAGAACCAGGAGTCTGCCCAAAGCAGAGCAGCTCTGCTGCTTTAGGGAAGAATTGCTCACCCAACAGAGAAAATCCCTCTTTTATCTCCAGGAGATCCACTCCAAGAGCTACGGCAGGGACGGGAGAAACCCCAGGGAAAAATTTGCCTCCTTCAGTTCTGAGCTCCTGAGTCCAGAGCTGGGCTCGGCAGCTTCTCCTTCCTTCTCCAAAAGTGAATTACAAAGAGACAACTGTTGCTGCCAGCCTGTGGTTACATCACAAGGATATTTCTTAGGGAAATTTTATGGAGTAAATAGAAAACTGTGGGATTTAAAACAAGCAGATTGCAGAACTTCACCAAAAGAAAAAATAAGTTTGTATTTTTTTGAGAATTCTGTGTCTAGAAATGCCCTCACCAAATCTGGGCAGGTGTTTTGTGTCAAAATATTTCGGCAGTTCAAATATTCGTAATATTTTCATAGAAAAGACTGAAAAAAACCCTTTTAAATACTCTCAATTCCTAAAACTTAAGAAATAACAACAGAAAGACAGAAATGCAGTCAGTTTTAGGATAATTCTGTTGGTATAAAACCAGCCTGATAACTGTAGTAATTAAACATGTAGTAACAGAATTGTGGTTTATAAACATTTTTCTCAGCGTTTCCCTCCCAGTAAATAACGGGCGCTGTTGTTCCTCTCCCCCGGGGGATTCCCAGGGGATGGCTGAATTTAAGAAAGGAAGAAATGCAAATCTCCCTCGCTGCCTTTGTGCTTTGCTCGGAAAGGCAGAACGGGGCTGGAAGTTGCCGGGCGTTTGTGCTGCTCTGAGCAGGGAGAAGAGCTCCCCGAGCGTCCTGAAGCTCAAATTCAGGGATTGCATTTCAGCTTCTCCTTTCAGGGCCGAGGCTCAAGGATTCCATTAATAAAAATGCTTTCTTCCCGTTAAAAAGAAAACCAATTTGAAAGAGGCAAATAAAACTAACACCGTCCCACTGACTGACAGCTTGTAAAACCCAGGCAGAGTAAGGTAGAGGGGGTTTGCACTGCTCAATTTGCAGGTGGCTTTACAACCTCCACTGATTTCCACCAGGGCATGGGAGGCAGGAAATTTTTTGTCTTCACAATGAGGAAAATCTACTGTATTAAGGGGTTTTTTTTGGTTGGTTTTTTTGTTGTTGTTGTTGGTTTGTTTTTGTTTTCTTTTTCCCCAAACAGCATATTCACCTTCATGCCCAAACTTATGTTCCCTACAGAAATGTTTAGATTTTATGTCAAATAGTAGAAGCAGATTATTTTTTTTCTTATTTGGATTTCCTGTGTGAGACCAATGAAACCGAATCCTTCGTGCCCAGGGGACAGACACCTCCTCTCCTATCCAGTCTGATCCAGGGGAGGAGGTTACAAAAGGGGGCCAAGAGCTTGGGCACAGAGCTTGGGGACCTCAGTGTCCCTTTTGGGGTGAAACCCCTCATCCACAGGGAGCAGGGAAGGTGAACACGGCCAGCTCATCCTCAGGTCCCCTCTGATGGCTTCTCCCAAATGTATCAGAGCATCTGAGCAAAGCTGTCCCCACTGCCCTCATGTCCCACCTCACCTCCCCCTGCCCAAATCACAATCCTCAGGAACAAGGCAAGAAAACCTCCGGATCCTCCTGCACAGGCAGAGCTGCTGGGTAGGATGAGGGAGAGCCCCAGAGATTTGGTCTCAGTAAATATTCCAGCAAAGCTGTTGCCTGTTAACCAGAAACTTGTCTCACCAGCTGCCCACGGTTCAGCAAAAGCAAATTCCACAGCGTTTTTAGCTCCTTGGTTCTTCTTTCACTGAGGTCTGAAGAGTGTCCCTGTCTCTCCAGGGAGGGCAGAGCCAAAGTCTGGCTGGACACAAGTCCTGCATCCCACTCCCACCCAGGCCCTGGCTTCTTCCAGCGCCTCAGCAGAGCCTGGAAAAAGGCTCCGAGTCAGCTGGAGGTGAGTAAATCATTCCTGACAGCTACATCTCTACAGGGCAGTTAGAATTAATGTAACAATTTGGCGTTTAATGAAGCAGCAACATGCTGGGCTGCAGAGAATAGCTGGGACCTGCTGCAGTCATCTCATAATCCCTGAGGGACCCAAACGGCAGCGGCTCCATCAGATGCCGACTTGTCAGGCTGAGCAAACGGCCGGGTGGGGACAGCGAGGGACAGCGAGGGACAGCGAGGGACAGTGGAATGGCCAGGAGCTGAGCACGGCTCCAGGGACAGAGCCTGGAGCCCAAATCCTCCGTGCTCCAGGGATGGGCACAGCTCTGGACACATCCCCGGGGACCCCCTGCCCAGCTCTGCCTGGAGTTTGGGGAGTGCTCGGCTCTGAGCAGGTCACAGAGATGCTGAAATATGTTGTTTGGGTAAAAAAAAAAAAATTCTGAAGCTTGTCTAAGAAGAGTAGAGAGCTAAATCAGCACTGGGCGGTGGAACTGACAGAACAATAAGTTTCCTAAACAAAAACCAGCTCAATCAGGTGCTCTGCACCCCAAAGCCAGATTTCTGCACAAGTTGCAGGTATTCAGCCGTTTGCAGGATAAGGCCTTTTAAAAACACTCCCTGCACGGAGGAGGGGGAGAGGGGAATGAATGCAAATTACTTTGGAGACAATCTCCCATTTCCCATGTATATACACACGCTGTCAAAGCACCGCAGGCTGCAGCAGCTTGGATGCTTTAAAATAAATCATGCAGCGCCTTTTTTTTTTTTTTCCCTCTTTTTTTTTTTTTTTTTTTTTTTTTTTTTTTTTTTAATAAAAGCGACACCAAAAANTTAATCTATAAACAACTGCCAGAAGATGAGATGTTTGTATGCAGTTTTTTTTTTTCCCTCTTTTTTTTTTTTTTTTTTTGCTTGCTTGCTTTTAAATGAAAGCGCAGCACAAAACAACATCCCCTCAGCTCCCAACCCATCCGTGCTGGAGCTCCTCTCTGGGGCTGCCTGGTGTGTGTGTGTGTGGCCATAAACCTCCCCAGGTTTTGTTGTGAAGCCTCACGGTCACCGCCTTTAAGGGCTTGACAGGTTTATAAAGTGCTGAGTGTCCCCCAGGGACGGCGGCACTGTTTGCAGGGAAGATGAAGCGTGCCAGATCCAGCTGGTCTAACAAGGCAGCGGGAAATCTAAATTAATTCAGGGATCACTTCTGCTTTGCCGAGGGAGGATGTTGTGCTCAATCTATGGAAGCAGCCCATTGGAATACTCATTAACAGCAGGGGCAGGCTCCCCTCGCCCGTGCCGGGGTAAATCAGGGCAGGGAACAGAAGAGCAAAGCACAGGAGGGAAAGGAAGGGCAGGGACAGAGCCTCCTTCCCCCAAACACCCACCAGGGCTGGCAGGGTTTGGGGTGGCAGGCTGATTTCCACTTGAAACAGTTGATTTCCTCAAATTTGCCTGAAAAAAGGGATGGATCTCCCCAAGGCCCACCCAGGCTCCACAGGTGAGGCCAGAAGGGAGTTATTTAATGGCTCCTGGCTCCCCTTATCCAGGCTATGTCTTTGCTGCTTCCTAATTTCCCTCAACCATCACTCTGTTGACCATGTAGGACCTGGAATTGAGCCTTCCCTCTGGATTGAAGGTCAGTTGTGCTGGTTGTGTTTGGGAGAGATGGCTGCAAAATCACGAGGTGTGGGGTTGATTTAATCTCAGGATACGGTGCTTGGTGTTTCCCCAGGATTTGTCCTGGCATTTGTGTGGACCACAAATGAAACAGATAAGGAGATTGGCTCCCAACATGTCATTCTTTTCTCAAATGGGAAAAAAATCAACAAAAAACCCCAAAAGCAGAGGAGGACTGGTGTTTTCCTTGGGGCTGAGCACTGGTGGATCCCTGCACCAGAACCATCCCTGGGTGCAGTGGAATGAAGATCCCACAGGCCAGGTGGTGCCTTGTGGTTTGATAGAGCACAGCAAGGCTGGGTGTGCTGGGCAGAGCCAGGCTGGCAGAAGGCAGCAGTGTTAAAGGGAAATTGGTTTGAGCTGTGCTTTTTGGAAAGTGAAGTTGAACATCCCGTGCTGTCCTCGGTGCCCTGTTTGTGTTGGTCAATGCTCAGCCCCTCTCCAGCAGCACCTGCTCCAATGGCTCTGGACAGCCCAAATCAGAGCCACAGGGAGCTTTTAGGGAATGAGGGAGGATTTGGGCAGCAGAGCTCTGTGTTTGGGAATTGGGCTCCAGTTGTTGAGTGTCTCACATTGAATTGGCTTCATAGGATGTGATCCTTTTATGAGAGTGTTTGGGAAGGAGCAGAGCCAGGTCCTGCCTGTTCCTTGCCACCAGCAGTACTTAGCACAGCCTTTTCATTTTTATTTCCTCCTCACTGTGGCCTATTTCTGACAGGAGGCTGCCATGAACTTCAAAATTAATTTTCCTGGACTATCCTAATCATTCTAGCTGAAACATCCCCTTGTTATGTCTTTATTAGGATCTGACTCTGGGGGTTAAGGATGTTTTGATGAACCCGCTTGATGTGGCAAAATTAAAACTTATTCCGGTTTTAATTCGTACTAATCATACACTCAGAAATAAAGAATTGGTCCCCCAAGTGTTTTTCTGGACTGGAGGACCAGGCTCATTTATTTGCAGGGATTAATAAGCTGCATGCTAATTGTGGGATGCTGATATTTGCCATGCCACAGCACCAGGACAGCACAACCACCCCGAGCCAGTCTGGAGCAAGGCTGCAGCCCAGCTCCATTGAAATACAGATTTGTGCAGGTTTTTATCACTTGATTTGCCAACAGAAAAATCATTATGCTCCAAAATAAATTCCCTTGTGTTAGTTGAAGCATCTCGTTAACTCAGATGAACACTAATTGACATGCTCTGATCAGGTGGGATATTTCTGTCCCACTTCAACACCAGGGCTGTGTCCTGTGTGTGAATTGAAGTGTTTGGACCAAGCACAGGGATGCAGCCAGTCCTGAGCCACCCCTCCAGTGCCAGCATTTGCAGGAGCTCTCACCAAAATAACACTGAAGTATCAGCTCAGAAATTTGCAGTCTGTCCACCATGTGCAGCCACAGGACCTGTCCCTGTGCCCTGGCACCTGTCCTGGTCCCTTGCATGACCCTGGAGCCCAGGTGAGCCTGTCACCCCTTTGGGCACAGCGCTGCTGAAATACCATCCCTTGGTGGTTCTGAGGGTTGACACATTACTTGTCATTAATATTAGAAGAAGCCGAGCAGGGCTCGAGTTGCCATGCAAGGAGCCTTGGTACAGCTGTGCCTGGAGGGCTGCAGAGCCAGGGCTGGGATGCCAGGGCTGGAATGGGCAGCAGGAATATCAGGGAAGGCTGTTGGAATATCAAAGAAAGCTGCTGAAGGCTCATGAGTCAGGGCTGAGTCTGACCCCACCACCCCTGCCTTGCTGTGTCTGTGGGGACAGAAGTCACTCAGGAGTCACCTCCTGCTTCCTCCAGGGCAGATGTTTTGCTTTCTAAAGCCCCAAATGCTCAGCAGAGGATGGAAGAAGGGAAAATCAGAGTTCCCTTCATTTTTTTAAAGCTTATCCCTGCTCCTGCTGGGAATTAGTGCAGGGGTGGTGCCAAACTTCAGCCTACCCCGGGGAATGGCTTGGTGAGGGCACAGATCTCTGCAGCAGCACTTTTTGGTGGGTTTTGTGTGTTGGGGACAGTGTGGGCACACCAAGACACAGCCTCTGCCCCGGGAGCTGCCAGGGCCATGTTCCACTACAGACTGGAAAGAAAAGCCAAGATGTATCTCAGGTATTTTTGTGCTGTCACAGCCCAGCCTGCAGCCTGATGGGAATTATGAGCCAAAATCATCTTGGAAAAGTAGAGATGAAGGCACATGGGCTCGAGGCAGGGAGACATTGGTGGTTAAACTCCTCTCAGGTTTGGGGGAGCTGTAGCACCACTCACAGCTCAGCCAGCCCCACTCTGAAATCACCTCTCCACTATTAATTAAAGCTGGTTGGTGTGAGGAGGAATCGAGGAAGGGCTCTTGATGCAGTTACACTTCCCACAGATGTTACTGTGTATCCATTATGGTCCGTGAAAGCCTTGTCAACATTTTTCCAGGGAAGAAAGAAAATGTAAATAACTTTAAAATGATTCAGTGTCACTGTGGTATGGGGAAAGGTCATGCTGCTGGAGACCATTTATCTTTTTGCCAATTTAAAGAGCTTTTTTCCTATTACATTTTTTGAAATTAATGTTTTTCAACATTACCCAAAGTAATGTTAACAATTAGGAGGTTTATGGGATTGATCGTTATGCAGGCTGGGATTTAAATTGGAAAAGATTTGTTTTAGGTAGTCGTTGCTGAGGGGTTTTAACAGACTTTTAGATTTATGGCTTATAAAAATGTTTGGGCCATTTAATGGAAAGACAAACTGATTTTTATATCCTGAATTCCTGGTAAATATAGGGGTAGGATATTCTTTGGGAGTGAGCCTGGAGTGACAGGGCCCTTATTTGTGGATTAGGGGTTGGAAGAAAGACAGATTGGAGACTTTGCTTCCCCTTGTCCATGTGTAATGCTGCTCCTCACTGCTGGGAAGACATTTGGAGAAAAAAAGCCCTTAAGACCATCAAGCCCAAGGTGCACCACTAAACCATTCCCCAGGCACCACATCTCCGTGGATTTGCTTGGAAAGATGGGTGTGAAGATGCTCTTTGCTCTGTTCCACTGAGGGCAGCAGTGTCAGGCTCTTGGGAAGGTGGGACACAGCTCCTGTCCCCATGTTCTCCTGTGAGCTCCAGCCATCCTGGACTTCATCTCTCCTCGAGCCACTGCAGACCGTGAAATCAGGTGACACTTGAAACTCTCCCAGCTCCTCTGCACAGGAACAATTTCAGCAGCACTGACCCCTGCTTTGGGGAAGGAAGGGCTGGAAATAGCTCTGCTCTCCCAGAACTCTTGGCCTGCTGAGACAGAGCTGCATTTTTCACCTCTGCTGCCCCTGCTACAGCAAGTGTGAGGCAGTGGGGATGCCACAGCTGGTGCTTTGCATGTAATTTTCACCCTCTTGTTAATGACCTTGCAGGGATTAGCATGGCCTTCTCCATATGCCAGTAGATTATGTCTGTTGGCAGCTGCTGCTACTGGAGCAAAATGGGATAGTTTTCATTAGGAGTGCTTGACATTAGGTTGCCCTGGGTGTCGTCAATCCTAAACTGTCAGTGCCTGTGAATAAAGCAGTGTACAGATGTGATTTATTAGATGTGCTGCTGCTTTGCTGCAAATGTGGCACTTTCGAGTCAGTAAGGGCTTGCAGAAGTGTGAAAGGGACCTTCCTGGTGTTCCCTGCTCACCCCTGGGCTCTATGGGGCTGCCCAGCAGCAGTGGATGGAAAATCTGCCCTGAAGTGACTGAGTGACAGCAGGACTTGGATAAAACCCCCCTCTGTGCTGCTCAGTGGAGTTACTCACTTGTAAATACAAGAGTGTTTGTGTTTATTGGGAGGAATCTGTGCATTTTTCAACAGTTTGAACTAGCAAGTATGTTTTGGAAGAGCATTTCTATCCAACCTGAATGAGGGGTGGGAGGAGCAGACTGTTCCTCTGTGTAGGAACATGAGTTGGCCTTGAAATTATTTTATTTTGATGATTAAGAAAATATTCAGATTTACTGCACAAACCTCTTCCCTCCTAAATCGAGCAGTGCAGAGGAAAATCATCTTTCAGTATCACCTTATTCCTATAACTGGATCAGGGACATATCCTGAATTATTTTTGCAGGCTGAGGGGGACACAGCGCATTCCTGGGGTCACAATTTCCAGGGTGCAGGGCTGGAGGGGGGTGAGATCCTTGCCCAGCTGCCAGGGAGGGATGTTACAGAGGCTTCCCTGGGAGGAACCAGGCTCTCTGTGTTCTGCAAGGTTATTAATCCTCTGTTTATCCTGTTTTAAAATAAGCAGTTTAAAGGAGGCTGTCAAGATGATAGGCCACAAATCCATGTCATTCTTTTGATTTGCAGCAGCAGAGCTAAACCCTTGTGTGTCCCTCCCTGAGCAGAGGGGGGTTGTGCTCCCCAGCCTGCTGCAGGAATATCCCAGCCCACCCTGGCTGCAGGGACCCCTCCTCAGCCTGGAATGCTCATTTGGAAGGGCCAAACTCAATTCCTGGGAGCATCCCAAGAGCTGCTCCACAGAATTCAGGGGTGTTCTTTAGGGCTGTGCCCACCTGTCAGACCCATCCATCACTGATTTATTGAACAGCAGACTTGGGGAAGGGACCAGCTGCTGGGGGGGAGTCCCAAAGCTCCTCACTCTGCTTGGCTTTGTGCCCACTCAAGAACAGGTCACCAGCCCTGCTGGGTAGAACAGCTTCATCATTGCAGTCTAAGTACTTAAAGGCTCTTTTCTCAAGTTCAGTAACTCCCAATTCACTATTACAATCAATGGGTAATTATTTAATCAGAGTTTGTTCTATGAAATCTAAATTAATAGCACACGTGAGAGATTTGGTTTAAAAGTGGTGGTGTAAAGTGAATTTTGCTTATTGAAATACAAAAGCTTGGGGCAGAGCTGGAGCAGCCCAAATGCCCAAAAAGTACACCCCCCCCAAAAAAAAAGGAAAGGAAAACTGAGAGAAACCTCAGATCTGGATCAAGCTCATTTATTGGCACATTGTAGTGTGAAAACATCATAGACAAACATTCCCTGTGGGCAAAGCTCCTGCTGCCCTGGGGCTGAGGGAGGGGTTTGGGCAGCTCTGTATGGGCTGGGTGCTGGGGGAGCTGTTTTGTGCCCAGATCCCCAGAAAGAGTGGGGTGGGGGCTGCAGGTGCCTGGGGAGCAACTTGCTCTGAGCCCCTGAGAGATTTCCCATTTGGAAGAAGACACTGAGGAGTGGTGAAAGGGTGTGGGCAGGGGATGATGAATGAGGGAGGAGGAAAAAAAAAAAGAAGCAAGAATGGAGGATGTGAAAAGAAGTGCTTGAACTCTGACTGTGGCAGTGTTACACCCCAGATGGGTTTGACTTCTGTCTTCAGCAACAGGAATAAAAAATCTCCCTTGGCTGTTGGAGGCAGGATCACACAGCTACTCCTCTCTCTGGGAAAATAATCCAGGTTAGTTAACAGCGGTAGTTTTAGAATGCCCAGGAGGTAATTAGAATACTCTTTCATATGTATCCCAAGCTCCAATCCCAAATAAACACAGAAAAAGGTAATAGTCATAGTTGTTATCTTGCCACATGTTACAGCAGCAGGTATTTGCAATATAAAATTTAATAGGAAAGTCTCGTTGGTTTATTTCCTCCACTTTCCTTCTGTTCTTATCAGAGAAAAGCTCTCTCCAAAGTTTAGCTAATTATTTCGATTACTGGTGTTTTCAGCAAGGTTTACATACTCTTGACATCAGAAGTCTAAATTAGAGAGAATTTACAGGAAAGCAGCTTTAACACATTGGTTGTCAACACCTATCAAGTATGACGTGATTTTGGCATAGTTAAAGTTCTGGATACCAGGACCACACAGCATCAGCCTGGAGGAAGCAGGGTCCTGGCTCCAGCGTTCAGGGATGATGCTCCCAACCAATTCCTTCCCCAGAATCTGGCACATGATGTTCCCGCCACAGTTGGGTTTACCAGGAGTGAAAACTACTTGGTGGAATATTAGGGAGGAGAGAAACAGCAACTCCCAATTCCAGAGACTTTCCCTGGGGCACTGCCAGGTTAAAGCCAATCCAAGGGGTCCTGACAGCAGGAAGAGCTGGCTTGTGTGGTCTTACAGAGAGTGAAACTTTGCTTAGCAGGTGCAGAGACCCCAGTTTCAGGGACTGAATAACCAGTTAGTCCTGGTTTCAGGGACTAAAATAACTGTAATAACTCTGGATTAAGCTCACCCACTCCTTGGCTTGTGACCATCCCAGGGTAGATTGACACAAGCAGGACCAGAGGGTTAAAGCTGCTTTCCAAATCACCCAGGGACCACTGAGTTACCAGGATGCTCCTGATTCTTGACTAGATTTTTTTTAATGAAGTGCAAGTCTGTAACCACAAGACACTAAAAAGCAATTGCATTAAATCAAGAACTACATTTGACTTTATGGATTGTTTATGGGATCTTGCTTTTATTAATTCTTTATCCTTTAATATTATAAAGGATTTGTGTCTACAATAAATAATGTAAAGTTACATTACATCCTCTTTGGCTTAAAATTTTAATATTCCTATTGCCCATGTCCATAAAGAAATTGTGTTTGAGGTCATTGCATATGTATAGCTGCAGCCATAACCCTAATGGAATTACTATTCAAGCAGAGCTGAGATTAGTACGAACGCCAAGAAACTACCCGGCTGTCAGGGGAAAAGGTAAAAGTTCAGAGTTCAGCTTGCATCCAAATTATTTATCTCCCTAATAACTTAATAGATTGAATATATTACTTGTCAGTGACCTTGATGTACAACAATAAAGACCCCTTGGTAGTGTCAGAAAATATATGAGACTATAATAAGTAGTACTTATGTACTGGAATAAAAACATATTCTTTATGATAATGAAGTGTCTTCCCCCCAAGGACATTGCAAGGACATGAAACCATGTAAATATAAACACCAAGTTGTATTTGATTATAGCCAGACAGAGGCTTCTCTCCTAAAATCACCACCAAGGGCTGCTGATGGAGGGAGCTGCATCCTACAGGTGCCCCCATGGTGCCACTGCTCCCTCCACACATGGCAAGGGATGGTTTGTGCCCAGAGTCACATCCTCCACCCCATCTCACAGCCACTTTCTGTGGGTAACAGCCTCTCGCTTTTTCAGACTTCCTGCCACTTCTAATTATTTCCCCTCTGGATCTCCCAAGCCTTTAAAAGAATAATTTAAATTAGAGTTTAGGATCAAAGGTAATACTGCAAATAGGCCTGCTGTAAACATGCCTAAAAATAGGGAGGTAATTTCCCTGAGTGCCGTGGTGTCTGGAGCAGTGCAGCACACTGTCTTTTATTTCCCTCTGTTTCTATGTCTATTTTTCAAGGCTTCGCACTCTCTGAAGGGGAAAACAATAAGCCCTCGAAGGATATTGCTCTTTAATAAGGCTTATGATTATGGATTTTTTTCTTCCTCAGCCAGCAGAGAATCACTGTTAATGTACTCAAATGGAATGAGTCTCTTCTCTTTAATAGGTCATTTTAATAGTATAGTTAAAGTTTCACTTGGAGATAGAGGGGGAGATGGGACACAGGAAGAAAAGGGACTTATCTGATCTGTTTAATGTTTTTCAATTAATCCTCCTGGTGTTTCCACCCGTGATGTCCATGCCACGATGAGCAGTGGTTGTGATCCATGTCAGGAGCAGTCCCCTCATCTCCTGGGATACCTGGGCTGTGGGAACTTGAAGTGGTCCCATGTCCAACATGAACACTATGGAAAACAACCCTGCATCCTGTCTCTGCTGCAAATCCTCCTTTCTTCCTCCACCAGCTGCATGCTGGGCTGAGCCTCCCCAAAATCACAGGACCCAGTCCTGCAGATTTGTCCCTGCTCCCAGAAATCCCACTGGAGCTGGCATCTCTGAGCCTGGGCTCCCTCTCCCCCAGCAGCCTCACGGTTTTGATTGTATTTATGGCCACTTAATCTGTGCTAGCAGCCAGGATCAAATACATCTCCAGGTATTGATCAGCTTTAGGCTGATAGAAGTTCAAGCTCACGAGGTCTCGGTCTTTGACCCTCAAATAGGATATGAATCTCAATCCAATAGACTGATATTCACACGCAGTCGCTGCCCAGGGTTGCAGGCTGCGAGGGAAAAATCAATGAAGAGTGCTAATGATTCACAATTTATAGAGCAGCTGCCATTTTAATATTAGAATAAATGTTATATTGCAAAGGGATGGGAACATAGGTGGTGGCATAGAAAATATTTCTTTGGAGCCTCTTCTGTGAGGAAATGATGTGCACAGGATTTTATGAAGTATAATTTATTGGCCTCATTTAGACTTATAATTTAAAACTCCTTATGAAAAAGGTATTTAACTAGAGTGGATTGGGTAGGGAAACAGCAAGGGCAGAGCTGGCTGGCTTAGAGTGCTCCAAGCATGTGCTGGTGGGGAAAAGGAACCAATATCGTAATACAGGAGATTGGATGTGAGAATTCCCCTTCTGCTTAAACATCCCTGCAGCATCTGGCAGCAAAGAGGCCCTGTTCTCTGTCCTGGCTCTTGAGAGCACACTTGGAAATGAAAATATGTGCACAGGACATGCTGATGAGGTATATAGAGCACATTAGGATTAAATAATGGATCGTGGCAGAGGGGAATGGCAGGGCAGAAATTCTGCTGACTTGGGGTGTGAGGGTTAGGAACCCTCTGTCCAGATCACACAGATTTTGTTGTATTCTCAATCAACTTTTGCAATTAATTAGTTTCCTTTGAGATTTCTTTACAGTAGCTCATGGAGGCAGGCAATTGCTGGACTGGCAGAAAGGCAGGAATTACAGGGATGTCAGGAAAAATGGAAGGTGCTGTGCCCTGATCCCTTTTCCTGGGGTCTAGACCACGGAGGGAATGAGCAGGAGGGAATAAAATGTCCTTGGCTGCTTCAGTTCCCAGGGTGACCCAGCAGCTGGGAGTGCAGTAAGTCTTCACCTGTAAGTCCAGTTCACAGACATTATTTCAGTGTATAATAACGCCTTTCACTGCACAGATGCAAATGGTAAAAGGATTTTCAGCACAAAGAACCCAGGCTTTTTAGAGCAGACAAGGAAAGATGGAAATCCTACATCAAACCCACAATTTATGGCATCTGTTTTGGCCATCTCTGTATTTATTTTTTTATAGAAGTGAAAAGAACTTAAATAATTCATCTGCCTGAGAGCTCATAACTCTCTGGCCTGTGTAGAATATCTTTCATATATCTCCTCACCTGGAGCCTATTGACAAACTGTATGAAAAATAACAGCTCTTTCACTTGCAAAGGCAAAATTCAATTTATTGATTGTGATAGCCTAAATAATGGCATTTCTATGGACCAAAAGGTATTGCCCAAAGAGGTTAGAGTTTACTTAACTCAGGGCATGAGATGTCCCACGCATAACATCATAAACCCAGAATCTACTCCAGGCATTTCCTTCCTTGGTTGTACAGCCCCTGTGATCAAATTATCAAACTTTAAATGAAATTAAACTCAAGATTTCTGGGAGTGAGGGGAGGAACAGACCCACAGCATGAACACATTTTTATATTTTGACAAGATACAGCAAATGCTTATCCACACAGCTGCTAGAGTAACCATTAGGGCTTCTGAATTGACCCAAGGGGTTCTGAGTTCTCTGACAGGCACAAGCCTTTAAGTTTGCACCCAGGTCTGATACTAGAACTATCTGCAGCTCAGGGTGGGCTTGTTCCAAGGTCCTCAATTTGCACTAAGTCTCACTTTATCTCCATCTTGACAGATTTCTGCTTTCCTTTGTTGTTTTTTGGGGTTTTTTTGTTTGGTTTGGTTTGGTTTGGTTTGTTTGTTTGTTTGTTGTTGTCGTTTTTTCCTTTTTTTGTTTGGTTGGGTTTTTTCCCTTCATTCTCTGTCAGATTCTTTCTAATTAGGCAGCAAAGAGTTTGTTACAGCCTCATAAAATACTGAGAACCCTTCCTCATCAATTCTGCCTGTTGGAAAATGTTGTTCTCCAATTCCAGCCTTGCATACATTCTGTTATTTAATTCATAAATGTTGAAATAGGGGCCTAAGAGATCCCAACCGTGTCTTTTTACATAATGAAATTACAAGGAGTAATACGTTACTACCATCCATAAACTTATTGTGCACTTTACATAAAATTCAGATGGGGTGGCTCTGCATGCATGCAGATTTGATATTTTCAACTTTATTAAAGAAATGACTAGAGTGCTGGAAAGGCTGCTGTGCTGTATGGTCAATTCAGATCCTGGGGGCCATAAATCTGAGGGGCTGTGATTTGTTGTTCTTTGCTCACCATAAATTAAGGCTTTCTTGATGGAAAGGTTGGCTCCATTTGCCGCAGTTTAGGTCACAGTGTTTGGACTAAGATGTGCCGGGAAGGGAGTCTGTGCTGGGTCCAATGAGGCAGAGAGAATATCTTTATTTTATCCACCTATTGGAGCTGGAACCCAGCTCTGATTCTGCAGCACAGGTTTTCAAGTCAGGATAACCAAGTGAGATATTTGGCTGAGGGCTGATTGCGTTTTAAATGCTTTTGATGTGTTCCTTGAAGATTTTCTTTCTCTGAATGAAGCAGTGATTTAACCAAGAGGGTGAAGAGCAGGGCTGGCTGCAGGTGAGATTTGGGTGTCCTCATTTCCTGGCCAGAAAGAGGACACTGAAGCAGTTCTCAGGAAAACAGCAAAAATCAGGGCAGCACCAAGTACTGGGTAAAGGCAGCCCTGGGTAGTGCATGTGACCTGGGATGGCAGAGACACGTGGGCATTGTACAAGTAAAACAATGTAATTTTATCTCCATCTCTAGTAATAAATGTCCCAAATTGCTCCTTAATGGTGTCTCTGCTGGGTAAGGAATAGGATGATACACAGAGTCTGCAAAAGCAAAGACTATTACTGCCTCAACCATGAATTCATAATATCATTTAAAAATCAATCACTTCAAAGTGCTTAAGTCTGTCACATCTAGCATGAAGGATGATTTAGTTGATAGTTATAATTTTCCATTAAGAAAAAATAATCACTATTCCTAGGTTTCCTTTTCCTCACCAAGATTTAAACCTCCTTTTAGCCAGGAAGGGAAAGTGTTCTTGCCATTGAACAAGATAAAGAACTGCTGGTTAGAAACAATCTCAGAGCAATGCTGAAATAACCAGGCATTCTGAAAACATCCCAGAATAATCACCCTTCCCTGCCACAAGTTGGCTCATTGTATGTTCCTTTCCTAGCACCAAATTTTGAAATTAATAAGGGAGATGAGCTGCAAAACTGCAAATGGAATGGTGCAATTTAAAGGAAAAAAAATAATCCAAGGAGTAACTTCTCTTTTATCTCCAGCGGAGAAAAGATTAACACTGGGAAAGGTGGCACTGGGGTAAATAAAACATTCCCAGTTTATTGTCTCAAAACCAATCAAACATAAGAAAATCCAGAATAACCGTTGATAAATTGGCATCTAACTATTTCCTTGGAGATGCTTTTGTTGGAAACAGAATTATTCCAATATCTCTATACCTGTGTGAGAGCTTAGAGCTGTTTAAGAATCCAGTACACAGCTCAGGGATATTAATTTTACCACACTAAAACATAAGGAGTTTAATATTTTCTGTCATATTTTTGTAACAC
Source organism: Pycnonotus jocosus (assembly GCA_013400435.1). Taxonomy (NCBI): domain Eukaryota; kingdom Metazoa; phylum Chordata; class Aves; order Passeriformes; family Pycnonotidae; genus Pycnonotus; species Pycnonotus jocosus. The sequence goes on from VWYP01016308.1 coordinate 455,557, forward strand.
AAGATGGGTAGGTGTGGCACATTCTAAATCTGCTCTGCATAAACATTGGGTGAGGAAACTAAATGTTGTTCCAGTGAAGAATATATTTCAAGTTCATTATTAAAGCGGTGAGGTCAGCCTGGAATTCCCTCTCCCAGAGAGGCAGTGCTGACAATTGGATGTTAATCTGTGTTAGATCCCACATCTGCTCCTTATCAGCATCTCAACTTTAATTCAGGAGAAGTTTAACCTTGACCCTTTGGGGCAGTGCCTCCCTGGTCTGGGCATCCTGAGAGTGCTGAGGGTGCCCAGTGCAGGGGAATGATCCCTGCTTGAGGTTTCCAAGGCTTTCCTGGTGCCAAAAATTCCCTGACTGAAGTCTGTGTGAGGCTGAGCAGTGCCAAGCTGTGGTTGTGACTTTATGACAAACCTGCTTTTCATTTTCATGTTGGATGAATGCTTTATCCATTAATTGCCAGGTAGTAATTGCCTGGCAGGTGCTGGCTGAGGGAGCCAAACTTGCCATTAACACCCCAGCAGGAATAGGGAAGATTAAAACACAAAATCAGAGAAAAATGGAAATTCTGAGCTGGTACCTGTGAAATATATCTGAATTGGTGTCCCCAGTGTGCAGGGAAAGCTGCTGTGACCTCTGCAGTCTGCACATTCCTCCAGTGCTGACACAAAGCACCTGACAGGCTCTCCCAACCACCAGCCTGAACTTGAGGGGAATTGCTTTTGCTGAACAGCGATTATAATTCCATGCTGTATATCCAGATTTTGACAAGTAAATCTCATATTTTAAACACAGGATTAAAAATTTTTATTACTACAGTGGGGATTAAGCAGTAAAGCCTCAGAATGTAAGTCTACAAAGTAGGAAACAGGAAAATAAAGTGAAATCTATTGTTCAAAATAACTTGGGCTTAACCCTCTGTCCCCTGGTGCAGACCCAGATTGCCATGGGCAATAATTATCCACGGGTCTCCTGTAGCATTTCACAGGACAGGTAGGGGATATGGAATTTCCTCCTGTTGTTTCCCAAATCCCTCCATCTCCAGACTTGGCTTCACCATCACGCTCAGAAATAACAGTGGCATTGAATAGCATCCGAATGAGAAACTCAAACCAGCCCGGTTCATTTGCTGCTTTGACTTGGCTGATTACAAAGTAGCTCATTTCCGTTCCTCTTTGCTTGCTTTTAGAGGAAAGTCTCTTTATTAAGGGTCTCATGATAAAAGTGCAGTAAATAAAACAATTTCTCTGCTGAAAAGTTTTCAAGCCTTTGGGTGAAACCCTGACCCAGCCAGCAGGACACTGAGGACAAGGATCAGACTTGTGCTGTAGCAAGGATTCAGTGATTTCTACCAATATTGCTTTTCTGAACAACTAATGAACTCCTAATATCCAATTAGCTGTTCCTCTGGATACAGCTTAGGAATTGAATAAAAATCACAGGCACAATCTGAATTCTTATGAATCTAAAATCTTTACTTCTGGTTCTTCCAGACAGGGAGAATTCTGACAGTTATTAAAATTACTTTCCACAAGATAATTTTCATGTCTTCAGCAAGAACCTGTGAGCTTTGGACTTGTTTTTAGAATTTAAAGTGAAATGGTTGATAAACATAAACCTTTCAGATGTTCCCCCTGCTTTGCTAAGGGGCTAAACCTGTCTGATCACAAGTTAATTACCAGCTATTTTCCCACTACCAAAACATTCTTGAAAAACAAATCAATGTGTAATAAATTATTTATGTGTGTCCAATAATTAAAACACGAATGCTCAGCAGTCACCAGCTTTTACCACACTGGAATTGTCAGAAGGTGCTATTTCATTCTAGCAGCATCAGGTTTTATTTTACCTCCTGATCCTTGCACAAGGAGATAAAATCATTGAACATACAATTATTTAAACCTCTCCATGCCAGGAGTTATAACTCTGCATTCATTTATTATGCCAACCACTGTTATTCTGCTTCCTGGCACCCTCAGCTACATTCCTGTTTCCCCAGGTAAGGAACACACAGAGGTTTGGTTAAACCACATACAAAGGGAGCTGCAGGCAGGAGTGGCAGTCATTCTGAAAATGAGAAATTCCAATTTTTTCTTTCCATGTAATTTTAGCTGCCTTTTGATATAGTTCTTAATTAACCAGTAAACTTATCCTTTTACTTCCAATGAAACATATTGATGGTGCATTCCGACTCGGCTTCTAATCTATTTTCCCTTTGCTGTGATCAGTATGAAGATGCCACAAAGCTACAGGTGACATTAAAAAGATCTTTTATTTATACCATGTGAATATTTTGCTTCTCTATCTTCTTTCCATTATATAACCAGTGTAACAAAATAGTCTAGAAGGCTGCCCTTGTAGGCAAGATGGATTGAGTTTTTTGGTAGCACTGGTCATCCTTGCTTGAAGCAGAGCTGGAGACAAGTCCTGGAGCTGGGAAAAATTCTGACTGACCTCAAGGAAGGGTCAGAGCCCATTGTGAGGACAGTGTGTGCTGCAGTTTGTGGGATTCTTTTCAGAGCTTCCATTGCTTGGAGGAGCTCTGCAGTTCCAGGGAGAGGGGTTCTACATGTGTGCACACATGGCTGTGGGAATGCAGGATTCACTCTGCTCTCCTTTCTGGAATCCCGCATTTGTTTCACAAACTGAAACTCATTATCAGTTTGTACCGACTTCCCGGGAGGAGAAGGCATAGGGGTAAGCGGGAAGAGAAGATGTAAAGCCTAAAGTAATTCTTCAACATGAAGGATTTAGCTTTGTTTTCAATTTATTTTACCAGATGTAGCAGTTATAACCTAGAGACTGAAATACAGAGGTGGTTGTGGATGCTGTTGTTGGAACTGAAGCTCAAGTTAGGTGGAATTTAAAAAGTTACTGGAAAAACTCTCAATTCACACATCCTTTATGTTCAGGGAATGCCTGAGTTGTGCTCACTATGGGGATACAGCCCTTCAGAAACCTCAAACACAAGGTGGGGCTGAAACGAGCTGTTCAACAGGTTAACTCCATAGTGCTTCTCTTGTCAACTCTAAAGTTCTTTGTGATAAATAATAGATAAATTCTGGAGGATAATGTTGCTCCGCTGTCGTGAATTGCACAGAGCTTTTATCATATAATGCAGGCTGTGTTGTGGGGCTATTGGGTAAAAGCTGTGGGATTTGGCACAACAGAAGGAAAGAACAAAAGCTGACAGAAAAGGCAAATAAAGGTTACAGTTTTTGTTAATTAACTTCCTCCCTGGCCTTTACTTTTACTCCTGCCAGCAAGCCCATTCCTGCTTTGTCCATAAAGCCCCGTAGTAACAGGTGACTGATCCTGGGGGCAGTTTATATTACATTTAAGATAAACATAATGCCACAGGTAAAGCCAGAGGTAATGAGTTTGGAACCACTCCCAGAGCAGCTGGGTAAGGGAAGACTGAGAGAATTGGGCTGGTTCAGCCTGGAGAAGAGAAGGCTTGGAGAGAGCTCATTGTGACTTTCCAGTACGTGAAAGGAGCCCTATGAGAAAGATGGAGAGAGATTATTTTATTTTTGTCTGGAGTGATGGGACAAGGGGGAATGGCTTCGAACTGACAATAGGCTTAGACTGGGTATTACAAAGAAAAAAAATATCTGTGAGTGTGGTGAGGCACTGATTTCCCAGAGAATTTGTGGCTGCCCCATCCTTGGAAGTGCCTCAGCCCAGCTTGGAATCTGTCCCCGCCAACAGCAGAGTACGAGCTTTGAGGTCCTTCCAACCCAAACCATCCCGTGACTGTATGATTCCCCCAGCACCACCATCGTGATCCCACTATCCCCTGTCCCCGAGTGCCGTATCCATGGGGGTTTTTTTAATCTTTCAGGGATGTGGCTCCGCGGGCGGGAGCAGCGAGAGGCGGGAAGGCGCCGCCGCCCCCCCCACTCCCCTCAGCCCTCAGGGCTCCGCGCCAACCGTCCCGCAGCCTCTGGCGCCCCCTGTCGGCCCGCGCCGCGCTCCCCTCACGGATCGATCCCGCTCCATTACCCGGGGCCAAACCTCGGGGTTTTAGAGCCGGTTCACCAAATTGTCAATTAAGTGCAAATCAATCCCCGGCCATTTATCACTGTGTTAATCCGCCCGCGAGCTGCGAGGCGAGAAATCGATCTGCTCGTGTCACCGGGGAGCAATCGCGGCGCGCTGGCAGCCCGGCAGCTGCCGGATCAGGGCAACCGCGGAAATTTATAATCCCGGAGAAAAATTGCGGCTTGCCAAGAGGCACATTAGGAACTTGGGGAAGTTGAGTGTGGGCAGGGGGAAGGGGCTGTGACAAAGAGATTGTGTAGGGAGACCTGGCTCTGGAGGGGTCCTGCCGGGAGTCTTGGGCCTGAGGAGCCGCTGACTTATCAAGGACATAAATTAAGATTATTGTTAACTCGGATCAATGCCTTAATACGTGCGGGGTTGAGGCTTCAGGGGAATGGCTCATTCACCTGCAGGGTGGGTGCAGATATCCTGCAGTGTTTGGCTCCAGTTCTGGGAATCTCAAAGGGGAGCAACAAAATCTCTTCTCCCAAATAACGAGTGAAAGGATCCGAGGAAACGGCCTCAGGTCGTGCCAGGGGAGGTTTAGGTTGGATATTAGGAAATTAGGATTAGGATATTAGGAAAAAGCTCTCCCTGGAAAGAGTTGTCAAGCATTGGCACAGGGTGCTCATGGAAGCAACGGAGTCACCATTCCTGGGAGTGTCACCAACCTGGCCTTGGACACTTCCAGGGATGGGGCAGCCACAGCTTCTCTGGACAGCCTGTGCCAGAGCCTCACCACCCTCATGGGGAAGAATTTCTTCCTAATACCTCATCTCAACCCGTTGTCTTTCAGTTTGAAGCCATTCCCTCTTGTCCTGTCACTACATGCTCTTATAAAAAGTCTCTCTCCATCTTCCTTGTAGCCTTCCATCATGTACATTTGGACTTGATGGTCTAAGAGGTCTTTTCCAGCCTTAACAAGTCCATGATTCTATGTCCATTGCGGCTAGGTTTTAAAGTCCTCCCAGAAAATTCCTCACTCCATGTTTGAGGGGATATAAAACATCTCAATTAATCTTACATGGAGCTCCCAGGATCGCTGGAAAGAGTGTCAAAATATCTTCTCTGGAGGTTTGCCAAAAGTCAGCGTGGGCAGAGCCTGTTCTGGAAGAGCCCACCAAGAGAAGTGACTATTGAGGAGCTCATTTCTTGAGCTTTCTTCAGGGTCTTACTGAATGCAAAGCTTGAAATCATAAGCGCAAGCCAAGAGCCAGGGAATTAAAATGGTGAAGTGATTATTAGCTTAAAGAGGTGAAAAGTTATTTCCTCTGGAAAAGAAGGGCTGTGCTGGACAGCAGCCTGGAACTCCAGGGATGCAGCATCCTGGGCTGACACTGCCACAGGATTTCGGGGTGGTGATTTCACATTTCATAACTGAGGCTGAAAAAGCTTCCTCTGGCTGCTTTTGGGAGCTGTCATTGCTTCTCACTGGGAGCATGGAGCGATGAAACTGTGCTCTCATCAGCTGGGTTCCCTTGGTGCAATAGTGGGAATAAAAGAGCAACTCAGCTAGTAAAGGGAAATTGAAGCAGACAAGAAAAAGCGTAGTGAACCCTTGAGGTTTTAGTTTCTTAAGTCTGAGTGGAAAATCCCCCTTTTAATTTTCTTCGTGGTTGTGTGAAGGTCAAGGAGTTTGGTTGAAGACTCAGATAAATAACTAAAAATCAAAACTCTGGTTCAAAATTTTACATCAGTTTTCACTGCTCTGTTTCAATATAAACCAAATTGAAAACTGTCATTGTGTGTCTCAGCTCCAGTTCCTTGCCAGGATCATAATTGGGTAGGCACAGTTTTCTTGCAGAAAGGAAATCTGTGTCCAATCAGGATTTGTATTTTTTTGGAAATGCCAGCAATCTGGTTATAGATTTTTTTTTTTTTTTTAATCTACTGATTATATTATTGAACTGCTTAGAAACTCCTATATATCAGCTAAAGAAAAAGATATTTGCTGGCTTCTTCTGACATTCAGGTCCTCTTATCAATAATGCTGTGTAGTTATTTGGGTTAAATGGGAGGACGGCAGAGTCATGTTGATCTTCTCACTCTCAGCAACTTTTATTAGGAAAAAAAATATTGAAAAATGAATCAATCCATGTGTGTGTGTGTGTTACATTTTTATTGCAAAATCTGCTAAAATATCAGTCAGAATCAGGCTGGTTGGTCTTGGTTCCCAGATTAAGGAATTAAAGATCGACTAAACTCTTCTCAAGTATTTAAGAAACGAACCATCTGTATAAGAATCTAGGACAGATTACACTTAACCTTATTCTGAAGCAAGAGATTAAGATGAGAACAGCTACTGTAATTAAGATGCTGCAGATGCTGTTCACTAAATATGCAGCAAAGGAGATCCTGGATGCTTGTGCTGCAAGAGAGTGAAAAATAACACAAGGTCTCTTCTGAAAGAACCTCAACATTTTGTGAAAACTGTCTCACTCCAATAATTCTTGACTCAACCTGTTAAATTTTCTCAGCTGTGCTAGTGATTCACTGCTGGGCTCTCTTCCCATGAGCTGTGGGGATGTTCCCCACTAAGTCTTTAAAACCAGGCCAGGTGTCTTTTGGAAGGTTGTTCTCTTGTCCCACTACTGCAAAAGCTTCTTTTTATTCCTTTTGTGGGAGCCAAAGGAAATGGGCAGGCTGTGCCATCCCAGAGTTACAGTTTATTTTGGGATTCCCAGCTACAACAGGTCCTTATCTCACCTTTTTCTGGGCAAAGTTTACAATTTATATCAGGGACTGTGACTCAGGAGTAAGGAAGTCTTGGAACTAAGATGGGAAGAGGGTTGAGGTGGGGTTTTTTAGTTTCTTTTAGGTTTTTTCCTTAGTTTTCAGTTTTTAAAGGTTATCCTGAAACCTTTCTTATAAGTAAAGTAAATAATCAAGTGGCAGTATGAAATACTGTGTGCCCTGTATAGAATCTGTTTACCTTCTATTTTCCTGGACAAAAGGATTCCTTGCTGATGCCTGCAAGAACCCCAGGCTCCTCCTAACTGCACAGACTGTGAGCACACAGATATTGCCAAATCAGGGATTTTTCATGGATACCCATTCAAGCCCATTTCCTATGTGACCTTTGTATCTGGTAGCTAATGAAAGAATTTTGGCTGCTCTGACTCTTGGACAGAGCTGAAATACCAGAGCATCAATCTAACTGGCCTTGAGAAATTCACCAGCTGGGATCTGGTTCCTGTTGGGAAGCCCAGGCCTGGAAGTGAGCAGATCATTCCCAAGTGCTCATCTGTAAATCGTGTTGTAACTCAGCAGTCTGGTGCTTAATGAAGTGTTTATTATACAGCAAGCTTCCAAATTGTGCCAGCAAGAGACAACTAAATCCCGAGCAGTCTTGTAGCAACCGGGACTTCGAAACAAGCCAGGAAGTAGAAATAAAACCAGGGTGTTTTTTATTAACTTATTTATCAGCAGAGATCTAACTATTAGCAGTAAGAATTTTCTTTCACTGTCCCAATGGGAGATTTTTATTAAAAAAGAGAAATGACACCGAGGTGTTCCCTGAAGGAACTGAAGTCATTTGGCCATCCTGCCTGTGCTTTGTGGACCTTTGCTATTCCAAAAGCTTCACCTGAAAGGAGGGGGAAACATCCTCAGAATATTTTCTGTGCTTAATAGAAAGCAACACATTTGAAAGTGCTCCAGAAATGAGTTGTGCATTATTTAAAAAGGGAAGAGTATTGCTGCTTTCCTTGGGTCTCACTCTTCTTGCCTATCAGATTATTTTTTTTTTTTTCCCCTGGGATGGCAGGGAGTTGCTTAAAATGAAAAATTGATCCCGATGAACAGCTGAAAACTGGTTTGCATAAGTCACAGTTATTATTCAGATATTACAATGCAAGGCAGTGCGACCCATGAATACTCGCATGGAAGCATTTAAATATAAAAGCTTAGTACTTCCAACCCCAAACAATCCCTGCAGCCTGCCAACAAACGAGAATCTTACTGGAATACACATAAATCATCTTGTTTCTGACAAATCCTGAAGAAGCAAGGGGAGGGGGAACAGAATCCCTTGCTAATTCCCCCAAGCTGTTGTTTATTGAAATTAGGCAGCAAGGATAAACTATAGCTGGATCAATAATTATCTGTCTAATACAATCAAGTGCCTCCTATGAGAGTCTGTCGTTAAGCACAACTTCCTGCCAAAGCCTCGGACTATGTTTCATGCAAAGAGCTGTCGGGCGGTCCCAATGACGGGAATGCCAACTAGGAAATGTCCCCTCTGTGCTGCAGCTTCTGCAGCTCCTGCTCGTTGTTTGCCCCGTGCCAGCACCGCGTAAGTGCAGCACAAACAGGTGAAGTCTGATGGACTCACAGGCTGCAAATCCCGCAGCAGGTTTGGCGTCGCAGCGAGGCAGGAGTGGACAATCCCGTCATGTAACACAAAACGCCCATTTTTAAATGGTTTTTTGTGTTGCAACCCTCCTGTTCAGTCCGTTCTTTCCCCAAGTCTGAATTCTCCTGCCACCACCTAATTTTCATGTCTTTGGAGGGGTAGATTTGAGGACCCTGTGACTGGGTGCTCTGATGGAGACCAGCTCCATTTGTAGAGGAGCACGGGGTGCAGCTGCAAATCCTGGAGCACAGCAAACTCACCCAGTATTTCTATTGAAACAAATGAACTGGGAGATAGAAATGAGCAGGAGTCATTTCCTGTAGTGGGAAAATGAAGGGCAGAATCCATTTTGCCATATTCTGCCCACAAAACTCTGTCTCTTGAAACAACCGTCTTACATTTTCAGGATGATGGTTGCTAAGACTGCAGAAATTCCTGTGATTAGATACCTGTACAGACAGAGCTAATTGCAGCTCTGTGATGAGGACGAAAGCAGAAAAGTATTCTGATCATTTTCTCCTTCTCTGAACTGCTTTTAACATTCATCAAGAGGTTCCTTGCATTTTTCTGATTTTTAGGCTTCCTACTTGAAGTTTCACATCGGAGCATTATTTTGACAGACAACCCACTTACACTGTGAATTAGGCATTTACAAGTGACTTTCTTCTGTTTCCACAGTTCAGCTGCAGAATATTAAAGGCTTGTAGGTGTTACTGATAGTCATATATTGCAGCAATAATGTGCCCTACTGCGATGAACGTCGCTGCAGAATTCATCAGGCCCATGAAAAATAGTTCCACGTGCACGAGTGTGGAAGTTCACTGCAGTGCTTGTGCCTGGCCTGTGCTGGCAATAGCCATAGATCACTCCATGACACTGCTGAATGCTTCCCCACATCCATATGAAAATGTCTCCCTGAAAATGGAATTCACAATTTTGGACCCTCCCCGACACCCCCACAGGTACATATGTTCCTGGAGCGACTTAATGTATGTTCTTGTGATAGGCACAGCCTTATCTTTATATCTTCATTTAAGAGACTCTTTCCTGCCTGTTCTTAGCTTGGATGGGAGCGTGGTGCAGGGTTGGAAATATCCAGAAGTTCGGGGTTATTATAGGGATTCTTATTTCCTTTGAATTTTTGTGTTTCTTCTAAATGAAAGACAATTACATAATGATCATAAAATAAAACTAAATACAGAGGCAAGTGGTTGGTGCTATCTACAGATACAGCCACTCACTAGGTCCAGTCAGAACTATGTAATTAAAAGCTTTTATGACTAATAACAGCAGCTATGAAGTGTCTCTCCTATTGGAAAGGCCACTTTTATGCTGATGTGCTTTCCCCAGAGAGCTTGCAACAGACATTTAGACTTTACTAAAAGCAATAAGCAAATATATCTCTGTAACACATCCTCTTTGGTATTTGTGTTTCAGCTGGCAAAACAAAACCTGGTCTTCAGAAAAGAGCTCTTTAAGATCAAGAATAGGAGAGTTTAATGCCTGAGCAGATAAAATCAGCTCGCAGCCTGTGAAATCTGCCTCCTCAGAAACTGCCCACCAGGTGAGCGTGAGAAACATTTAATGTTTTGATGCTCCATGGCTACTTTCTGATCTAATTTTACACTTAGATGAGCAAGTTGAGCTGCTTTGAATTTAGCCCAGTAATTTAAATCAATTTTTGTGATTCACCCTCCCTTTTGTACAGGTGTTGGGCAAAAGCTGGAATCCAGATCTGTGAGGGACAGGACAGGCACAGCCATGGCTTGAATAAATCAGTAGGGGAGGTGTGGATGTCACCTGTGCTTTTTCACACTTCTCTTTATCATTTAGCTTTACTTAACAGAAGCTCTAGCAATAAAGGGCTAATCAACTTTTGATAGGCACCAACGATTAAAAATTAATTCAGATGTTCATTATTCCAGAGGGAGAAAAATGAACTTGGATATCTCAGAGGAAACAGGAGTTTGCCTGTAGAGAAACCATGGAAATAGCCTCGAAACTGTTTGTAGTACTTAAACCTGGTGATTTGTGGTTCTGCTGTTCTGAGAGCTCTTATGCTTCAAGTGCTTTACACAGCCAGAGGTCAATCCTGGCTGACTTAGAAGACTATAAGTCAGCAGCAATAATATGTAACCTGAGAAAGATTTGACCTCTGGACTGTATTTAGGGATTTTTGGCCATACCTCAAAACAGGAACGTGCTAATAATAAGATACATTAAATTTAAGCCTGCCAGTCTTTCACTACTGGACCTTTATCCTGGTTTATACTTGAAAACCTTTGCAAACAGAACTCCAGTGTAGCAATAAAGTGGCTGGGCTCAGTAGGAATATGTGTAAAGCCAAACATGCACATGTATATTTAGAAGGTTGAAGCCCTCCCCAAACATCCTGCTCAGTGAATAGTTGAAGCCATGAATAAAAGATCTCCATTTGGCTCAGTGGTCTCTCCAGGCTGGGTTCATTTCCACTTACAGATTATTACTCACCAAATGTATAATCTATGGAAATCTAACTAATTTGTTGTTGTTTTCTGGTAGCTGCATCCCGCTGAGTTATTGATTGTCTGGACTCAAGGTATGCATGTTATTGTAATAGGCTCCTGAGCTGTTAGCACACCATTGATTCAATATTTCTCTGGAGCAAAAGCCTACTGCCAAGGAATTTCCAGGCACTGAGAGGCTGTAACTATTCCTATAAATTTTATTCTTAGCACTTTGAACTCGGACAAAACTCTTCTAGTTGTTGCCAAACATTTCTCGTTATTAACAGCAGAAGCGGGAAGCTGAATAAAAAATGGGAGCCAAAGAAACTCCTCTGCTGAAGGGAAGCTTCTAAACGTGCTTTACCCACCACCCCTAGGTTCTCTCTCTTTCCAGTCCCTAAATTAGGGAGGCAGGACACTCTGGTGAGGTGCAGAAACAGTAAATAAGCTCATGGAATTCTCTCCCTGCCTGCCTGGTGCTGGCAGTGCTCCCAAAACTGCGCCTCCCATTTCACAGGATCATACACAGCAGCTTTCTCACTGAGCAAGGACTGAGTAAGGAGACTGAGCAAACCTTGTGCAATTTACTCCTCATTGAGACATTCAGAAAAGGAGTATGTTCATCACATTTTGCTGCAGGACTCTGAGGGATCATGGACACAGATTCTCTAACTTATTTCAGATACACTCATGCCCTACTCTGTGCTCGGCTTTGCTTTTTTTGGTAGGCAGAGTGCTGTTTGCAGGGGGTGTAACGTGGAATAAGTGGCACTGGGTGGGGTGAGGGCTTTATAACCATAAGTAAGGATCAGCTCGTATTTGTCCATGGCTAATCCCTTGCCTGTTTCATCACTGATTCTCCCAGCTGAGCAACAAAGCCTGCAAGGAACCAACTTTAAAAAAAAAAAAACCAAAAAGCTGCATGAAACTAAAGGAAATCAAAAGCAAATTATTTTCCAGATTATAGCCCTCCAGAGCTGCCGAGATATTGCCCATTTTTCACAGCAGACAAAAACATTTTCCTGGGGATCAATTTAGCTTCCAGAAGTCGGCTCCTTTCAACCCATAATCCATCATATTTCCCCATTTGCAATCTCTCTGTGTCTGAGTGTTTTAAGTTTCCTATGAATTATTTTATAAAGAGTATAAAGAGGCCCTTTTTTCCTGCTGAAATGAGGGAGTTGCCTTTCTGCCCTATCAGGTCAGATACCATTAGACTGTTGTACAAGGGGGCCCTGCCATCCATACCTCCATATTGGCAACTACCTTAGTAGGCTCATCTGTCAAAGAGATCCAGTAATCAATCACTGCAGTGATCAATATGCAGCTTATGCATTCATCATTCCTTTGAGGAGACTATTAGGATGAAGTTGTCAGTGGAACAGGAACAAAGGGAGAAATATACTGAGATGGCTGAGGGGTGGGAATGTGTGTTGGGGCAAGAAAGAGGAGCTTAAAAGGAGGAAATACAGCTCTACTGAGAGAGGGAGAGAATTTTGCACCTTGAGGGAAGGAGAAGTTTGTGACAGATTTATCTGGATGCCCAGGAACGTGGTGCAGAAGGTGACTCATCTTTCAAGAGGCAGAGTGGTGTAAAAATTTCCAGATCTCTTGATTGGTGTGTCACTATGATTTGTGGGCTGCTCTGCCAAGGTAAAACAGGTACCACGAAGAGCTGGGCACAAGCAAGGCAAGGAGGAAGAGGCAGGAAAGCTTGCGAATGAATCCATGAGAAGCACATTGAGGCAGGCAGAGGACTATTTATTTATTGCTCAGAACTCATGCCTTTATTCCATTTAATCTGAGCCCAGGAATTATTGCAAACATTGATGACCACTTCTGCCTTGAAAAACATACCAGGGTCCCTCCAGGTCTCAGCAGCACAGACACTTGGAGGCATTTCTGATGAGCATAAGCTCCCTGCCTGGGGCATTCTGACCACAGATCCCACAAAACCCACACTAAATCTGCCTCAGAGACAGGACTACATGTCCCTGTCCTCTTTTCCAAAGGAAAAAGAGTTGGGAAGGTTCCCAATCCTGACATGATGTCCAGTGGAGTCAGAGGAAAGGGTTAACACAGTTGGACCTTGGGACTTTTCAGGCTCACTTATGATTATTCCCTTATCTGATGCAGAGCCATTATTTAGTCACCGTAGTAATTTACATTAATTGGATGTAATGCATAACAAATTTATGAGACTGGGGCTAGGCTCAGCTTTTGCATGAAACTCATCTTTGTGATGTGCTGACCAAGCACAGCAGGCTGGGATCTGCCAGTCAGAGGAGAAGTGCTGCTGGCCCACATTGCCCAGGGACAGCAGGGAATGTGCTCAGCCCCAGCTGGATGCTGCTGAAAACCCTCCAGCTGTGATTGCTGTGGGGCTCTTACAACCAGCATCAGTTATGGGTAGGTCTCTCCAGCAAATGGCTCCCACAATTTGGAGAGAGGGATAAAGTTGTGTTTGCCATGGAATATCTCTTGTCTGGTTCCAAACCGAACTGAAAGAGGAAGAAACCTGGATGTTTCTTCATTTGAGTGTCTGAAGCCACAGGTCCATCAGCCAGAAAAGTGGAGGCAAGTGGTGACTGGGAGGCTCTCACCAGAGGTCAGAGAGGACTCGGAAACAAAGAGGAAAGGGAAAAGCCTGCGATGTGATCCCTGGTGCTAATTAGCTTGACCCCAGGGATTGTGTCTTAAAGTAACACAGATGACCTGTGACCGTGAGGTTCTTCAACTGTGATCCAATAAAAGTACCCGGAATGAATTTTGCTTTGCATGTGGCCACAGGGTATTTGTGTCTTAACTGACTCATAATAAACCTAGAAAAACATTGGATCCTTTCCCTAACCTCCATATCCTTACTTTATAAGCCACAGTTTCCTCCTCATACCTGATGACCGATCAGAAAAACTTTGGTCACCTCTAAGATCTGAAGTCCAGCATGTGGCAAGGGTCAAGTCCTGCTGGTTAGTTCCATTATGGTGCTTTCTTCCCCTGGTAGCTCCACTCTTTTCCTTCCTAGGGTGTCCCTACATTGGCTGGTGACCCCAATCTTGAGTCACTGGGGATGGCAGGAGCAGGACTGGCTCTGGAGTCAGCCCATTCTGGAGATGCTGTCAGTGTTGTACTTGCACATATTTACTTTCCTCAGGCTCTGTTCTGCTCCATGATGGTCCAACCAATGCCCAAGAGTCCTTCTTTCTTGACAGTCTCTTCCAGAGTGCCATGCATCTTAGTCATTTGTCCTAATAATTTATTACAGAATTAAGTGTATTGCCTAGGAAGCATGCCAGTAATGCTCTGCCAGTATATGTACAACACTTTGTTAATTAAAAGTATTAGGCGATATAGACTCTATTGTTGTGAATTAATCAGTTTAATTACAAAGAGGATCACATATCATAGTTAAAATAATAGCTTTTGTCATGCACCAAGGTGAACACCTCTTATTTGGCAAATATTTTTTTCATCTAAGTAGTAAACCATTGCCCACATTCATGTTTCCCTTCCCCGCCACACTGTGTGGTCACCAAGCTGCTGCCAAGGTGGAGTGACAGGGAATGAAATTCACTTTTTTCCTGTCTTTAGCCCACCGGGGTTGGACTTTTCCGGGGCTGGGAAGGGCAAGCGCCACAGGAGCAGGGAACTCTCCCTCCTCCCGCACCCTCTGAGCCCTGCAGGTATTCATGTGTGACAATCTCCCGGGGCCGCCGGAGGTATCGAAATCTATTTCCCTTATTTATTTGGGGGATTACTCTTTTCTCTCGGGCAAGAGTGGAGCACGGGGAGGGTTTGAAAGAGGTTTAATCCCCGAGACAAGAGGAAACCTTGGAAAAGGTTAATTGCTGGGCTTTGCGTGTTGTGTCGTGTGGCTGCTCAGGTTACGGCAGCGATGCCATCTGCTCTGCACCCCGCCCTGCATAATTCACCAGCCTCGCATGTCGCTGTTGGGATGAGCGTTCGGATGAGCGCTCCTGGGCTATTCATGAGGAAGTTACCTTTAGGCAGAGCTCAGGTAACCGGTTACCCGACACCCCAGACTGACTTCTGCTCTCTTGTCCTTTTGCCCTTATTGTTCCTGGCCCCGGGTTGTGGGAGTTAAGAGCCAGTGGAGAGGAGCTGGCTGGGTGGTCTGTGCCCAGCCTCCTCCTCCGAAGGGACAGGGCCTTGTCCTGTCCCCAGATTTCTCTGAAAGCACAGGGTTCTGTCACAGCCAGTGCTGCTCTGCACCTTGCCCTGCCCAAGCATCACCTCTTCTGAGTCTCTCTTTCAGACTGGCACAGAAGGTTTGATGCTATTCCCTGTCCAATCCATCTCCTTTCCCCGTGTGTTCAGGCACAGACATGTGAAGTTCAAGGACACTTCATTTGCCTTTTCCCATTAAAAGCTCAGCCTGTTTGGAAGTTCTTTCTGGCTTCTCTAACAGCCTCAAGCTCATGCAGTGTTTCATCTGCCACCAGAGCTGTGCTTTGGGGCTCCAGGCTGCCCAGGGTGCCACTTTATGGGTGACACTTCAGCAGCACAGTGTGACTGGGATGTTTTCCTACCTCTCCATGCCCAGGCCTTATGTGGGGTAAAGCATTTCCACAGGGTTTTTAACTTGATATGGAGTCAGTCTCCTCTGCCAGAGCACCTTTCTCATCTCTGCTGTGTAACCTGAGTTCAACTGCTCCCTCCCCATGAATATTTAACTGAGGATCTTAGCAGATGAGCTCCAGCTAACATGTGGCAAACAGATTTCCAGTACAAAAGGGCCTGCAAAAATGATGATGCATGAAAGAAAGCCTGGAAGGAAAGGGAAGGGAAGGTTCACGTTCTGGAAAGGGAAGCTCAGCTGAGCACAGTGAACTCCAACCAGCTGCTCCAGTGAGCTGAGGAAGAGGAGAAAGGAGCACCAGGGGCTCTGGTAGAGCAAGCAAGGAGGGCATTGGTGAGGGACAGAGAAAAAAACAGCTCAGGAAGAGAAACTGGAGCTCCTCTGGTTGGTTTAAACCCTTATTTATGTGAGCTTGGAGTGGTTTAATTGATATCACAGCCCTCAGCCACCCACTGATGAGAGACTCCTGGGTTAAAAGCAGTAAATGCACATATAATGCACGAATTTGCACAGCCTTGTTTAGATCCTTCATAGGGAAAACTTATATAGATCCTCCAGCAGTGAGTTCCATTGTCCTGTAATGCTCTGGGGGAAAAATAATCAGCCTGATGGTTTTACTGTGTTCCACTTAATTCTTCCACAGAAAGGAAACTATGTTTTATTCTTTTCCTTGGATATTATCTTGATTATTTGCAGACAACTACTGTACAATTTCTCAATATACTCTACCCAGGTAAATCTGTGGCTCTGAGGTTCATTAACCACAAAATAGAGGATTAATTTCAGATCCAATGAGAGATTAATTTGGCAATTTCCCTTCCCCGATGAGGTGAAAACCAACAGTACTGTCAATAGCAAGAGGTCTTTCTGCTCTATTGAACAGCCTGAATATTAACAGTAATCTCTGCTGCTCTCTTCAGCCAAAAAAGAGATGCTCTGACCCCCACCCCCCAAGGACTCATTAATGATAAAGGGCCCAGATTACCAAATTAAACGGAATTACTTTGACCCAAGTAAGGGCAACAGGTTAATTTTTGCATAAACCATGACCGTGTTCATGCCTGAATTGCTCTCCAGGCCCGTGCCTGGGTGTGGGGCTCGGGGACACTGAGAGGTGAAGGTCTCTGGGAGTCTGTGCTCCTGAAATATTGGCTGTTTCACCGGGTTTCCCTCCTGAGAGGGATGAGTAGGATTTACAAGGCAGGGCTGATTTGAACTGAAGCAGTCATTTGCACAGAATAATTTCCTTCTCCAGCCCTAAATTCTGACTTTATGGCTTCCCCTGCTTCTTTTGGTCAGCTGTGTGCCCTCCCTCTGATCCCACTTGTCCTTCACACAGCTCAAGGCCAAGGCTGCCCTGGCAGGGCCAAGGAGAGGTGACAGCAACCTGCAAATTGGGATATTTGTTCCAATGTGTAATCCCTGGATGTGCTTGTATTCCAAGAGGAAACATACCAGCAAAGGCAGGCAGTGAGAAAGGGGCTTCACTGGACCCAGCTCGGGGGCTGGAAACCTTTAACAGAGCTGGGCTTTAGGGCTGTGAATAGAGGTGCAGCTTCTTGGGGGGAAATTCCAGCCACCAAGGAGATGGAGGCTTGCCCACGTCTTAGCAAGTCCAGCCAGGAATTCTGGCACAAAGTCTGAGCTCACTCCCATGCTTCTGGGACCAACAAGACTCTCCTTCCTAACATGTTTAGAATTTAAAATGAATCTGCTGCAAGAAGGGGTCAAGAAATCCACTGGGGAAATGTGAGGCTTTGGAAAAGGACCCATTTAGGGCTCCAAAGCAAGAGGCAGGGTCTGCCTAGCCCAGCCTGCTCCTTCCCAGTTGTTTGGGATCCCCAGACAAGGGATCCTACAGGGATAACTGGGATTCCTCTGTGGTGCAGATCCTGGGGTGCTGCTGGAGGTGGCCCAAGGCAAGCGGGGTTCAGGCTGCTCCCTGAGCAACCTCTGGCTCTGTGCTAAGCTGGGAATTTATTGGTGTTAGTCAGGTTAATGCACTATTACTTTGCATATTAATAATCTCTTATTACATTTGTTCTTAAGAGTGGTATCATGTTGAGGCAATGAGGATTAATGGCACCTCGGTAATATTTACATATTTACATTATTAAAAAGCAATACATCTTTTAGACAGCCCTGGGCATGGTGTAGAATTACAGATGCTGTTCTGAGCCCACCAACAGCCTCCACCCTGTGATCCCTGTCCTGCTCAGAGTTACCTTTCCCAGGTGTTCAGCAGGTTTAGCCAGGGTGAGGAGGCTTGGGCACCCTCTGGGCACAGTCTGTGACTCTGGACACCTTCCTGCTGTCCCACTCAACCTCCTGGCCAAACCCCTCCTGCTCCATGGGCCCAGTGACCTCAGCTCTCCCAAAGGGTGCTCAAACCACCCTTCCCTCAGTGGCTGGGAGATGCTGGGGGGCTGCAGCAGGGTGTTGGTTCCTTCCCTTCTGTGTCTAAGGATGATGGACAAGGGAGCAAAGGTTTCTCCCCCACCACATCTCATCCCCAGGGAAAGGCTCAGCGACTCGGCTGGAGGCTCCCAATCACCTCCAAAGTCCTAAACTTAATTAAAGCTGCCAGCTTCTAATTAAACTACTTAATTAAGTGCCACATTGTCAGTAGGTAAAGATGGAACAGACTTAATTATTTAGCACAATGACACAGAAGAAAAAAACCCACTTTAAAAGCGTGACATCTCCTAGATGGGCAGGAGCCCACCCTGCCCTGCCGTGTGCCATCCTACCCTGCCATGTGCCACCCCGCAATGCCAATGGCCCAGCCAGTGTTCCCGGTGTTCCCAGCAGCAGCCTCATGTGAGAAAGGTCTTTTAGAGCTGTTTTGAGTTTCTCCAGAAAGGAAATATCTAAAACTTCCAATGACATCACCAGCCCTGCCCGGGATACTCTGAGTGGGGTCAGCACCCATCTTCTCACCATCTCTTGGCTCTCCTGAATCATCCCCAAATGTGGATCATTAACCCCAGACCACAGAGGGGTCATCCTGACCCTGGTGAATCAATGAGCAGAGCCCAGCAGCCTCCCCAAGGTCAGGTTTTGCCTTCACACACTGGTAGATGCTGCTGGGTGGATGCTGTCCCTAACCCAGGGCCTCTCAGAGCAGCACTTGGCTTCACCCACCACCTACTTCACCCCATTTCCATCTTCCTTTGAAAACTCTGGCTAAAGGCTCCTGTCTGCAGGGTGATGTAACCCGAGTGACTCCCAGGCTGGCATTCTGCTGGGAAGATTAATGGGCACTGTCCTGTCAATAAATCCATAAAGACCCCAAACCCGGTGATGAACGTGCAGGAGGTAAAGGCAATGGTTAATATCTTCCAAATAGGCCCCAGAGCCTTTGAGTGCAGGCAAAGAGGAGAGCACTGGTGACCCTTGTTAATCTTTTCACTGGCTCCAGCAACTATTGGCACCTTTCGCTGGCCAGAAATTTGCAAGCCTTTGGGGAGCAATGATTCCACAGTCAGGGTCTCTCTGAGAGAGGAAAAAAATTCCCTTTGCTCCTAAAATGGGACCATTCTTCCAAATGAAAATTGACATTTTGGTTTGAACTTCGTGACCTCCAGTAATCACACTAATGGCCTTAGCTGGCTGGCTGGGAGGGAGCTGGCTGTGGCCAGGACTGATGGGACCTGTATGGATCGTTGGAAATGGGAGATGAGGATGGCAGAGGCTGCTAACGCTGGGCTCTAACTGGCCAAGGCACTGCAGGGGATTTCTGACCTGCTCTGGAGACTTTGAACTGCATCAGGTTTGATCTTGGGTATTGACAGAGTGCTCGCTGAGTGCTCTGAGCCATCCATCCACCCACACCCCTGTCCATCCATCCAAGCTGAGCTGTCAAAGATAAGAAGCACCCATGGAGCTGCCAGAGGGCAGCTCCTGTGCTCTCCACAGTTCCCAGACACTGCCCCTGGGACTCAAGGACCAGCAGCACTGGAGAGGGGCTCCCTGCCAGCCCCTCAACCCCAGGCTCTGAGTCCAGCTGTGCACATTTGTCCAGGAACAGCACCAGGATCCTGATTCCCACCACCACAGCATTGCAGGGGCAGCACCTGGCAGGGCAGAGCTGGAGCCAGATTTCCCTTTGCCCCCTCTGCAGACACACAGTGAGCCAAGGTCACTCTCCCCTGTCTTTCTCAGATGAAAATCCCCATTTCCCACTTGTTACCCACCTGCACCGTGGTAGCCAGGGTTGGGAATTGGCTGTAACTAAGAATGCAAGAGGGTCCTTTTCTTTTATTTTTTTTAATACCTCATTTAGTAGGTTAATATTCCATGTTATTTTAGGCTGTTTGTTCTATACATCTGCCACCCAAGCCTGTACAGATGTTTTAGGATTCTTTAATCCTGACAAAGGACTTAGCGTTAAGGAAAAATGGGTTACATAAAGATCCTTATCTCCTTAAGAAATAAAGCATGTTTTGGGCATATTGTGTACAAAACAAGACTAAAATAGAGACAGAGCATTCTGGGGCCACTTACCAGATGTCCAGGTTGGAGGACATGGGTCTGGTTTGCCTGCAGTTTCCCTGCAGTTTCCCTGCCTGGCTCCTGAAGCAGAGTTACAGCCTGGGATGGGCTCTGCTGAGGGAAGAGGGAGATGTTTCTGTGGGAGGCAAAACTGGCAGCTTGGAATTATTAAATTCATGTAACTTCCCACTAACAGCAGCCTCCTGGCAGGGGTTTTGCTTGGGAGAGGACTTTTCCCAGGACACCAGCTCAGGCTGATGCTCTGCCCATGGCAGGAAAGGTGATCCCAAGCTAAAAACTGCTCCCAGTTGGAGCTGTTGGAGTTTCCAGGCTCGTGTACAGTGTTTCATCCCATAAAATTGACACAGTTCTCACATTTTTGTGACTCTGGTGATTGATCCAGCCCATGTAAATTACAAAAAGAAGTCACAATCCTCTAGGGTCTGAAGCAGAATATCAAAAGAGCATGGGCTCGTGCTGCCTTAATTAAAACTTCGTTTAATTAAAAACCTTGAGAGCTTTATTAGACTCAGTAATTGATTTAATTTTCTTGTGGAATTCTATTACAAAACACTTCCAGCGCATTGGCTTTGGGATCTACAGCACCATCCTCCTCCCTGAGCAGCACCTCTCTCCTCTCCAAGGGACAAACCCCAATCTCCTTGGCCCAGCAGATCCCAGAGTCTCTTGGGACATTCCTGCTCAGTGTGGGGATGAGGTCCTGGCTGGAACAGGCAGCACCTCAAAGCTCTCCCTTGTCAGAGAATTTCTCCCTGTCCCTCAGCTGGCAGAGCAGGCAAAATGATCTCCTCCTTCCAGAAGGAGCTGGGGGAAGCTGCCTGTCAGATTTGTGCTCTCAAACACACTCTGATCTCTCTGAGGGAACACAAAACCCTCTGGTTTCTCCCTAGGGCTGAGCCTGCTTTGGCACTCTGGGATTCACCATGGTTTTTGCAAACAGACTGTGCAGGGGGCAGGGAGGAAAACCTAATCTCCATCACAACAGGTTCTGCAGCAATTCCCAAAGGTGAGGGTGCCCCATGGCTCCCTGTGCCACCCAGACAGGCTGGCACTTGGCCTTCCTGAATTCCCTTTTTGTTCCCAGCTCTGCTCTTCACTTGCTGCCCCAAACCAAAGCGGGTGGCTCTGTGCTAGGAATCAGCTGCCACATTTCCCCCAGCCCAGGCTGCATCTCTGTGCCAGGAAGGACTGGCAGGGGGGAGAGCTTTGGGAATCGCCCCAACACCACCTCCCCAGCCAGCTGGCAGTGGATACTCTGGAGAGATGATGGGTGTTAAAGCTTTTCTGGTCAGGACACAGGGAATCCAACAGTAAAATAGGAATAATAAAGCAAAAAACCTCGCCACCACACAATGATTGTCTGATCTATATCTATTTCATAACATCCAGAATTAATAGGATACAGGAGTTAAAGCAACCATGGCAACTGAATGCAGAAAGGGCTGTCCTTGTAAATACATGAATTCATAAATAACTCACAAGTGCTGATATAAAAAGTCATGGGAATCTAATGCAATGCTAATGCAATTCAAGCCTTCCCTTTTTTCCATGCAGAATTAGAATATTGGGTGCGCCTGGCTTTGCTCCGTGCTACAAGTGTCATTCTTAAGATAATAGAACTTGCTAATTGTACCAGGAGCCAGGCTGTGATTGATGAGGGCTTTGGGTTTTTGTCTCCTTCATGTTCTTCGGAGCAAAATGTGGCACCAGTAAGTTACAGGCTGGAAGTGAATTACGGAAAGTTAAGGAGCAAGGAGCAGGATTCATCCTGGCAGAGACACTCCAGCAAAATACATCCACTGGATGACCCTCAGTGTGGCATTTTTGGAAGCAATGTTCTCAGCTCTCATCCCTGTGCCTCCTGTGGTGATAAAATATATATCATATTATTGATGGTGGGGAAATTTTGCCATGCAGATCCACATTTCCCCCCATCAGGCGAGGGGCAGTGCTGTGATCTACACCAAAACCAGCTTTATTTCCTTGCAGTGGTTTCCCCCAGTTTGAAAATCGTTGTTGATAAATTTGAAGATAGTTTTTTTTCTTATAAACACTTGGTTCTTTTTTCTTGATAATTTTTGTTGATATGGATTTTGCTACTGTTTGATGCTGGAAAGCCATTTTCTCCTTTGCACTACACAATGTCAAAAAGACTCTGAAAAGCTTTTGAGCACCAGAAGTTTCTCCCAAACTGTCAGCAAAGCATTTTTCCAAATTGCAGCCAAACCCTTCCCAGACCTCTTGGATTGCCAGTGCTGACTGCCCCGGGAACACAGGGACAAAATTCCACTCAGCAAAAAAGACAAAGGGTGCGGTTTGCCACACAGAAAAGTGGGAGTTTGGTTTATTCCCCCAAAAACAGAGGTGGAGAAGGCTCAGGGGCCGGCAGTGGAGGATGCAGGATTCATCCAGAGGATGCAGGGGGTTCCTGCTGCTGGTCCTTCTTGCAGGCACCGCTCCATCCCGCAGCTTTGATGAACCAGAGGGAACGGGCCAGGGCACGAAACGAGGGGACCATGTCTGCCTCACACCGAGAAAGCCTCAGGGAAGAGGTTTCGCCCCGAATTCGAAGCTTCCCAACCTTTCGGAGTCGGTTTTTCCCCCTCCCCGCCGCTCCCTGCCGGCTGCGGCGCGGCAGCCGCAGCATCCCTGGGGCAGGAGCACCGCCACGTGGGATGCGGCCGCAGGCACAGCCCCGGCTCGGCCCCTGCCGCGGGGACCCTGGGGGGCTGCCCACACCGCAGGGACCCTCGGGGGATGCCCACACCGCAGGGACCCTCGGGGGATGCCCACACCGCAGGGACCCTCGGGGGATGCCCACACCGCAGGGACCCTCGGGGGATGCCCACGCCCCGGTCACTCGGGGCTGACCCTCGCCGCACGCGGGAGATGCTGCCCGGGGAGTTTGGGGTGCTCACCTGGTCTTCCCTATTGGGAGCTTTTACAGTAATGTACATTAAAATTAGATCATTAGAGATGTATTTAGAGCACCCCATCAAAAAGCACGTGGTGTTTTGGATTCATGGCCCAGTGGACTCTCTTGTGCTGACAGCAATGCCATCATGGTTAATCCCAGCTGGTGAGAATCTGACACGGATTGATGCTCTGGAATGAAGCCTAAGAAACACGGGCAAACTCGGCTTTCCATTGATCCCACCGGCCTGAATGCTGTTCCTAAATCTGACACTTGGCCAATGCCCTGGGTAGGTGATTTCACTGATTCAGAGCTCGGGCACAAGCCCCTTTGCCAAGTGAAAGTTTGTCTCTGCTGTCTCCTGTCCCTCAAGCATGGCATGGCCCAGCACTGTGGGTGACACAAGAGGAGGCTGCTGTGGCTAAAGTGACCCCAGAGCAGACAAATCTCATCCACATTGGAGGATCCTGATGGATCTATGCAGTGAGTTTAAGAGGATCCATCTGCACATGATATCATTAAGATACGATATTGATGAATTGAAAGACTGAGATTCCCACAGAAAAGCTGTTACTTTGACCAGAAATATCACCCTTAGAGGAGCACTTTGCAGAGCCACAAGATGTGGGAGGCTTCTTCATCCATCCCACCAAAGCTCAGCTCCTCGAGGCAGGGATGGATTGGGTTTTACTGCCTCCTGCTTAAATTAGACCCAGCCTACAAAGGAACAGGAGGCAATAATGACACTTCTCCTCGAGAGTTTTCTGCATAATAAGCACTTTCTGACATCAGCCAGATCAGGACTCGCCAACATGATGCAGCAACAAGCTTTGGCAGGAATTCTGTCCCTGGCAAAGCATCCGATTCTATTTTCATTTGTTTTAGAGACAGTTACTCACTCACCATATGTGTGCAGCTGGCTCCTGCTCCAGCCCCTGCAGGTCAGCAGGAATCTTTCCATGACTCCAGCATCTCTAAAATAACCACCTTCCCATTTTCCAGAGGTGGAGGGAACAGCCAGCCCAGCAAGGCTCTGTCTTTTGGGGTACTCAAGTGTCCCTGTTATAGGACAACACATATTTTTTTATGTTCATCAACATTTTGTGGGTTCACTAGGATCCCACCCACACTGGCATTGGACTTTCCCTTCTTATCCTGATTCCTGCAGCAGGGAGGGAGCAGTTTTCTGGGGCAGAGGGGAGGCAGGCAGCCCCCAGCCCCCTGAGCATCCTCTGGTTTGTTTTTAGAGCAGCACGGGCTGGCAGCAGCAGATTATTATGCCCGAAAGCAGCCTGAGGTGTCACGTAGATGGAATACATCAAACATTACTGTCTCACCGAGCCTCACACCAATCATTTACTTCTTTAGAAACTGCAGACTGCTCTAGTTTTATATTTCACAAGTCACCTGTAAAATATATATCCATAAAAGCCTTCCAGGAGGAGGATTCCTGCAGGGACACGGCAGCCTGGCCTCGCTGAGCTCCTCAACCCGACCATCTGCGCTGGCACTCGGCGTGGAGCTGGCACTGCTGCTGCCCAGCCTGCAGGGTGTTCAGTGCAGGCTTTGCTGGTCTCTACACCCCTCACTCCCTCAGGATCCAAAGCTGCCAAACCCCAAATAACAGCCCAAAACTCTGGGTGCAGCCCTAGGGAGCTGGGAGAGCTGGGGGCTTGGAGTGCTGCTCCAGGGCTGCACTCGGGGCTTGCAGGGCTGCAGAAGTGGGAATTAGTTCCACTTTCTGCTGCATGTCTTTTTATTTGATTAGTCTAATAGGCTGCATTATTATTTACCACATGCAAATCTCCCCAAACTGATTAAAGTTGACATTTCCAGCCACGAGATGAGATCTGGAAAGAAGTAATAAGGAAAAATTATTTCACAAGCTTTTGCACTTTAGATTTGCAGGGAGGATCGATTACATTTAAAATTTAAGGGCCAGACTCAATCTTAAATCTCCTTTAAGGAAAGGGAAAGAATTAATTCCTTTATTTGTTTTATTTCTTGCTCAGCAAAACCCAAAGGAGTTTAATGGTGGTTTTGAATGGTGCTTTTGGATATGACTGGAAGGCAGCAGTAAATGCTTGAAAAATACCATGTTAACACTTTATTATCTTTAAGCCCAGAAGAATTATGGATGTCTACATGGCTACGGAATTGCTGGGGAAGTAATTGTTTCTGGGTCACCCAAGGAAACTTGTTAAGTATTTTTCTGGATATTCTCTTCAGCAGATGGATTTTTATTTACTGATTTCTGCTGGGGACCAAATGGTGCTCAGTGCCAGACATTTGTAAAGCACAATCCCCATTTCAAATAAAAAGTGGCCAAAATGGTCAGTTAGGCTGTGGAAAATATATTTTTCAGAGATAGAGAAAAAGAGAGAGGAAGAGAGCCTTGCAATGAGTTCATTCCCCCAGCAGCTAAGTGGACATTGTTATTTTTTGTAAAACAGGTGTGGAAAGGTTAAAGACCAAATAGGGGTGTGATTTTTCAGAGGTTCAGGTATTTTATAGGGTTGAATACACCTTACAGCCTCCTTCACATGAACCTGTAAATGAGAACCTCTCCATAAAACCTTGCTTACGCCTGCAGAAGTGTAATGTTTAGCTCTCCACAAGTAATAGTATTGAAAGCTTTCCTAGGCAGGGGTCAGGCCCATTTTATTGTAAGTGCAGATCCATTTGAAGTGCAAAAGGCCTGAGCTAAAGGACATCTCGATATTACAGGGCTGTTACTCCAGCTCCAGCCTAAATGACCTGAGCGAGGCTGAAGGCAGCAGGGCTGGAGGTCGACGCCCCCAGGGAAAGATCATATTCACAAAATTACTCAAAAATGGGGAGGGAAAGTCTTTGCAGGTTTGAATCCTTCACTCATCTCGGGCTGAAATGAGGTTGACCCCATGGGCTAACATTGGAGCCATTCATCCACACAAGGGCTGTCCATGACAGCAAAAATCCCCCTCCAAATGGGAAGGAAAAGATGTTTCCATCACAAAATGATTGTGACCACTCAGCTGTGAGTTTTTTGCCCTCAGCCTCGAAGGCATCTCTTGCATTCCTGCCTCAGCACGCCACCTCAGCGGCCCTTCACATGCAGCAATTCATCATTAGCCGGTCTCCAAATTATTCTAGTGTTGATTAAATTAGTAAATGCAATCACAATCTGAAGCAAGTTAATTGAGAGAATTTATTTGGCCCTGACAGTTTTATGCATGTTTGATTAAGTATTATAAGGTTTGTTTTTGATTTTGCATAATTTAACTTGAAATCCTGCACCGGGTGGGGGAGGGAGCATCAACTATTAATGACCAAAATAAACTCTTTTAAGAGGCATATATTTATGATTTATTTCTAAAGGCACTATCTCCCAGATTTTTTTGTTCTGTTGCCAAAGTGACAAATACGCTTCAAGCAACACTTTGAGCCGTCCGCTTCTCGCCATAAATCTTGGGAAATGTGTACAATTCATTAAAAGTTTTGAAAGAAGTACAAGTTAGCATTTATATGGCAACAAGTGACATATAAATGTGTATGTTTGTCTTCAGAGCGGGCCATAAAATACCCGAGGCCTCGCCGGCGGCGCTGACGGGGACTAATGGCCCGCTCTGGGGGCTGATGATGAGTTTCATCACAAATCTTCAACGCTGTCAACACGAAACTGTTCAATCAACAGGAATATGAGTTGTGTCTTTAGTAAAATTAGCACGGGGAAGAAATACAGCCCTGAGGGCTGTGGGCGGGTTCCCTGCGGGCTCCTTCAGGAGCTGATCTCTCTGAATGTCAAAGCTTCCATTCTCGCCTGACCTCGGGGCTTTTTATTGTTTATGGAGCCCCACGTGCATTTCAGCAGCACAGAGGTCAAAATGTGCCCGGCAGAAAATTGAATGGGGCTTGTCCTGATTTTTGGCACAGAAGCATGGAATGGTTTGGGTTGGAAGGGACTTAAAAATTCGTCTCATTCCAGGGGCAGGGACACCTTCCATTAGACCAGGCCAACCCGGCCATGAGCTGAAGGTCACCCTGACCTCAAAAATTAAAAGGGTCAGCCTTGGGTTGTTTGGGTTGTGGGGTCACTCAGAGAAACTCCCTGGGGTTTTCTGGAGGGTAGGAAAGACCTTTCCCACCCAAAGGATTCCTGCAGGACGCAGGGAGCCCCCACTGCTGCTCTTCCATTCAGCAGCATCCCCGTGATTCCCCAAGGCAAAACCGGAAATGTCATAATTTTGTTGCTCAGGCTTAAATTCCCATCTCTGGGTTGTGGCTCCAGTGCCAAAGAATGGCAGAGGGAAATAAATGGAATGTGGGTGGCTCTCCTGCTTATCCAAGGCATCAGCTCCACACATCCCCTTCTCCATCCCACCAGGAGCTGCGTGGGGGACGTGGAGATGCCAAAATCCCAGGAGAACTCCCCAGTTGTTACCTTATCCAGAATTCCCTCTGGTGTTTCAGGATCAAAGTGCTCTGCAGGGCAGGGGAAGGGGAGGAACCAGGAGGCACCGGGACACCACAGGAGGTTTGGCCTGTGCACAGCAGCAGCTCTGAGAGGTGACAGATGGCCCGACTTATTATTATTTAATGTTTTTCCACCGTGGCACTGCCCAGACAGAAAGCGGGGCACGGAGCCAACTCCAAACTTGTGTATTCTTTCCACTATGGAGAAGCATTCCTAATTAAATCTAAGAGGAAACAGCAGGCAGGAAGATGTTTTCCTTCCCTTTATATTGTTTTGAATTTTTCTCCACCTGTTTTGATTTTTTAAGGAGCTTTTTGGATCTTTCGGGGATTCTCTGGACAACTCTTGGCTGCTGCTCCTCTTAGGCTGGACACGGAACCTCAGCCCCGGTGTGACCGGGCCCGGAGTGACTGGGGCCGGTGTGACCCCCGGTGTGATCCTCGGAGTGACCGGGCCCGGAGTGACCGCTGGAGTGACCCCCGGAGTGACCCCCGGTGTGCCCAGGCCCGGCCGCCCCCCGTTACCAGGGCAACGCGTCCCCTCCGCTTCCGGCCGGGTGCGTCGCGGTGCGATGACGCCATCACCGCGCGCCGCCGCTCCCCGCCCGCCGCCGCCGCCGGAACCGGAGGAACCGGAGCCGCCCCCGNCGGGCCTCGCCCTGCGGCGGCGGCGGGAGCTCCGCCCCGGGGCCCGGCGGTGCGGCAGCGCTCGGTCACTGCCCTGTCCCCGGGGTGAGTCGCGGCCGTGCGGGGCTGCCGGGGAAGGCCAGGCCGAGCTCCATCCCTCAGCTCCATCCCCGAGCGGCCGCGGTTCCGTTCGGGATGGCGCCGATGTGGGAGGAGTTGGCGCTCCCGGCGCTCGTCCCTCGGCTCTAACCTTTCTTTGTCATTGTCCCCTCACCTTGTGCGGCTCCTCCTGGAGCACCCGGGGCCCGCCCGAGGGTCCCGTCAGCTCCGGGCGGGCCGGAGCTGCCAGCGCTCCTCCTCCGGGGATGGGCAGTGCCCCGAGGCTCGGCGGATCCTGCCTGGAATGCCCGGCGGATCCTGCCTGGAATGCCCGGTGGGTGCGGGGATTTCCGCGCCTCGCTCACCCTGCGCTCCCTTTTTAAAGGAGAGAGAGTCAAAACTCGCATGAACGGAGAGTTATTCGCGTTTTTCACATCCTGGCGAGGCCACCAGGAACGTGCGGCCTGTGGGACACGGAAGGGCAAAGATTTGAAATCCTTTGATGCCCCAAAAAGGCCGAGTTGACCCCCAAAATTACGGAGTGGGGGTCCAAACCTGTTTATGGGCATCACGTGCAAAACACGGACTGGGAGATTATCACAAAACCACAAAGAGTTTGGGATAGAAGGCACTCATCCCATCCCACCCCTGCCATGGACAGGGACACCTTCCTCCATCCCAGGCTGTTCCAAACCCCATCCAACCTGGCCTTGGACACTACCAGGGATTTAGGGGCACCCTGTGCCACCCTGCGCCACTCACTAGGCAGGATCTGCTATTCCATATTAAGTTTGGAAAATCTGTGCTCCCTGCATCGTGTTTCGCGTGCCCCAGAACAATCTGTGGCAGGAGAAGGTGACCAGCACGAGTTGGTTGGGATTTTCTGTCCTGGCATTGAATAGCAGCAGCTCACTGATTCTTCCCAGCATGGATCAGGAAGCTGGAATCCATCTATTGCTGAGTGTTGGGCTTAAAAATTCATGCTTGAGGAGAGGCCTAGTAATTGTGAGCATTTTTAATGCACAAAATGAACGAATTGAAAATGATTGTGTCATTTTTGTCTTTCAGATCAGCTCCTGTGCAGAGAGTTGTGAGTTTGGGAAGCACCTCAGCAGTTTCTGTCACTCTTCCTAGAAGGTGTCACGGGAAAACTTCACTCTTTTGTTCCAAGAATTCAGTGGCAGCGGAGCCCCAGCCTGCTGAGTGGATGGCAGCACCCCTAAAATGTAATAATTCAGAGTTTATTTTGTCCCCCCAATGTTCCAGTGTTGATATTTGAGTTCACCCAAAGAGCATGAACCCACCAAAGGCTGTTTGTTCCCGTGGTGGGCACAGAGTTTCTGGAAACTGTGGGAAATTTTGTGTCCTGGTAAGGGAAGTTGCAAGGAGAGGCTGCATCCTCAGGAATTGAATGCTCTGAATCCCCAGCATGTGATTTTTGACCTGTCTTGCTTCAGTCCTCCAAAAATATCTCTGAGAGCAAGCTCTGAGCAGTTCGTAGCCATCATGTGGGAAGTGTGTGGGGTCACATGCTGCAGGCACAGAACTGGGTTCAGTTTGGGCACTGTTGGTTCAGTGTCTGAGCAATTCCTGTGCCTTGCAAGAGCCACATTTCCCATTGGCATTTCCTACCTCCAGACAGGAAATGGGGCAAGAGGCACCTAAAATTAGGGGGATGTCTGTGATGATTGAGGAGAACCCTTGGTTTCCTAAATTCCTTAAGTCGTGATTCAGCCCCTATTCCTTTTTGGTATTCTCTGATCCAATGTAGAGCCCTCACATTTCTGTAAGGGCAAAAAGGAATTTGGAACATGGGGGGCTGAGCAGGAGAGATCAGAACTGGAATTTCCATTTCCATGGAATTTGAGGCAGGAAGCAGAGCAGAGACTTTCCCATTGATACACATAGAATCAGAGAAGGATTTTGATATCAAAAATACAATTTCCTGCAGCTTTCTCATTTGCTCTGTGCTCAGTTCTGTTAATAATGAAACTAAAGAATTCTTGGAGTAACTCTTGAATTAATTTTAATTTTAAGAACAGTCAAATTTTTGGTTCAACAAAGGAGAGATCTGCCTGGATCTGACCACTTGGGTGTGTGAGGAGCCTGGGGAAGTCCCTGTTGTTTTCCAGCATTATCTGATGAGTGCATTGTCATTTCATAATTCCCGGAATTTGGCACATCAGGAGCCTGGGGTGAAGCAGAGAGCAGCTCAGAGGCTCCTGCTCATCACTCACACAACAACAATGGGTGTGTGGAAGGATGTTAAGATTATAAATCCTAAACACTGCAGAAGATCAAGATAATTCCACTTATCTCTGCAGGTCCCCAAGGGGAGAAATAAACCGGTGGATGCCTTTGAAAGGCTGCCTGGCCTTGCCTTGCAGTGACAGTGAGAGCACAAGGCTGGCCTGAGCCAGGGGAGGTACATCCTGTGGAGTGTGAAAAACATGATTGCCTCATTGTTCTTCCCAGACCTTCCATTATTTTCAGTTTGTTTATTTGGTGAAGCTTTGCCAAGTTTGGAAATAAGCACAAATCTGGAATCCACTTGCAAAAGTACTCAGAGAATTCTTTTTTTTCTTTGCTTTTAGAGGAAATACAACCCAATGCAAACCCATACATCAATATTACTGCTCTCACATTAATATTATTGCTCAGGAGGGTGGGCTCTTGCAGGGTGGCTGTTGGATTGGGGAAGATCTATGAATTAGCCAGGATAATTTCAGACCAAACCTCTTCTCTGTGTAAACTTTATAGCAGGCCACGATTGGTGCTAGCTGGGGAATTAATTTGGAATTCCAAAAATTTGGAATTTATTCGGTGTGGAAATAGAGCGTGTTTGTGTGGGGAATAAGAAGCAGAGAGGCAAAACAGAGATGTTTTAAGGGAAGAAGTTGAGCTTTGGAAAGCAGTTGTGGTACTGAAATCAGCCAGGATAAGTTGCTCTATTGAGCAGCTTCGGGAGACCTGAAACTTTCTATTTAGAGAAAATTTGTGTTGTCTGTGTCATTTACCAGCAGCAAACCGGAGTGTGCCTCTCTCTCTCGTGCAGGTTGAGATCCAGCCCGGGCTTAGCTGTGCCGCGTCCCTCCGCTGCCGTCTGATATGTGCCGTGCGGCCGGTGGCCTGGGGCCGGCTGCGCGGGGCGGGGCCCGATGCCGGTGATCCCCATTCCCCGGCGGGTGCGCTCGTTCCACGGCCCCCACACCACCTGCCTGCACTCAGCCTGCGGCCCCGTGCGCACCACGCACCTGGTGCGCACCAAGTACAACAACTTCGACATCTATCTCAAATCGCGATGGATGTACGGCTTCATCCGCTTCCTGCTGTACTTCAGCTGCAGCCTCTTCACCTCCATCCTCTGGGTGGCTCTCTCGATCTTGTTTTGCCTTCAGTACCTCGGCATCCGCATCTTCCTGCGCTTCCAGTACAAACTCTCCATCATCCTGCTCTTGCTGGGGAGGAGGAGGGTGGACTTCAGCCTCATGAATGAACTGCTCATCTACGGGATCCATGTGACCATGCTGCTGGTGGGAGGGCTGGGCTGGTGTTTCATGGTCTTTGTGGATATGTAAATAAAACCAAGCGCATGTGGGATCAGGAGGTGACTTTTCTTCTAGCCCTTGAAATGTCTCAATGTCCTCCTCCTTTTTTTTTTTCTCTCTCTCCTTTTTTTTTTTTTTTTCTAATATAAATTAACTTATTTCTCAGTGCTAATTTTTGTGGATAAATTAACGTGCTTGTCTCTGGAATTTGTATCTCTCTGAAGGTCGAGGTGCCATTTTGATTATCAAAGTGCAACATTTGACTGGGTGTTTTATTCTTTGTACAGTGCAGGTTAATGCAAGTTTCTTTTAATCCATAAGATTATTTTGCTGCTGTTCCTGTATTCCTGTGACCATGAAAAAGGCAATGATTTATCTGAAGGACAGAAGCCAGATAATTTTACACTGCACACTCTTAATGCATTTTCACCATTTTCCTAAAAATGTTTCTTAATGTCTCAGACATGAATTAAGCATCCTTCATGTAGATTTTCATTTTGCATATTCCCAATAAGAATCTGGGCCCAAAATTCAACAGAGCATAGGGTTTGTTTTTTTTTTTCTCCTTAATTTTTAGGTTTATGCAAGACATACATTTGCTCCACTCTCCTGTTTCACCCACTTTAAGGTGATTATGTAGCTTTGAGTGGCTTTATCCTTTTTCAGGCATTTAGTGCTGAGTAATTGAGTCTTTCCCTATTAGCACAAATCCGCGGGAGGGATGGGAGCAGGGCTTGCTATCATGTGCTCCTGAAATTCCCAGTCACGGTAAATATGTTCTCATTTTGCAGTGATTAAGGGGGACCCATTGCAATGATCCTCAGTGTTCAGATCCTGGCGTTTGGTTGCACTTTTCCCTGAATTGATTCGTTCCAGCTTTCTCACAGAGATTCTTGTGTCTCACGGAGCACAATGAGGTGAGACTGTCTTACCTAGGAGAGATTGGAAGCAGAGTGCAGTCTGAGCTGGCAATAATTGTTCCCTGAAACGACACAAATTGTTCCACCTGCACAGCAGGCAGAGGGAGGGTCACTGCAGAGCCTTACCCACAGCTCAAAAAGGCTGGTGGATTTTAAGCTCAGTTCTGCTGGTCTTGATCTAAGATGTCACTGTGCAGTCAGTCAAGTAACTCTATTTATGGAGCCCAGAAGGCTGGCCTAAAGTTTATTTTTATTCTGCTTTTGTTTGTTTGTTTTGCCTCATGATGGAATATTGCCTTTTTCCCTGCATTCTTTAAGGAACTGTTTGAAAACAAGTTGGTAAAAATTACGCAGGACCTTTTCCCCTCCCTCCACAAAATGTTTGGGGTCAATCCGAGGGAAATAAGCAAGAATGAAATAATGTGACTGGTTTTTTATCATCTCCTTGGTCAGGGCTGTGAGTTCCAGTTGCCCACAGGGAAAGATCCTTCCCCATTTCAGCTTGTGAGTGGTGCAGCCTTTTGCTGACATATTTTGGTTTGGAGGATTGTGAATAGAAAATAGAGAAGCTTCTGTGTGGAGCCCAAAGTTGAAGCACCCCCCGAAATTCTCATTATGGAGTGTCACAGATAATGCAGCTGAACAGCAGAGCTGAATAAATAATGGCCACAGTGGTGTGAACTTTAGATGAGCCCCGAGAGAGCCAAAGGCTCTGCAGCAAAGATGAAGCATCAGCATCTGTCACAAACTGGTGTCTGGAACTTTCCTCCCAGCAGAGAGCTCTCCAGAGCCTTTTCTGGGATTGTTGTGTGCACCCCAAATCCTGAGTGTCCTGTAGGTGTGAGCTGCAGCCTGCTGTGTGTGCAGAGAGCTCCCAGGGATGCCCAGCCCGGAGCATTGCAGCCTCTCAGGGTGGCTGTGCTCCAGAATTCCTGCAGAGAACCTGTCACAGCCCACAGCAAACAGCCCTGGGGTGGCCTGCGACAGCACCCGGGATCCTCCTTGGGCTGCTTTACCTGGGAGTGGCTGAACTTCAGCGCTCCTTGGGTAAAAGGGTGATTTGTGGTGATTTTTGGATCCATGCCTGCCCGGTCCTCTGTGATGGGCACACTTGGCCAAACCTGCGGTGGGTTGATTCCAGCTCCGAAGGAAAATAAAGCTCCGGGCTGTCCGCAGGTCGTGAACTTCTCTGGTTTCACGGTGTTCTTTGAAAACCCCCGCAGGAACAGGGTGACACTGGCGGCTTTGATGTGTGTGAGCCTGCAAAGCAGAGCAGCGATCATGCGATTAACACATGAATAGCAGGTGGTTCTTCCAGCGCTAATTTGGTCAAGGAACAAAGGAGCTTGTGGGTACAAGGAGTCTCACAACCTTTTTTTCATCACTTGTAATTTGACTGCCAGCCAAGTGCTTTATTCCATAAATATGACAGCCTGAGTGAGCCTTTTTTTTTGAGCTGGGCAGGGATGGGGGATCTGCCCTGGAGCTGGAGCTTCACAAGGTCAATGTTGGAGGCTGAACCCCCCTTGCCAAGTGCAGATGTGGGTGAGTGACTGATGTTGAGCAGAACCTCGTTATCACAGAGCGTTAAAATCTCATCTTGGGAGCCTTGGGTCGTTATCACGTCCTTGGTGCAGGGAGCAGGAGATTGAGCCTGGCTTTTGCACCTTCCTTCAATAAACCCACGTTGGCCGCTCAGATTTCCATCGGCCCTGTGCTCTGAGGAAGAAGGACATGTCCTTGATAAATCACAAAAAATAACCTTTGCCAGATGTTCCTCCAGAGGGGCTGAGCTGCTTTGGCTCAGTGACTCCCCAGCATCTTCTACAAAGGTGGCCAAGTACCTGCACTGAGGATGCCCTGAAGATCAGGTCTCCTCTCCCAAACAGAGTCAGACAACTCCACAATGAAGTAATTGAGGTGGCCTCAAAGGCACCACGATGTTCAAAAATCTCTGATTTTTGGCCATTACCAGCACTTGGACACCTTGGTGGTGTGATCCTACCAGCACATTGAGGCAGTGAAGTCCCTGTGAAGTCATGCTGGCAAAGAAGAGGAATTAATTTTCAAATTATTGGCTTTATGATGTAATAATTTAGACATTTTAGCTCTACCTGAGTGGAGCAATATTTGGCACTTTTCCTCTTCAAAGCATTTTCCAACTGGAGCTAATTAAACCTCACAACATCCCCAGGAGATTGCACAGTAAGTAAGATCTTGGGAATGGTTCAGAATGTAAATTCATTGGTTTTAATTTTTTCAAAAAAGCTTTTAGGATTATTTTGCCAAAGTGTTTCTTTCTTGCAGAATTGAGAATCCTAAACTTTCTTAGAAGCTGAAAGGGAGCCAAGCCACAACTGAGGGAGGGAGAGAGAGGCAGACTAAATGTTGTATTAAGTTTATGCAAAGAAAAAATCGAGCTTTTCCCCCCCTATAATTTAATTGAAAAAACTGGCATTTTTAATAAAGGAACACACAAAAAACATTGTAGAATACAAGTAAGGAAACAGGGAAAGTTGAACTTTCTGCTTTTCAAGAATGTTTATAATGATATTTGCCAGAAATATCTCATATTGAGCAGGTTCTTGCAAACTGTGCCTCCTTGGGGAAGTTCCTGTTCTTTTGGGCATTTCACTCTTTCCAAATTCAGTGTTGGGAGGAATGGATCAGGCTCCAAAATACTTTAAGTCTATTAAAGATATAAATGGCTTTTACTCTAAAATCATTGCAATTTTCATTTCAGCATTCCTTCATGCAGATTCCATCTTGAACAGCGAGAGCAGATGGTTTGGTTGGATTTTTCCCTTTCCATATTTGCTCTTTAAACATTCCTATTCTACACAGTGGGTTAAAAACCTCCTTAAGACTAATTCAGAAAAAACATTAGAAATAGTGATTAGGAGGAATGTGTCCATTGCAAACCCTTTGGAGAGTGAATCCTGGTGGTTCCAGAGCTTTCCAGGTGTTTGGGGGATCCCTCAGGGGGATCCCTGGGGAGCCGTGCGGTGGCGAAGCCGCCTTGGGCCCGTTGCTCAGTCTGGGAATGTTGGAAGGAGACAGAAATGTTGGAGTTTCACCTCGTTAACTCTTCAGAACATGGCACCAGCTGGTGTTTTGGGTGCCTGTGGGATTCTGTATGAAACATGCCACCTACATTAAACTTGGCTTGTTAACATGTTGGTGGATGGGTTGGGAAGGAAAAGGAAGAGTTTTCCTCTTCTCCTGGTGGTGTGGGGATGTCCTGGTGGTTGGGTGGCAGGGTGGGAGCACAGTTTAGGCTGAAGGTTGGACTCGATCTTGGAGGTCTTTTCTAAAATTAATGACTTTGTGATTCTCCAAAACAGGACAAAGCAGGGTAGAGGGGATGGAAGGAGCTGTCACTTCCCAGTGAGGGGAACAGCAGTTCACTTCCAGGAGATGTCTTTCCTCCTTTCCCTGGTGGAGCTGAGCTGAGCTTGCTGTGCAGTTCCAGGACACAGCTGTGATGCTTCCTACGGGAACAGAGGAATATTCCTGCCTTGGTGGACTCTGTCATTCCTATTATTCTTGTGTGGAAAGTACTACAGTGATGTTCAACAGCGTGAAACCCTAAAAGAGATGCTGGACAGGAGTTTACTCCAGTGACTGGCAAAGTTGGAGCACAGGTTTTGGAGAACCAGTATGGACAGGATCATTGCAGACCAGACTGGAGACATGTTTGTGTGGCTAGAGCAGCCCACCAGCCCCATGAGTGTAGGAGCTGCTCCTTTCTGTTATCCCAAGAGCTGAAGAGGGAGAACATGAAGGGAAAGGAGATTT
Source organism: Pycnonotus jocosus (assembly GCA_013400435.1). Taxonomy (NCBI): domain Eukaryota; kingdom Metazoa; phylum Chordata; class Aves; order Passeriformes; family Pycnonotidae; genus Pycnonotus; species Pycnonotus jocosus. The sequence continues at coordinate 491,909 of VWYP01016308.1, forward strand.
CTGAGAGAGAGGAGGATTTGGACAAGGGTGGATGTGTTTTCACTTTCAGTAATATGTGGATACCGAGCCTTTGCCATCTCCTGGGGAAGAATTTGTTTGCCCAGTTCCTAGAGGGAACTTTGGGACTGAGTTTTGTCCCAGTTTATAGCTTCAAGTCTCAAAAAGTCACAGGGAACAGACTGGAGAAGAAACCAGCCCCTCACCCGCCTGAAGGCTCACTGCAATTCTTCCCAGGATTCTGCTACATCACTGACTTGATTTCCCTCCCTCCTGGGGAGGTAGGAGACAATCTTTACTGCCAGTTGTGGAGAACAGCACAGCACATTTCCCTTCAGGAACAGCTTTTGCTGTTCTGGAGCCTCCAGCACACACAGATAGATCGCTGTTCCAGCGAACACGTTGCTGGAAAATATGAAGCCTTGTTATCTTTCTGCGTTTTTATTTAGCCAAACAAGGTTTCCATAGCTCCTGGACAGCTCTGCTGCTGGGGAAAAAAAAAAAAAAAACAACCCACCCTGTCATTTCTTCACCTGCCAACTCTCTGCACTAATTTTGTCTCCCTGCTTCAAAGCACTCGTCGTGCCCAGAAAACGTCAGTTCAAAGCGAAGTTTTGTCCAGTAATGAGCCCGTGAAAATTGTTTAGTGTAAGATCTCCTTGTGCAGCTCTCAGAGCTGTGCTGAGCTGGGAGCAGGGCTGGGCAGTGGGGTCTGCTCTGAGCTCTCTGCAATCGGGGCTGATGCTCCACAGCTTTAAGGGAACAGATGAAAGGAGCATCCCTGCATCTTCCCAAGCGATAAATTCATCTGCTGAGTTGAAAAAAACCCACCCCACCCTTTGCAGAAGGGCTGTAGGAACAGGATATTTCTCTGTGCTGATGGGTGCTGGGGTCTGCAGAGCCTCTTGTCCCGCTGACCTCCACCCCACACCGCCCTGGCTGCCCAGAGCCTGCTCCCAAAACGTGGGATGTTCCCTGGGCTGGGGAAGTGTGTGAAAGGCAGCTGCTCCTGCCAGGGCTCAGCCTTGTGACAGGGCCTGCAAGGGCCACATCCTGACCTTGGATGCACAAGACTGTAGTAAATCAGAGCCTCGAATGCAGCCAAAAGCCAAGTTTTCCCTGCAAGGAAAACACTGTATGTAACACCAAGAGACAAATACCAAAGTCCTTAGCTGGTTCTTGAAAAAAGAGAAATAAATCTCCCGTTGGCCCTGGTGAGAGTTTTGCCTGAGTAAGGACATCCAGATTATGCATGCTAATTAAATGAACGACCCATCCCTTCAGAGTCTGCTCTCTGCTGGGAATTCCCCTCTGAGTAACTTGCTCCCAGTGAGGAAAGGAGTTGCATGAAAAATTTCCCAGATGGTGAATCTGTTAGAGAAAATCACAATCTGTTTGTGGCTTTTTTCAAACAAAAAAGAGCACAGGAGACGCTGTGGAATAAATTTGTTGCTGCAAACCATTTGCTCGGTAATGGGGAGAATTTAGATGGGCAAAGAGGATTTTGGGGGGCTTTTTTTTTTTTTTTCCAGAGGAGCCTTATCTCCCTGCCTCGAAAAAATGAGCAACGCTTTAAAAATAAAATAAATCCCAGCGATGTATATTTGAAAAGCCCAACGCTGTTCCTTTAATGCTGCCCGTTCGTTTATTCTGCCATCAAGGGTGTCTGAAGCCGCCGGGGGGACAGCAGCCTCGTCCATGCAAAGCTCCCGAGGAACAATCGCTGCTGTGTGCAGCACAAAGGGGCCGTTTCACAGCGCCGTGTCCCGCTGGGTGCCCTGCCAGCATCCCTGGGCACAGGGACCCACGCAGGCAGCCCCGGGCCCCCGACCAGCCCCGCCAGCTCCGGGCTCTGCGGCCAAAACCAACCCCGGGCAGTGCCAGGGGCTTGGGGAGCACCGGGGTGATGGAGCAGCACGGGGGTGGTGGGCACTGGGGCCAGGCAGGAGCAGCAGAGGGAAGGTGTGGGGTGCCAGGCTGTGCCCCAGGAGCTGCGGGTCACTCTGGGAGGGGACAACATCCAGGGAAGGGAGTGGCATTAAGGGAGGGCTCAGATCTGTCAGCGCATCCCTGCCTGCACTCTGCCCCTGCTGCCCCGCTGCTGCTGCCTGGCCGCGTTTCGCTTCAAATCTGAATTTCATAAAAAGCTCCGAGCCAAGAAAAATAAAAAAAAATCCTTCCAAGTTTGTCTTTTTTTTTTTTTTTTCGTCGTTTAAACTTCAAATGAGCACTGCTTAATAGTTTCTTGGAAAGGCGTTTGCTTGCAGTTCTGTGCAATGTAGGCACTGTTACTTCCTTCTTCTCCATGTGAGGCTGACTGCGAAGTGTCTGGTGGCAAACATGAAACCAGCGTTGTGCAACGGGGATGGGGACCAGGGGAGGGAGGAGGGGAGCAGCACAGTCCGGTGAAAAAGGGCCGGGATTTTCAATGTGGAGCTTTCCCAGCAAAACTGGTGGGGAGTCCTTGTGCATACATTGCTTTAATCAGCCCTTTTAATAACATCAGAAGTGCCGGGAATTACATAACCACGCGCTGTCGGGGTTTTGCTGGGTTTGTTGGGGAGAGATTGATGTGCCTTCAGGACTTGCTGAGCCTCAAGGACTGAGGGTCCAGCACAAGGCACGACAGGGACTTGCCCAGAGTTCTGTGCTTCAGCCTTTCCTTGCAAAGCGAGCTGGTAAGTGCTGATCTGCCAACAAATCTCCTATTTACTGTTCACCAGAGCATCAGTTGTGACAAATAGACAGAAGAAGGCAGCATTTCACTGAAAGCATTTTATGTACTGGTTAAGACACTGTACAAAGAGCTCCTCTGGGTACATGGGGAGCCTGGGTTGCAAAGTCGCTACTGCAGCATTTAGGGGGCTGCTGTCAGGGCTTTGCAGGTCAAAAAAAAAATCACCCAAATTGATGCATTTCTGCACTCTGGCTGCCCAGAGCCAGGGGAGTGCACTGAATGCTGTTTGCAGGAGCAAGGGGGGTGGTTTCCACAGAGATTGATTGTTCAGTTGTGCCCGTGCTCACACATTGTGCACGCCCTCGGAAAGGGCTGGCTGCAGGGAAAACACAGGATCATTTTTCTGATCACTAACGACATGATAGCCATGTGCTACAGTAAGGACAGGAAAATTTCATGCTTCAAGGGCTTCCAGAGAGGGCAGGAGAGGGCTGGTGCTGCTGGGAATGGTGGGCATGCAGGATTTTTGGTCTCTTTCTTTAAAGCATCGAGCACCAAAGAAGCAACGCCTGAATCCCTGGTTATAACTCTGTGCAAATGTCTAATTCTGCTGCAATCAATGGCAAACTCTCAGCACTTTCAGCAAGGTCAGGGTTTCACCTTGTTTCCTCTCAAACAAGCCTGCCTCTTCTTGGGGAAATAAATAAACCAGTTGAAAGCAAAGCCCAGAAGGTCAAGTTGCAACACTCAAACCTACAGAAGATGTACATTGTTTGTGTCCTGTGTCACACAAGAAATATGAGGCCAAACTCTGAATTCCCTCATTTCAGGACACTGCTGAGGGATTTTTTCCCCAGGCTGGCTCTGCTTTAATTCCTGGGTTGCTCCTCCTTTCTGGCTGGTGCAAGGGAGCAGCCCAGGGATGGGAGGAAGGTGAATTTGCTTTTCCAATGTGAAGGGCAGGCACAAGGGGTGGAATTCAGCCCAGGTGTATGAACTGCACCTCCCTGGGAGTCCAAAAGCCCCTAACATGACAAGAGAATGGTTTGGAGAAACCACCCCACTTCTGCAGGTCCTGTGGGGCCAAGGCCCCCAACACCCATGGCTTGAGCTCCACAGGGGTGACACAGAGCAGTGAGGCCACTGAGGACAGAGATGGGCAGTGAGCAGGTTTATTCAGGAAGAATTTCCTCTCAGAAAAGGTGGTGAAACACTGGAAGGGGCTGCCCAGGGGGGTGGTGGTGTCCCCACCCCTGGAAGTGTCCAGGGAAGGGCTGGATGTGACACTCAGCGCTCTGGGCTGGGTGACAAGGTGAGGATGGCTCACAGGTTGGACTCGATGTGCTGGCAGGGCTTTCCCAACCTCAGTGGTTCTGGGATTTGTCCCCACCCCTGGAAGTGTCCAGGGAAGGGCTGGATGTGACACTCAGCGCTCTGGGCTGGGTGACAAGGTGAGGATGGCTCACAGGTTGGACTCGATGTGCTGGCAGGGCTTTCCCAACCTCAGTGGTTCTGGGATTCTGTCATTCTGTTCACAGCATGCCCATGACCTTGAGCATCTTTCCCATCCTTCCAGCGCATGATTCGGGGGATGGAGCAGGGACGGGGGCGGCGGCACAAGCATCGGAACGTTTGTTCAGCAATTGCTGCAGAAAGAAAAAACTCGCTTCAATCCGCGGAGATGCCAACTGAAATTTTTTTGTTTTGTTTTGTTTTGGTGCCTTGGAGGCCGGCCAAAAGCGGGATGTTGTGAAGTCTTCGGCAGCTACTGCCTGCTTGTTCCATACCAAGCATAACTCCGGCTGTATTTTTATCGGCAAACTCGGTCCCACGCAGCGGGGATGTGCGAACGGGAGCCGCGGCTGCGGGGCACAGCCCGGGAGATGCCCTCCAAAGGTTATCCCGCTTCCCTGCCTGCTCCAGGAGGAGCAGAGATCCCAAAAAGGGGGGAGAAAAAGCAGCTCTGTTCCTGTTAAGGTCCCTGCTCCTCGGTCTCGGGGCAGGGTCCCGGCTGCGGCTCCACAGGCTCGCAGGGAATTTCGGGGATGGCTTTATTTTTTTCATTTGTGCTTTGTCAGCAGAAGGGCCCGTTCTCTCCCTTGCACAATGGATCGCCGCTGGGTATAAATAGCCTTTCGTGCCTGTCACCTCGCTGACTTTAATGGCGATGCCCTGATTTATCCCGGCTTCCAGAGGATGCTTCAGGTGTGAGCTCTCCCCCCGGGACCGAAGGCGCATTTAAATGTTTGAGAGGCTCTAAGCACTGGCACTCTTTAGCGTTTTCCGAAGCTGGGATGGCACGAGAGGGAGAACCGAGGCTGTTGTCGCTGTTTAAGCGCTACAACTGTTGCCTTCACAAAGGATCAGCGCTCGGAACGGGGAGACATCTTAAGAATGTCTGACAAATATATGTACATTCGGGGACCACGAGCCTCGCAGCCCGAGCCTGATGAAGGGAATCAAACATGACAGAGCTGCCCGGGGGGATTGAGGCGATGCTTTACCTGCCTCCAGCCAGCCCCCGGCATCTCTGGGGTGGGACAGAGGGGCAGGGGAGGATGTGGGGGCTCTCTCCTGTCCCTCCTGTCCATTTGTCCAGCTGCACATCTCACTCCCATCGCTGTTTTCCACGTCACAGTCCCAGCATCAGCGAGTGTCACCAATATATGATTTATCTCAGAGCACTCCAGAGCCCCAACTCGAGTGACAGGAGAGCAGTGGTGAGATCTGACCAGGTGGCCCAGCCCATCCCTCACCCCTTTGCCTTGCCTGCACCCTGGCTGCCCCTTTGTTCCCCAAAAAAAGGTGCCTATGGATGCCTTTTGAAATGCTCATCGTCACATTATCCATCAGATACATATTTACAATCATTCATTAAATGAGGATGTACGTTTCATTCTTCTTTCTTAGAATATTAATGCCTACTCCTGGCTGAAATGCCATATGAATATTCATTAAAAAATCAATCAATTCCTTTGCCAGGAATGATGTCATTTGAGCAATAACTGAAGCAGTAATCGAGCATGCTATGAAAAAACGATGAATGCCATCAGATCTAATGTTTATTGAACTCCGTGTGGGTAAATCACAGCAGGTTTTTTCCCATGCTTTTGTGTGCAGTCGCTGGTGCTCCAGTTCCTCCTCCTGCCTGGTGCCAGGAGCCCAGCCCAGCCCCAGCAGGAGCAGCTCAGAACAGGTGGGAAACATCCCACAGGGATGGATGGGTCTGGGGGCAGGGCAGGACATCACATCCCTGCCCAGCTCCTCGTCAAGAGCGGCTTAGAAATTTCTCCTAATAACAATGGGAAACAAAAGCTCCCAAAATAGTTGTGGGAAACCTGGAAAATTAATCAGCTGAAGGCTTCTTTCCAATAGATCTTTGGCTGGCAAAGCTCTCTCCTTTCTCTTGGATGGGTGGGCTGAAGCTGTGGCTTTTCTTGGGGTGCCCTCTCTGCTTTAATGGTGCAAACACAGAATAAAGGGTAACAATACCCTTCAGGGGGGATCATTATTACTGTAAATTTTCTCAGACCAAGATTTCCTCAACAATAGCCAAGGAGCTGTGCCAGTGCACAGGCCCCACCGCAGCTCCTGTGATAAGATCACACTCGAGTTCTGTGGGAAATGTGGAGAGATTTGGCTCCACTTCAGCACCAAGGGTCACTCGATCCCTCACAATAAAAATCCAAGCACCTCGTGCCCAGCAGCAATATTTCAGGAGACACCTGGGCTGCTCCATGCCCCTGCCTGACCCATTCCCAGTGACCAGAACAGGAGCTCAGCTTTGCTGCTTTTGCTGCCCACGAGCTGCCAGGAGCAAGGAAAACCCTCCCTGTGGGATTTTGCAGCGGGGGCAGAGCCGCTCCCGGCAGCGCCTGTCGGTGACACCGGATCCCGGGCTCCCGGAGGAGGAGGAGGAGGAGGAGGAGCAGGAGCCAAGGTTACCTGCTCCCACCCCCAGCACTGCAGCACCGACTCGTGAATCAGGCTCTGACAGCGCTGACTTGCTGCATCAGTCACATCACAGACACTTCAACCCAAAATATTCCTCTACAGAAAGGAAGGGGAAACACAGACCGATTATGCCAGTCTCATTGACATGCTTAGCTCAGAAAAATCAAACGCCTGACTCCGTCTCTGGCAGTTTCACGCTCTCATCGGGGGTATCATCATCTCCTGCAGAGCAGACACGTGGCCACCTCCTCCCCTTTCCACCTGGCCAGAGTTGTTTGCCCTCCAAGGGTGACCTGAGCACCTCGATTTAAAGGGATCTTGCTCGTGTTTTTGAGCACCTACAGCAGAAATAGTGAGGGGTGTGAGGGGATCTGCAGGGAGAGCCTGAGCACCATTTACTGGCCCAGTGATCAGCTGAGTGGTTGGTTTTAAATGAATTAAAATTATGAACCAAGAAGGACTTCGAAAAAGTGATGGTTGTATCAAAGAAATGAGCCACCCTGTGAGAGGCCTGAGAGGGTCTGCAGGGATTTGGGTTGAGATACATCCTGAGGTGCTGCTTGGTGTCCCCAAATCCCCCACAGACACCCCTCCACATTACAGGGGTGCCCAGAGAACAGCTTTACCTCCTCTGCCACACCCAAAAGAGAAGCTCCTTTCCAATTTTCCAAACTCTTTGAAGCCAGCCCTGCCTCCAGTGCAGAGCTGCAGCAGGAGTGAATCCCTTGGAGAGCTTCCATGGCTTTCCAGAGCTCTTGGATCCGGCACCAAGGGGATGTCTGCTCCCACAGCCAAGTGTCAGATGGTTCATCTGGGGAGCAGAAATCATGGGCAGAGCTCAGACAGAGAGCAAGCAGCCAGAGCAAGGCTGGTGCTGTCCTGTGCATTGTGCCAGCTCGGTTTAAATACCATCGCTGAGCTTTGGAGGCAATTAAATATCAGCATCATTTACCAGACGAGCTTCCATCCACCAGCACGTCGAGGCTTTAAGATGAAAGCAGATACTTTTATGGAAATTTGTTTTAATGCTGCTCCTGGGAAAACAGTCTGCAGGCTGTGTCCAGGGAGGTCAGAGGCTCCCAGGCTGGCAGCCTGAGCTGAGCCAGGCTCTGAGTACCTGCCACGAATTAACACAGCCAGAAAATGCCTCCCAGGGCTGGGCTTTCTCTTCTCCCACTTGCACAGGCACCACACCATTATATAATAAATAATTACTAAAACAGGCCAATGATACACGATTTTCTGTTGTTGTCCTGCTCTCACCTCGGGGGACCCAGCTGGAAACAAGCAGTGCCTTGCTCTTCTGGAGCAATTCTCCCGGCAGGATCTGAAGGATTTCTCTATTTACTAACAAGCAAAGCCTTTTTTACACACAGCCTTGTGCCAGTTTAGTCAGGACAATGCAGCTGCCTTGGAGACATCTCATTTCTGTTTGTTTTAACTTATTCCTAATCATTTTAATGTAAATCAAATAAGTCTGGCTGGAGTAAAAGTAATCCACGTCTGCACCGTGTCAGCTGCGTGGCACAGGGCGATGCTCAAGCCTTGTGCAGAGGCTTCATGTCAAGAACTCAGAGATTTATTTATGTTATTCACAAAAAATAACAGCTTTAACTTCACCCCATCCCTGGAAGTATCCAAGGCCAGGTTGGAAAGGGCTTGGAGCAACCCGGGATAGTGGAAAGTGTCCCTGCCTTGGAATGAGAAGGTCTTTAAGGTCCTTTCCAATCCATTCTGGGATTCCATGAGGATCTGATTCCATCCCATTATCCAGTGAGTGACTCCGTGGTGCTGATGTGGGGAAGCCCTGCCCAGAGCAGTGAGGTGCCAGCAGTGCTTCCCTCTCCTGGGATGGAGGGCTGGGAGAGCTGCAGCCAGCATGGCCCTGTCAAAGCTGGGAAGGAGAAAACCCCACAGAGAGAAAAATGGCAGAGCTGAACAGGCACCAAAGGCAACAAACAAAAGGATTTCTTGGGTAAGGAATCATCAACCTGGGTGCTGTGGCTTTGGCTGAGCAAAGATTGCAGGGGCTTGCCCCAAAGTGTGGTGTTAGCACCCCATCCCTCCTCCCTGGAGTTTGTGGGGGATGTTCCCTGTCCCAAATGCAGTGGCAATGGCTCCTGTCACCAGAGGGCTGCGTGGCACAGACCTCACAGGGTCACAGCCGGGTTCAGAGAGCTCAAACACCATCAAAATGCCAATTCTGAACCCCGGGGGAGCTCTGGGGGCTGACAGGAAAACATTGCTGGGCTGGAATGAGACCCCCCCAGTGACCCAGGAGAGATTTACTGCAGCAGGGTTGGAGCTTTCCCAGTGAAACCCAGGCCAGAGGGGCTCCCTGAGGGGAGCACAGAGAAATCCTGGAGAGGGGAGGGAGATGGAGACACCACAACACGGGAGGCATTGATGCTTTGCCGTGGGCTGGTCCTCAGCCAGGCTGGCTCCCTCACCCAGACATCCAGAAATACGCCTGGAAATCAAGCTGCAATGTGGATTTTAGCCACCTTCAGTGGCCTCAGAGCCCAGAATTTGGAGAAGGAACAAAATCCCTAAAGATTTGCAGTGAACACCAAAATTTCAGCTGAAGAGCTGCTGCCAGAAAGGGTTAAAGGGACATGGGATGAGGCAGGATTGTTTCTTCTGCTTCACCAAACCATGGTTCAGATGGGGGAAAAAAAAAAAGTTAGCTTTTCTCCTGCAAGAATGTAAATGTTGGGTATTTTATCAAGTGATTTCTTCAGCCCTCAAGCCATTCTTCAATTTGAAATGCTAGATTGAAAAAAAAAAAAATAACCCAGGCAAGAGAGAGAGAGAGAGAAAGAAAGAAAATATTTCCGCAGCCCAAGAACACTTTGCAGACATTATGGAAAACGTTGCCTGGTTTGTTTCCTCTACTCACTGAACCAATCTTTCGCATTAAAATCAGCAGAGTAGTAAATAAACATGTTTTCTCTAGCCCCCGGAGCCATTCCGAGACATCAAATGGTACTTAAGAAATGTTTCTTTCTCCATCACAGAGCATTTTGCAAATGTCCATGGCTGAAGGGAGGGAGGATGCTCCTGGACCGGAGCATTTGCAGGCTCTGCTGTCTCTCAGAGCTGGGGAGGCCCTGGGCGAGGCACAGAGCTGGGATTTTCTCTCCTGTTAGAGCACTGCAGGAAGGAGTTCTCCAGCTCTGCAGCTCCATGTGGATGTGGATGGATTTCTTGAGACCCTCAGAGAGGCGCTTGGGGTTTTCAAACCCCAAATCCCTGTGAGGCAGAGCATGGAGCCGCTCATGGGACAACAGGAATCCCCTGAGTGGTGTCCCCACATCCTCAGGGATGCTCTGATGTGGCTGTGCTGCTCAGGGAGGGACAAAGGGACAGTTCTGGCCATCCCACCCTAAAGAGCACTGCTGTAGCCTCAGGAGATGGTTTGGGGCATCTCCTGTGCCAGGAAAGTTCTTGCAGGAGATATTTCTCTCATATTTCATCTTTCCTTGTCCCAGGTGGCTCCAAGCCTTGTCCAACCTGGCCTTGGACAATTCCAGGGCTGGAGCAGCCACACCCTGTGTCATCCTCATCCTCACAGGGAAGGATTTCTTCCCAAAAATCCCTTCTAACCCTGCTCTCTCTCAGCAGGAAGCCATTCCCCCTTTTCCTATCACTTTTTCCTCATTTAACTGATGTTGAGATGCTTCAGTGGAACCAAGGAGCTGGGATTGTCACACTGCAAGGGACAGATTTCTCATGCATCATTTCTCAAAAAAAAAAAAAAAAAACAAATCCCAAATTTATCTCGAGCAGAAAAGCAAATGTGTTTGTCCTGACCTGACAGTGTTTTTTTTAAAGTGTCAAGTGCTAATGAAATTCCTCAGCCTTGAGCAGTTCTAGGCATTCAACGCTGATTTTTAAAATATGGGGATATTTCACCGCAGATTTTAAGGCAGCCTCGAAATGATGAATGTTCACGGGTGCGAGGGGGAAAGAAACTTCCAGATTCAAAGAAGTTCTGCCATCATCTCGCATGCAAAGCAGACAGCAAGAGGCTCCTGCTTTAAAGAGGTTTTTTGTTACTCCTTTGAAATTCCTTTAGCAGACGTAGGGCCAACGCTGCACACTTTCATCATGCAAATTTGCTGATTTTAATATTTTGGGCTTAGGGAGGCAACAAAGCAAAAGGATTTTTTAATTTTTTTTTAGGCTACAGGATGAAATTTGGAATGGAAATGTGCCCACAAAGCTCGAGCAGTCCCACCTCAGATTATTCTGCTTTTTGTGATGCTTTAAAGACTTTTCTGCAGGAAGAGGGTATGGAAGAGGGGCAGCCCTGGAGCTGTGACATCAAATCTGAGATGGGATTAAGACCAAAATTCCAGTTTTCTGGGGCATGTAAACTCATTATATAATGAAATAATTATGGTAATAAAGGTAAATAAAAATAAATAAGAGAAATGAGATTGAATTTAAAAAAAATAAGTGAAAAATCAAAGAAAAAATCAGGTAAAAAAAAGAAATTAAAAGGAAGTCAGGACGGAAATAATTAATAGGAAGAAAAAAGGAAAATAAAATTAAATAAAATATAAACAGGCAAAATAAACGGTATTAAGAAAACTGAAAAAGCCATGGGAAATTGAAAATATGAAGGAAAGGAAAGGAAAGGAAAGGAAAGGAAAGGATATTAAGCGATAATAAAATTAAATAAAAAATAAAGTAGACTAAAATAAAAATATAGACAAAAGTAAAATAAAAATAA